>OY982574.1:13596580-13646586 GCA_963859945.1 Euplagia quadripunctaria
GACCGTTGACTGTGCTGCGTCGCGCGCGTTGCGCTAACGCACCCGGACGACAAACTCACACCAACAACACAACTTTAGTTCCTCATTAACAGTTCAGTGGGTGTTTTGGTGTAATTGTTGCAAGTGTTCTGACTTCTACACCCAAGTGATTGCGTTTCTTATAGTTTGGATACTGGACAAGTGATTAAAAGTGACTGCGTGCTATGCAGCAATTAACAGTTTAGCTGCGTTCTGCGGGCGATGCTCACAGGTTAATATTTACTTTTAAAGTTTTCTTATAGGAATCTCGTTACGGGAATCATCTCCTTGTTCTCATCTAGGTTTTTTGTGCAATAGGTACTCAAGTGAGTTCGAAACTTAGAAAATATTTCGAACATTTACGCACTTGATTTTTCGAGCAGATGGAAATTATTTATGTGCATTTAATTTTTGCGACTACAATTTTTCAAGATAATGTTGATTTACAATAGTGTGATCCCATTCGTATTTGTTTAAATATCCGAAAAGCTGTATGAGATCAAGCGTCGCGAAATATTCTAATAAGTAGGTAAACGCGAACTTTTCTAAAGATGGTCTATGTAAACAAATAATAAATTTCACGATTTACATTCTTAGAACTTAGTTATTGGGCAATTTTGCTCTATGCTGTCTAGAAAATACTTTGATTTTAAAAGAAAATGGTAAAAAAAAACCTACTTTAAAAGTTTAAATTTTGAACAATTAGCAGATATTTAAATCTTAAATCTTCTATCTCTTGCTTAATGCAATCAGCTTCTCTGTTTAGAAAACCGATCATCATAAATTTCGTATAGGTATTTTTTCGTAACTTTATTCAACTTTAAAATATACCTAGTTCAGTTTAAATTTTACGCGAATAAGAATTTAAAATACTTCATTCCTATAGCATATTAATAATCAAGCAGTTTAAATTCCAAATTCAGTTAAAAACTTTAAATTACCGTAAACACTGATCCAACAAGTCTTAAATATACCAACTCATTGATACAGTTTGTTCTAAACATTCAATTTGCGAACTCCGTCTTCCGTCGCGCGCGAATTTTGCAAAAGATAAAAAAGTCTTAGACGTAGATAAAAAGTTGTACAACAAAGATATAAAGGAATAGTACAATAGGGTTGTAAAAAAGACAGACATCGAGTGCTAAACAGTTGGTAATATTGCAAATTTTATTACTTTTACGGACAAATATGAGACCGGCTAGTATTAGACAGGTTGTAAAAAGTGGCTGACTTATTTGCGAATCGACTAGTTACTATAAAGTACGTTAAATTTTGAATTTAGAACAATACTTTTTTAAATAAAATACTCATTCACAGACTTTTTAGTTTTACCTAGTAAGTATCTACCTACCTAACTATTATGATTGTATCTAATTCCATTTTTAAATATTATGTTCTGTAGTCACTGGTTCAGATCAGAAACCGCTTCCCAATCAGTTTGTCGAATTCTTTGAATAAATTATAATAACATATTTGTCTGGTTAAGATAAAATGCGATTGTTATTATCACAAACGCCATAAAGTTACAAATAAAAACATAGTCTTTGACACCTTTTCTTATTCGACTTTTTTGGTGTTTTAAAAAGGGGTTACTATCAAATTACGTGCTTGTTTATTTATGATGAGATTAGATTACATTTATACGTAAATTTAAAGTCATAAAAGCTACAGCTTTCGTCAATAAAATAACATGACGAAGATATTTTGCCGTAAAAGAAACAAGAAGGTGGATACGAATAATCAAATCGAACGGTACTAATTAATATTTGGCTTGGAAAATATCTTTAGAAATTGCAAATTACTGAATAACTTTTTAATCAGCCAGTTAATTTTCTTCTGTACCCAAATCTAAACGATAATACGAAACCCGTGACATTTGATAATCGCAATATGAACGCCGTGTAGAAATGCAACACTCGTATTCTTACAGTGAACAAAAAAAAATATCACTTCATATTTAAGACGAAAAATTTACGATGTTTGACGTTTAACACGTTATCTATCATTATTTTTTCGCTACAAATTTAGTTAATAGGTTATATAATTTGTCATGCACTGTATCATCGACATAAACAAAAAAATCTAACATTCCAATTAACAATTTATAATTCAAATTCAAATAAGGAATGTACGTGCGCGGACGCATTCCCGCGCAACAGGCGGCCATCTTGCGCCGTGATTGCTCGAGATTTCCTGATACACATTCGGGACACATAGATCCATTTATCATAAAGATCTATATCTATCGCAAACAGTATTTAATTTATGACTTCTATAATAATTGATTTGGGTGCGTGGGTTTATGAGACGGTGCGAATAAGATTACAATGGAGCCACCAAAGGCGTTATGTAAATCGGCCTTATAGACATGACACTTGCTTAATTGTTAAGAAAGCACCTTCATGGTATGCTTTGTTAAGTAAAATTTTATCTAAGACACCTCATGTCATCACATTTCAAAAGCCGAAACGTGTTGTGTAACAAAATTGTTTATTTTGGTATTATTGTATTGAAGTTATTTGTATTTCCACTGTAAAGTTTTTCTATCAGTAGTTTGGTAGGAATTATCATCTCCTACTAGTAGGTACCAATAAAAAATCAAATAAATAAAGTTGAGGATAAAAATAACATATAGTTTAGATACTTAGATAATATTAGTGATTACGCATAGAGACAATCAATAAGAAATGTACCTATGATATAATTTTTTTTTCTTGACAAATGAAAAAGGTTGGATATGGTATATAAACTTATTGATATATTATACTTTTTCTATAACAACTCCAGCAATAACAGGCTAGGTATAGTGGAATTTAGTATCTGTTAAAACCTCTTCTGCTAGGCATAATCTGTAAAAAACTAGCACATAAACGTAAAAATACTGAGATATGTATAACAAAATGCTATGTACCTAACTAACAACAACTTGTATTGTGAGTTATAGAACATTTACAAAGCAACTTAGGCTCATTTTTATACCTACTTTATTACAATTCAGTAACATTAGTAGGCAGAGCGTACATTATTGTCACTTCAAGAAGTATTCAGCACACAAATTTCTGTGATTTTAAATAAATACACACTTGTGAACTACAAAACTAACCCATTTAGCTTGAAATCGAGCATTCTTTCTCACTGTGACTGCAATGATCTGTCTCTAGGCTATCACCAGATTACGGTGTAGAAATATATGTTCATGAGTTATATCGTATTGCTTTTTAACATCAGTGCAGTGTGTAAATATAGGCTGGGCTCTTCTTGTTTCGATTCTTTCTTGTTCCAGTAATGTTCATTTACCTATATAATATTTAGATTAGATGTTTGCCATTGTGTTATTATTATGTTGGTGTGTGAGTATTCATTTATGTTCCACACCTACAAATTCGACTTAAAGACTATAATTCTCTATTTAGATCTTCGAATAACTTCACGTCAGTCTATTATATTTTAATACACGTATTTTCTAAAAAGTATTTTTTAAACCTTCTGATAAATAAGAAAATAAATATTTTGATAATAGTAAGATAGATAGTCGAAATGTTTCTTTTAGAAAATATTTTTATCTAAAAGAAACATTTCGACATAACCTTCAAATTTATTTTTTTAAAGTATCAATAAGTTTATATTAAAACTCTCTTATTCCATTTGTTAAGTTATGAATGGTTAAAAAATCTATCAACTGATAAGCACTTAACCGTGTTACTTACACATTGTGATATATTCAACTTTTTCAGGGCCTGGGTTCGATTCCCGGTCACGTCCATCTTTAAATACCTACAGTAGTTTCCTCACTATTAACATTGAAAATTGCAAATAACAACCATGACCTTTGTTTTGAAACAACTGATAGTACAACAACAGTCAGCTGAGACAAGCTTTTAAAAAAGTCGATTTTTGAAGTGAAAACTTCTTTAGACACGTTGGGCACTTTTGGTATGCGGAAAAAGAACTGAATTCGCGTGACCATCACGCTCAAATGCATATACAGATACAGATGTGTGTGTATGCGTGTGTGTGTGTGTGCATGTGTGTGTGTGTGTGTGTTTTCACTTCTGACCTACAGTCCTATGACTGACAGTTTTTTTCACCTATTCTTAGCGACTTCTATCAAAACACGTGTTAATCGTGAATGGCCGTGGCCTACAAGCTCTAAAATTATATACCAAATTAGGTTTCATTTAATATCTATTACTACAGCTTTTAAAAATTGTTTCCTGTTTTGCTTCAGTAGAATATATTTCCTATTTTTATAACCAGGTAGGTAGACGAGAAATATTTTGCTTTACCTATGTGCAATCTACAAATAAAAGTCATATAGGCTTAAATGACTGATTGATTTTGACAAGCCCTATAAAACATTTTAAATGCGCTTATATACTTTCAACATGGATTAGGCTTATCTCGTTGTAAAATCACGGTAGGTACCTACCTACTATTGTTAAGAAATTTCTGTTTCGCGGCATTCTACACAAATACTCCGAGTGCTAGGTATGGAGCGGTTGTCAAAAAACTCACAGTATAAACAATAATCTTTTAGAATTAATAAAGTGATGGCCAATATTGATCAAATATTAATTTAGTCATTAAGTAATCGCTCAGTTTGAAGTGTAATTCTATTTCATATTTCAAATTCAAGACGGAAGGTACCTATTAAAAATGTTGACACAACAATGAGTAGCAACAAAATGTCCTTCAAGTGTCAACTGTCACAAGTAAGTCATATTTGAATTCTGTTCTAAAATAAGAAGTACGTACTTACTGACTGGTTTCAGCTTTGAGGACTGGCTTAATCTAAAAGATTTTTGGTGATGGTTGGTGGCAGAAGAGTAATGTCAGTTTGACAATTATGACAAAAGAGTATTCAACCTACTATTTTTGTATGAAGGTGCCAACTAATTTTTCTCTTTTTTTCTTTTATTCAAAATTCGAAACTATTTGCAATAAGTACAGTTCGTAATACTTTATTGTATTCGACATGCAAAATTGCTTACAATTTCACAACTTTTGACTTACATTTTAAGTAAACAGGTAGTGTTATCAATCTTTTAGAAAAAAGTAAAAAAAATCAAAATAGGTATCTATTTAAAAATACCAAATTGGAGTTAATAGAATGCCAGTCATGATGTTTGATAAAACGTGTGTTTCATTCACAAAATTACGTCATTGACCAAGAAATCATCTTGTCATCAAAAGAGAAAACCAAATACTGTAGTGGTCTACAAGGATCAGCACCATGATAGCAGATAATTAGACAAACACATGCATGCATTCTGACAGCTTCAAAATGGCGGTCATGTTTACATTGTATGTATATTTTCGTGTGAAAATAGAATCATAAAGTAGAACATCAGACACTATTATATTTTAAATTATATTTATTGTACCTATCTTTATCCAGATCTTTAGCATATATTGTAAGTGAAATGTGGGAAAACAGTAGTTTATACCTACTGATATAGGTTACATTGAAATCCCACTAATATTATAAATGTGAAAGTTTGGATGGATGGATGGATGGATGTTTGCTTGTTACTCTTTCACGCAAAAGCCACTGAACCGATTGCGATGAAAGTTGGTATGTTGAGAGCTGGAGACCTGGATTAACGCATAGACTACTTTTCATCTCGATATTCCCACGGGATCGGGACTTACGCGGGTGAAACCGCGGGGCGCTGCTAGTAATATCTATTAATAATAACCTCACACATCTCACACAAAGCCGTCTGATCCCAAACTAGGCAGAGCCTGTACTATGGTAACCAGACTGCTGATAAACATACTTATATATTTCTAAATACATACATATTATAGATAAATTACACCCAGACACAACAAATGATCATACTCGTCACACAATTATTTGTCCTGGGTGGGAATCGAACCCACGACCTCTGGCTCAGCAGTCAGGATCAGTAACCACCAGACCAACAGACCAGTTATATAATAATACTTATAATCAGGGTGTAAGTATATCAGAATGTTGAAAAAAAAAAGGAAAAAATTATTAAATGTCATGTCCAATTCTCGTTATCAGGTCTGATAGATACTCTTTCATGAACTACTTAAAGAGTTAAACGCACTAATAAAGTAGTATTAAGATGTCATTAACTAATAAAATCCTTATATTATATGTACTAAACTGTTTCTGTGCCTTTTAAAAGAAATAATAGTGATTATTGTTATAATATTCGTAAAGTAATATTGGTCAGTTAATAAAAGAAAAGATCGCCGAGTACAAAAATCATTAATTATACATAAAAGTTGTATTTGTATCTTTGTATGTATCTTTTTTACGTTGGGTACAGTCTACAATCCCAAGATCATGAAGATCTTTCTTCAGAATGTAGGTAGTGTTATTCCGAGAATTTATTTCACAATAAGCCAAAAAGACGGTTATGACTACAATAAGAATGAACACCATTACATTATACAATAAATATTTCTCATTCGCTAGCTTTCTGTAGTACAAATTTCTCGCAAACAAAATTTTCCTCAAACAATATAAACTTTCTATCGCTACCGCCATCTACCGGGCGATAGTAGAAGCTTTTCTGGAAAATGAAACAATAGCTGTTGTTGTTAGATGAGTATGTATTAAATGGTAGGAAGGTAGGCATAGTTTTATTTATATAAATGTACAATAATGTATAGTTATAGTTGGTTATTCTTTACGTATTTAAAATGTATTTGAGTATTAAATTTAAAGAAAATCGTCTGAACCACCAGATGGAACTCCTATTTTTTACCTTTAAATACTAGAGAATATTTTTTTATTAAGTTTACTAGTAACGTGGATAACAATACAAAAAAAACTCAATAAAGAAAAATATAAATATAAAAACATATAGGTACTTTTAAATCTAAATTTTATATGTAAATTACATATTTAGATATATCTATGTGATCTGGCAGGGAAAGCAATTTTTGAAATAAACCGTGATCGTATTATCCTTATTAAAAAGATAGATGATAAATAACCATCTGACGATGTAAAAATATATTATTCTCCCTTTAAATTCGCCTATTAAATTCTCAAAACATTTAATGTTGACATATTTTCGAAGAAATAGCTAAAATTTAAAATAAAACATAAATTATAATCCAAATGACATACCTATACGGCTGATGACTGACATTTTCTTTATAAATGTTCTAGGTGTCAATCAAAAAAATTGCATGCATCTGAGACATTTTTTACCTATGAAAAACAAAAAGCAAAAATTATTTTTCTTTCCTATTCGTGATCGCGTTAATTCCCGTATAAATACATAATTAAGTAAAAGCAAAAATGTGTTGTGAAGTCAGCGACCTGCCGGAGTACAACGCTTCTTCCCCCAGATACATCACATTACTACACAATACCATTTCCATTCAGGCGATCAGATACCATTCCTCAATATACACCATTAAACAGCTGAGTTCAGAGGTCTCACTAAGAAAACTGTAACGGTTTATTTTGAATTCAAAATAACCGTCATTACCATCAAATTTGCGAAATTGGCATTTTGTTTACATCTTCTTCATACAAAAAAAAATCAAATTCCATTTCACAGTAACATTGTTAGTGGAAAGCGTCATTAAATTAAAAAAAAGTTCATCTTTTACATATTTGTAGTCCAAATGCTCTAAAATTGAGTAAACCTTTGTGTTTGAGTTAAAGAATAGACAACATAAATAGTGAATTACTTGAGATAAAACGGAAATAAAACGACAAGTGACCGTTATGATTTCGCACGTGTCTCCCATTCACGGATGACCGCGCCGTTTGCCTATTTACAACAGTGCATTGTCCGCTATTCTATTTTTCAAATTCAAACCAAAATGTGTTCTATAAATTTCCGCTCCACATCGGCCCTGTTCGACTTTTAAATCGAATGTCAACAAACACGGCGACGTCAAACAAATCGATTTCCGAATTTTTAACGCTGCGTTCGAGCGCTACTATTTCAATAACAAAAACTCATTCACTTATATTTTAACACTTTATTATTAAATAATATTTTAAATAAGCAAAATTAATAAGAAATGAAAATAATAGTAATAGAAAATCTTTTAAACCGTTACAGTAATAAGAATGCTTCGTGAATCAGAAATGTGTCGCATAAAAATTCTCTCGAGGCGGTTTTGACTCGATTAACGTCGGTGGCGTCTCATATTTGTGTGTACAACAGATTACGTCCAGTCTCCGGCACCATTTTCTTGTTTAGCGCAATTTATCAGCGTTGAGTGACATCAATAACTTTTTCGTCGATTTCGTACGTGCTTATATGGATATGATAATTTGGTTCCGGCGTACGCGGCGCGTGCGCATGGCACGACAAACTATTACATTCATAGCGTTAGCACGATTTGCATTTGAAATATTTCGTTCGGCTCGCGCCGCTAGGACGTACAATGCCTCCGGGAGAGGCGTTATATTCAATAAAAGATGTAAGTAAGTATATGTCATATCAAATTTCTTGGTATATTTTTCAGCGACTCGTGTCGAACGTTTCGGAGCGCAGCTGAGTGATAATAGGGCTCATTTTGTGGAGCACGTGCGTGAATAATGGGCCCCCGTATTTCGGTTCTTGTATACCTTCGCTTATCTATTTAACTCGTAATACATAGCGCGGAATAAATTAGCTAAGTAAGGCATGTAAGTAGATACTTTGTTCACTGAACATGCGCCCCTACCTATATATTTATATGTAAACTTTTCGTTTGAAATGTAAAAGACATATGTGGTATGTGTAAACAAAACTCAATACAGTTTTTGGTATTTTAATCGTAATAAACTGTCAATATTAATATGTTAAATACAAAATCTTTAGATTAAAGCTATTATGTTTGTTAAAGATATAATTAATTAATTTATGTTTCAAACGACATTAAAACATTTAATACAGACATGAACCAATGAATGTCGAACGTCAAAATTAAAATCTTTAGATTTCAGATTACCTACCTACTTGGTTTATTAACTTAACGCGTAAATTAATATATGCCATACTTAGACTCACTTATGCTATTTTTTATCTGTTTCCTCCCAAATCGTAGCTATAAAAATATAGACTTTAATTATTGCAGGCTAAGAAAAACAAATGAAGTCTTAGACCTCTAAGTACCTAAGTCTAATTTTCAGACCACGGATAATTTTATTAAATTAATTACTTAATTAATACTCTGATTTCTCTAGATACATCATTATTAATATTTAAAGTTTACAATTTGTCTTCTATTATCTCAGGGATACCCACCCTAGTAAAGCGAAAACTGTTTCCAAGTGATATAGCTAATTAGCAAAATTAATTTGAGAAAGTTTTCTGTCGGTGTGGCGTAAACTTGGCGTGGTGGATGCTTTTGTTTTATTGAATAATTGCCCAGAGGTGTTTCGGACGAGACCGACTGGTTCCTTCAAGGCCAGACGACGAACTTGCCCCAACCATTGTCCTTATTCGCGTCGACGAAACTCGACTCGACTCGATTTTACCGTCAACAGTTTTTTCAGTTTTATGATAGTTATTGTTATACTTTTAGGGCTACTAGTCAGTATTTAAAGATACTAAATTGTCTTAGATTTACAAGTTAATTGAACAAAAAGTGTAAATTTTAGATTCAGTAGGTACTCAGTTACGTGAGTCTGGTAAAAAGTAATGGTTATACGGAGTGTTTTTTTAGTAATATTTTGTGCGTGGTTATTGCGAAACGCCTGCGGCGAGAAGGCTGCGCTCGCGCCACGCCACTCCGGTTGACATCGTGCGCACCTTTTTGACACCTCTGACAAATTACTTTTTCGTATTTTCTAAACATTAGGTCGGTAACAATTTTATTATTGCCAATGATAAGAAAAAAAAGAAAATTAAAATTATACATACATTTAGATTCTCAAATTAAAATAGAGAAACTTACAATACTATAAGGCTTAATCAACAAACGGCTTTAAGATAAATTGGAATGATAAGCATAAAGAAAAATAATGCATATTGAAAGTTGGTATTTTTAATAGAAGTAAATATTAATACTCGTCATACCAGTGACGTTATAGTTCACGTTGCCAACCCTATTCGACCCGCGAAGGTCTAGCAACCCTACACAAAATCACAAAAACAACACTACTTCTAGTGTTGGATAGCAACGGTCTGCTTTAGATTAGGAGTGCTTCTACAGAGAAATTGGATGAGTAGGTATATAAATGATGTCAAAACAAATACAAAAAACATTTTTTGCCAAAAATATAGTAATACCTACTTAAAAGGTAAAGCATATTAAGCGATAATATTATATTTCTGAGAAAATAAAACTAAAAAGATTACATTAAACATAAGCAAAACTTAATATTAATACATACATTTTAATTTAATGTTAGCACTTTCAATAATTTATTCAGAATAAATTTATCTCCATGTTGTACCTAGCTAAAATTTTATCTAGACATCCACTCAAACAAGTTGACGTATTAATATTAAAAATTAAAAAATACATAATGATATTGTTTAAGATAAGGGTCATAATCCCTTGTATATTGCCCTCCTATCTATATAGATATCGAACATAAACATTTAATGTAATTTCCGACTCTGTCATTATAGGGTCAGTCTAAATAAAATTGTATTTTAAGTTTTTGATATTCTAAGTTCAATTTTCTCTTTCTTTTATTCCATCAAGGAGACAATAAATCATGGCACATCTCGACTTAATTCTATATCTAGAAGCTATCAGTGTCAGAAGTAGGAACCTATCACTTCCAGGCAACTAACCCTGCCGGGAATATTCCAATATCTACTTGAAAATGCACTAGTATTTTTATTAAAAAACCCTGAAAACCATTTATGTGAGGCCCATCTATCACTACTACCTTGGCTACACCTAGTTCATCACCAAAAATTTCCCGTAAGGATAACTTTCTAATGTTGTCCTTTTTTAAATAAATGCAGTTTCGACAACTACAAACTACAGGCTTTAATTAATAATAATAATAACTTCAGACATCTCACACACGGCCGTCTGATCCCAAACTAGGCAGAGCCTGTACTATAGTAACCAGACTGCTGATAAACATACTTATATATTTCTAAATACATACATATTATAGATAAATTACACCCAGGCACAGAACAAATGATCGTGCTCATCACACAATTATTTCTCCTGGGTGGGAATCGAACCCACGACCTCTGGCTTAGCAGTCAGGGTCAGTAACCACTAGACAAACAGGCCAGTCAATTGACCAATCTACACCTAAATATCGCATTGCTTGGGTTCTTGAGTCGCAGCTCTTAGAGAAAATGCATTAATAGTGTAGTTTATATTTTTGAGTACCCTTTCTTCCACTTAAGAAACCTTTCACTTAAATTTTGGTTCTTGATTTTTGGTTGGTGTTTCAAACATTACCTTATTATTTCGTTATGGTACGCAAATCAAAACGAAAATTAGGACCAGAATTGCTAATTAATTTGTATTACTAGTATGTTTGTCTAATACTTATTGAAGCTTTTTGTCACCATCATCATTGTCATGGATTATACACCTGCTCACATTGATCGTTATTTTTACCTCACAATTTCCAACACTTTACAGAATGACCCTCCGGTATCATCAACCCACTTCAATTTAGTAATAAACCTTGTTATCTTCCAATAATTAACGATAACTTCCAAAACGTTATCTTCTGTGTTTGCTATTAAATAATCGATAGGTACTGTCGATAAACGGTCATTGGCTATAACTTAAACTGTCGAAGAAAGCTCCTTATTTACAAGACACTTACTCATAAAATCACCATTTTTTTAAATTATAGTTACCTGTGATTTCATCGATTACGGCCGTGTATCATCATATTGTCTTATCTCCTTCAATGATGATGATGAGTAAATTAACGTTGTTAAAGTTGTATATATACCTATACATTTATAATATACATACTATAAGTATGTATATTACATTATTAAGTATTTTCTCTTTATTCACTTAAATATACATATAAATTAAATTTTTATATACATTCAGATTATATCAAAAATACTTTTAAAAGTAGTGCCCCACCGGTATCGGGTACAGGGACCAAGCTACCGGTGGTTAGGGTTCCAGAGACAGAAACCTCCTCACAATACGTGCCGTATCAAGAAGGACTGCCTTTTGCATCAGGCCCTTAATCCAGCTCCCTAACGTGAGCCTCTGAAGGTGTTGGTCCATGCTTTTTGCAATCAACCCATGGGCTGATATGAGTATAAGTATTTTTATTATTAGTATTTTACTAATCCGGGTAATCGTGGTTCTGGCGCAGTAATATGATTTTGCTATATGGGGAAGACGCCGCAATGTCATCTCACTGTCTCTAATAACGATAGCAACCATCATAAGCTTATCCTATAAGCAAGCGTGGTTCATCGTTGGCCACGTCATCAGTTACTGAGATCACCTGAGATAGTAGTTGAGGCTGTGATCGATAAACAATCCACAATCTTATGTTTAATTCGTCTTGCACAAGTTCCGGATAGCACCTATAAAATGGTGTAAGCCACTTTTATGTTATAAGCGGAACTGTAGCAATTCGAAAATGTTACAATGCTTAAGATTCGGTATGCTTTTCAACGATACACAATTTTCTTAACATTGTTTTTCCATCTATTTTACACTAATCTAAAATACATTTTTATGTGTTTAGAATTAGCATGGATCAAAAACATTTTCCATTTAAAACGACAGCTTGTATACAAGTAAAACGTAAAAATTTTACTGTATCTTCCGGAAGAATAAAAGTTTACTCAGAGTTCTTTTACATCCCTATATTGATAATTGATAAATTAATTAATATACATCTGACGTAAAAAAAAAACAATTATGACGTGTCTTATGTGTGTCAAATGATTTGATGAACCTCAGAACAATAATTAAAAATTAACATTAAAGATGTTATTTTTTAATTATTATTCTGATATATATGTGATGTATTGATAATAGATCATTAAACTTTACATTATTTTAATACAACATTAATTAATTCATAACCTTTAATTTATTTTTATGTTTGCATATCAGTTTATTTTAATTTAATAAACTTTGCATATGTTTTATGTTCATTATACTCGTATACTATAGTTCACTTGAATTATGTTATTCATAGGTATTAACTGAACATAAACACGTAAGTTAAACATTCGACTAGATATCATTAGTCGTTAAGGTCGAAAGGTTTTTTAAAATGAAGTTCAATCTGCTGCTCTGCTGCAATCGGGTTTCAGAAATTGTTTTGTTCATGGTGAAAGGTTTTTTGACTATTTTTTTAAAGATTTTAGTCTTCTGATTTCATTGCATTTGTCGAAATCACTTCTGACACCAAAAACAAAATTCATAATTGATTGATTTTTAATTACGTTCGGACAGGACAAATGTCCGTAAGGGTCGCTAGTACAACATAATTTCAACAAATTATAATTTCAAAATCAGACTGCCTGACGTAATGATTATAAGATGACAGTTGTAGCGACGTCACAGGTCAACACTTCTATTTTCATCTACCCACGTTTAACGGTTTTTCTACTAACACCGTCTGTTGCTCATTATGAGCATTCCTGTAGAATCTTCCAAGTAAGCTAAATACAATTTATTATCAATGTTTTTTAAAATTTATTATGCTATCCGCACTCCTCTTCAAACATAAACCTTACGACACTAATTATGTCCATGCTATAGAACATGGAACCAGAAGATTAATATTTCAAAGGACAGGGTCATGTCGTATTATTTGAAATTGTTTTCCCGCATGAATGATTGGCAAAGCATCAGTGACCTGCGTCCCAAGTCTTTATAGGCATCAATTTGTTTGTCATCTTAGAAGTCTGAAAAATACGAATTGGCTTGAACCGCCATCTTAAACAACCTATTGTTATGTCAACGAGCTATGGAGAAGTAGATAGGAGTAGATAAGTAAAATATTCCAAACAACAGATTTCTTTTTTTTAAATGAGCTATAGTGATATATTCGATACCAGCCGCGAAAACTAACACCGAAAATAATAATATTATTGACAAAAACACGATAGAGATGTTTTTGTAAGTAAATATAAGAATACGAAATAGCAATATTTATTATATCATATTGAACAATAATTTACAAAGCAGTTGTAAATAAGTTTTTTTTCCGGAAAACAATACAAGTTCAACAATTGAAAATATTTTTAGTTGAGCTTGACATCGATAACAAGGTTTAAGTGAATGAATGGCATCGTATATTTAAAAAAACTAACTAAGCTAAGTTTTCTGAATTAAAACATTTTTTAAATTGAGCGTTACGTCAATAATTTCAAGTAATTTAATTAATGTAGGTGTCCTTTACCTACAGCTTTATAAAAAACAATCCTCATATTCTTACACAAGGAAACACATAGAAATAAAAAATGCAATATATACCTGTTGAATTAAAACTTGACATGTATTACGAATATGGTACTTCTTTCTCTTCTTACCCTAGTCACTCTTTTGTTCCCAACTCTATTCCTCTCCAGGGCAGCTTTCCGGCTCTGACGATCTCACTCCCCAGCAGTAATACTACAACAGTAGGGATTTCAAGCGTAGTTTCTAATGGAATCATTATATCTAATTATGTATGTGCTGATAGGCTGACTATCAGCCTGTGACCACGGCCTGAGCAACCTGGTGGAAACATCAGGCAATTCAAAAGTGTGTAATACCTGTTGATCGCGTTAATTCCCGTATACATAACTATAGATGGAACGCGAAAGTTTAAAAGTTAGAATAGTATAATTATTATCTTGCAATCTTTACTTCTTTAAAAAGATTTTGGAGTAAATTGTTTGTCTGCAGATTATTTGTGGGAGTGTTGTATGACTTGAAAGTAACTACTATCTATGTACACAATCACATGGCTATTTTTATTGACTATCGATATATTATTTAAGACAAGTCATACCACAATGGAGAAAATAACTCATTCCTTCATTAATTTCAGCCCTATGTCTAGCAGTGGATGCTGCTGTACATAGGGCTCTTTGTGTCTGTCCACCTTATCGATGGAGGTCCTATTCATTCTTTATTAATTATTAATTCTATTTATTTGTAGATACTGACTAACTATATATCACTACTAGTGTTTTGTTCTACACTGCCACTTAGCATCCGCATCAGCATCCCATTGAATTTATATTTGTGTACCTTCGTGAGGTATAGGTGTGGTTGGATTCTCCGGTATGAAACATTGTTGCTGGGTTTTTGAAGGATTTTAGCAGACTCCGATTATATACCTAGTAAGAAATGTAAACACATCCAAGAAGTAATACAAAAAATACCCTCTTGTAAGTATACATTGCAGAAAATCTCTCACAATGAGTAGTATAAAAATAAATAAAAAAGCTTTCATTTTGTTGTAAGTTTGAGACTCCATGTTTAAGAAAGTATCTTATGTGTGCTCGTGAGTGCATGTGTATGACAGTGAGTTTATGTGTGTGTGTGTTCGTAAGTCGTTATAAGCGAGTGAATCATTTCATTATGCATGCGAAGTGTCAGTTTAATTAAGTTTTGTGTTTGCTGCAATTGTGGTGGACATTTGTAAGGCTCGTTATGAATGTTACCCTTCATTGTTTTGAGAACAGAAATAACTATGATGTAGCTTTTAACTGGTAAAGTAAGGTCTTTGCAAGTCTCGAGAAATCTCGGCGATTGAATAGATGGTAATATAATTAATAGCAATTATTATTTCGCTAGTTGGAACAGTAATTAAGTGATTAGCTTGTACATATATTTTTTCATTAGAATAAGAACAGAACAAAGTCTACACCAATACCAACAGGTACATGTGTACTTTGTACGTTTTTACGTAGCGCGGGAACACCCATTTTAAATCCAAAAGGTGACTCCTGCTCTAAAATATCAAAGACATATAGACAGTGTCATGACTTTTTTTGGGACTAAAGTTAAAAGGCATTCAACTGTACTTACTAAAGATTCGTCTTGATTTCTGATATCAAAACTTTTTGTGACTTTTTACCACTATGGAGGTGAAAACAGTACCGGACTGCTCTCGTACCAACAAATGCCGTAATAGTTAATATTTCTTAAACCTTCAGATGTGCAAACAGTTCCAATAGATTTAAGTCATTACTATATTTACCTACGTATTTACCTACACGTGAAACCGACACAAGTACGTCGTGCTGCGGTACACCCAAGTAGGTACATATTAGGTATTTACAATCGTTTAATTTCAGAATAATAAAATTTAATCAGCATTCATTTGTCGTACGAGTGCCGTCATAAATCGACCCAATACAAAATTTTCCATTTTATTGATAATTAAAATTGCCCGCAATTAGCTTAAGTAATAATTATGAGTAATTGTAAATCAACGGATTAGTCAGTCGAGCGGTGTTTTTAAACATACGATCTTTATCTTAGTTTATGATTTAATTACACGTTAATATTAGGCCTCGTTATTTAGTATCGATTCCAGAGGTGTAAAATTTAATACTGACTATTATCCTTAGCAATAAAAGGAGTGGCCGTGAAAACAATTTCACATATCGCAGCCAATTAACCTGTGTGTAATTTAATTTATATGTCGATATATTGTTTTTTTGTGTTATAATTTTTAGTTTATTTATCGTAAGAAAAATCAATTAATCTAAAAATACACAAACGCACGTACACATAACTACAGCCTCGTATAACCAACGGAGTCAAACGCAGTAACATTTATAAATTGAATGGCTTATAAAGCCTAAAAAAGGTACAAAGTAAGGCAGTGTGCACACTGCACAGTGTCGTCGAAACGCCACGAGCTAAACTGCCTCGGACGAACGAAATTACCCTCTCGGCCGCTCCCATTGTTGGCTTGCCAAAAGCAATAAAAAATTTCCTTAAAACAATAGCACCCCCAGGCGTTGACTGCCGCAAAAGATGTTCATGATAATTATTTTAGAAAATATACCGCCTTAAACGCTCCTTGGACTACAGGTGTGGTTTATTACGTAGATAAAAAATATTGGTTAGTTATTTCTCACAAAATCATTGGACAAATACATACAATATTTTACCATGTATAAAGTATTCAGGCAATACCATTTGTTCTTATAAACTTAGACACGCACCATTGAAATACCCAGAACGATTATGCAATCTATGGAAACACTATAATTAAAATGTACTAGATATTAAACCATATACATAGATCTGATATCATGTTTTTATGTTTTCAATAAAATGAAGTGATCTATTAGATAATGTACTAATAAATGTACTTGATACTGTTATTACAGAAATAAATATGACATTGATTAGTATTACGTGTTTTCGTCATTTGTTGTTGACTGCGGTAATGACAAGTCATAGAAAATGTCACTCGCTTGTCCATCAAAAACTAAAACATGTACTTGCTCATCAAAACGTTAAGCGGATTTTAATAACATTTGGGATGCGGAGGTAAGTAATTACTGTTTATATCATCAACACTCGCTCGACACAATTAAGTCAGTTTTTTTTTCGACGCGCGACAATCACGTTTTGATTACAGTCGTAAAAACGTGGACATGGCTACACTGTCACTAAATAACGATTACCCATAGTCGACGTTATATCCCTACGTTTTTGAATAAGTGGTGTCATTTTTATAAATAATTGTAGTATTTAAGTGATCTACCTTCGTGATTACTGACGAGAGATTAAGTCTAACCGTCAAACTGAGATGTTTTGCGTTGTGATAACAAAAAACCGATCGCACTTACAACAGTTGCTTAAATTTGATTAACGATTAGGCGTAAAAAACAGATTATTTGATTTATTGCTTAGTATTTTAAAGCTACAATTAAACTCGTTGTTGTTCTTATATACGTTTATTTGTAGTTTAAACTAGACAACACCAACTGTCATGTCCGCACTGATCTTAACTTCGTATGATGACAATTCCATCATATTACTAACTCAAAATCAAATCGTTGTTGCTTTGTAAGATGTTTTTTTCGGTGTTATGTAGTTGTTGTTGATAAAAATACAATTTGGTGCGTCTCACGGAAGACCTCGAGCTAACAGATCGTATCGTGTAACTACGCTTTATAAATTTGTTGTCCACGACTATATCCTATTGTTATGAGACATTTAATTTTCATGAATCTTCTCATGGATAAGCATAGGCTTTTATAAAGAAAAATAAAGTTTTGTAATAATAAAATAGACCTCACACTATGATAGCCTTCAACGATATTGTCCAAGTACAGATCATTTTTTTCACAAGCAAATGTCGACTTTATGTTCGAGTTATAGGACCTGTTTTGCATAAGATTTGCTCAGATGTGTTTAATTAATGTGAAATACCATCAAGAGATTAATTAGTTCTGTCCCCTGTACACTTTGCCGGCTATTAATTTAAAGTCGAATAATTCCTCTTACAAATTGAATGTTTGAGAACTCGTTTCTATAGAGCAAGTACGTTTTTGACAGTGCATGAGCTTACATTCAATGTAAATTTATAACCATTTTCGCGTAAATACGGACATCAATAGCAGCTTGGTCATAATGTTACTATGATATGTTAGATTTATAGTTTCTAATAGAAATAAATAGTTTTAACATTCCCATTTTAATTTATGACCATTTATCAATTTTAATATGAGGCAACATAAAACTAAAAATGTCTCACCAGTTCGGCTGCATTCGAAGCTGTTTAAGTAAGAAAATTTAGAAGTAGTCAAAATGAGCAAGTATCAAAAATATTTATAAATATTCATATTTTATCGACATATTTTATCGATACTTATTAAAGACCAGCTACCACTCGCGTCGTGAGGTGAGAACGATGGTGCCCCCTGCTGAGTGCGTTCACAGACAGACGGCAACAGGCCGAACGGAATTCAAAATGAAGTTATGGCTTTGCATTCCTTTTTTTCTTTCGTTTTAAACGTTTTTATTTCATTTTAAATATAATCCCGGTGAAATTATGGCCCTTTGTACTGACTTACAGTTTATATAAACCCGTACCTACCTAAATTGTTAATATTCTGATCTTTCTAACCTTAAGTAAATGGACCGTAAATGTATGTGATTGTGTTTTCTTTCTTTTAATGCCAATGCTTTACAGTAGCTGTGTCCCTGGAGTGAATTTTACAACAGCAAATAATATACCTGCTACCATTAACTCGCGAGCTGGACAAATATCGAGTGTCAGTGTTTGTTGTAACAGAGCAAATATCGACAACAGAGTTTGCGTTATGCATCACTAGCCCGTGTTTGACGAAGAGTGCACATGTAGTGATGTACGCGGGTGCTAGCGTGTAAAGGGATGGCTTGGCCACTCGACAAACTGGTGTCGATAAATATAAACGTGTTTACCTCGTTTACACTAACTAAATATTTTCAATTGTTCACCAAACCAGTTAAACGTGATATTTCCTATAACTCCTTACGCTTTGTTTCTTTCCGAAGATTTATTTAGTCTGACATTTTATTTTAAACGGAATCATTCATCTTACTTACTTTTAAAAGTGAAGAGGAACATTTATTCAACAATTAAACTATTGTAATTATTTAACATAAATTCCTAATATTTTTTCCATTAGAGTAAGTTCAATTCATACATTATGCATGAGCCACCCATATTGTTTCCAAAACTTAAATATATCCGTATCTTTTATGCAATAACTCAGATTAAAATTGTATTAAGTATTATGTCACCCGCAGTAATAGATTTAATATTTAAATAGGAATCGTGCTCGCTTAAAATGTCTTTAATCAATCATAAGTTACGATTAATTACTTAGATATACGCGTCCATCCGTCCAATTGTTGTAGGTTGGTTGTGCGCCAGTTTATGTAACTAAAGACATTTATAACATAACGAGACTCATTGTCCAGTTCTCGGTAATCAAAAGTTCAAGGCTTTATTATGAGATGTTTATTAATTAGTTTTGTGTGGAAATAACCGGCTGCTTAATCCGATATAAGCACTTTAGAGATAACAATGACGTGACTTGAAACTTAGTGCGATATTAAATGTGTAAAGTGCTCACGGAGCAAACTAATTCGGCCTTTTTATTACCACGAAATGTAGTGGAACCACTTAATTTATGTAAAGGATAATACAAGTGTTTTCCTGATACAAACTTTGTTTCAATTCTGTAGCAAATCCGATGATCAATCTTTGTGTCTGAGATCTCGTTAAAAGTTATTGGATAAAAATATCTAGTCTGTATGCAAGCGATGTGTTTTAGCGTTGAAGTGTTATGGTTAAATTGATGAAGATTTTATTACAAAAGAAATGTATACTACCCACGCTGTCTTCCCCCGATAACTATCAGCCAACCTCATTCCGCAACATAAACATAATTCAATCAACACCGAGTGATTTATAAATTAATTCTATGAAAATTTAAATATCAGTGTCTGTAAAACTATTCCATAATTTAACCAATCATAATTATCGAGTCAATCTTCTTGATTATTATGGCTGTTCGGTAGATATACGAGTGATATAACATCTATAATGTAGTAGAAAATTAATTAAAAGTAGTTTCGATTGAAATCACAGTTACCACATCGTTTAAAAAGCAGATTGTGCTAAGTAACGGTGAGAGATGGTCGTGTACTACCGGTTTTACCCGCGCGCCCGCGCCGCGGCCGGCACTCATTACCGCTCATAGCGCTCACTTGTTGGCTTTTGTCCAAAATCAACCAACTTTGCCTCTTTTGATTAGATAGAAATGTTCCTTTTGTATTTAATCATTTATTTGTATGGTTAATTTTTATAGTAGCTATTGTGCGAAGTCATTCCACTCTACTGTATACATGTATATAATTATATGTGTATATGCAAAAATGTTGCAATTACTTTTTGGGTACTCTGTGAAGATCATTAGGTACATTTGATAATAAATGTATACCTTTATATTTTATTTCTTACCTCGTTTGGTGAGGATTAGTTTTAATCAAATATAATTTTTCTATCACCTATTATTACATCTCGTTCGACAACTTTATATCTTTAAGTTGGGATCAGAATCGTAAAAATGTACGTGGGCGTTGAGAGTATGTCAATTGTTGTACTGATAATTTCAACGAGCCCACCTACTTTATAAAGATTTTCTAATCTGGTAGCCATCGTAAAATCATTAATTTACTGACAATTTATGACAACGCAATAATAAAAACTATTATTTACGACTTAAAATACCTATTAATAAACATTGGTATTTAAAAAAATAACGTTAATTTTTGCAAACTAATTATAATTTTTAATACTAGTATAAAATGTTTACTCATTAATAAATTAAAATACTATAAGGAAGACATAAAATATGTTTCAATAACAAAGGATCTTCATGTTGGTTACTTCTTTCATATTTCCAACACGAATCAAAGTTAACGTGTAGGCTTACTGCTAAATGACAAATAGGTACATCAGCCACAAAGCCGATCACGTCATTCACTTTGATTTCCACTCGCGTTTAGGCATTGACCAACGTCCATTCATATTGAGCTATTAATCCATTCATAAAGATTTGAACATGTGGCCATTTTCAAGGTTAGATCGTGTATCTTTACCAATACACGAATGGCATCCTTCGGTTCTCGCTACCGGTTTTACGTCCAAAACATTATCTGTATGTAAAGCTTCGGTGTCATAACACATTTTTTTAAACCAAACAAATAAACGTTATTAATACGTTACTCTAATCTGATACATACGTGCCATAAGTATTTATCTCATATATTTTAGTAATTGTATTGGTTTTTGATCACTTCCCATCCCGTTAATTTAAAATCAATAGTTTTTTTTTTATGAAAATTTCTTTGAATTTATTAATAATCTTATTAAAAACTTAATTTGACTTAACAATGATATACCACTAAGCCAGTCAGCCTGTGACCACGGCCAGTGCAACCTGGTCGAAACGTCAAGCGATTCAGAGGTGTGTAATACTTAGTTTCCACCAGAGATCTGCGAGGATCGCTTCATTTACCTAGGCTCGTTCAGCGCAGCTCCTATGTAAACGGCTTAGCGGAGCGAAGTTTTTGTACGTACAAAACAGCGAGGGACGGGTGCGAGGGATGTGTGCGAGAGATGTGTGCGAGGGATGTGTGAGAGAGATATGTGCTAGACGATGTTTGTTAGAGGTCGATGTGTGTTGTACACATCCTCGCACCGCTCATTTGTGCACAATTTCATAGCGTCGCTACGCATCCTCGCACCGCTCAGCGGCCTAGCACGTATCTGGTGGAAACGCTCACATCGTTTCATAGCTTCGTTACGCATCCTCGCACCGCTCAGCTACCTCGCACATCTCTGGTGGAAACGCAGCCTAATCCCCGTAAATATACATATTATAATGGTAAATTTACATTATTTCTTTCAGGCTTAATTTTATCAACTAGTTACTCAACATTTGTCTATCACAAAACACGAATAGTTTATTAAGCTCCATAACATTTGCCCTTTGTTACATATAGGTATTTGCATTGAATACTTGGCCAAATGATTTGTCATAACTCAGTCGGAGATCGGCCTCGCTTACATTAAGGATATGATTCACTGTAGCGAAACAGCTAATAGGATTATCGAGTTAAATGTTCTTAAAGATTTTATATATTAAGTGTAGGCATGCTTTATATTAAAAAAGCTCATGAATGATGAATCTAATCCTGATAAAAATCAGCGCTCGTTACAAGATTGATGTGGCCACACACATCTTCACACATAGTGATTCCATACGAATTGCCAATTGACTTTTGCCACTAAACACTTAAGACTCGTACGTAAAACTTACGTAACAACTGAATATTTATTAATGCGAAGACACAAATTTGTGTTATGTAAGTGTTTACAATATATTTTTAATTATCGTATGTGCAATTTAAGGACTATACAGACGACGCTGTGTTTGAAATAAAACTATGCCAGATGCGACGGTATTCAGGCAACCATTTATGTAGGGATAACTTTGAAGTTCTGGTTTGTATCACTACATATTATAAAATAAAGTCCCCCGGCGCTTCTGTATGTCTGTTTGCGATAAACTCAATAACTACCGTACGCATTTTATACGGTTTTCACCATAGATGGAATGATTCATGAGGAAGGTTTAGTAATAGTGTATAATTCATTAGGGCTTTGTGTAAAATGGCTGAAATATAACGATGATTGAAGATGGTGGAAAAAATAAATATAATTATGCTTTGCTACCCGTGCGAAGACGGGGCGGGTTGCCAGTGTAAGTATATTGAATCGTTGAAATAGAGAACTTTAAACAAAATGCTACATACAGCTTTAATAACTTTTACATTTATCGTTTGGCAACTCATATGCTTATGGTATATCACTAAAGTATGTTTTACTTTGTAATATAAAATAAATGATCATGCCGGTCAAGTACCTACTTATTCTTAGGTGAGTGATAGGTTGGAGGATGTAATATGGATGTTGATTAATATGTTAAGGTAACTCTTAGTATTATTTTCATCGTAATTAAAAATAAATATAAAAAGGTTCTACCAAACAAAAATATAAACCAAGATATGTAATAAGAAAGCCATAAAAGTACAAACAAATAACAACCCAACCAGAAGAATGATAAAGGTCATATAACAATGAACCTATTATTTTAATTGGTGATTGAAAATTATTGCAACGGTAAGAATGCACCTACTAAGCTTACCCTTGACGATGCAAGCAAAAGTGTTGTGTATTACCTTTGTGATGCCATTCTAGTAGTCCAAGACTATACTCATAATATTCTCAAGAAATATTGATTTAATCAATACTTGACAAAAAGAAATGCCACCCTTAAATCGTCCAACCCTCCGACAAAGCTGTATGTCAAGTACCACATTAAATTGGCATTCCAGCACCAGTACAGCAATCAATTTGCCATTATTTTCTTAAATCGATAAAGACAAGTCGTTAACCTATTAAAGAGAGGTGTGTAAGGCCAGCCATAACCATGTCCACGTGTGTTCTGAATAATTGGTCGCCCAGTGCACACTGGCCTCTTAAGCTGAATCACGATTACTTACGTAATGTCAAATACGCTGTTTACATAAAAGAATGTTTGTAATACTGTTCTGTTGTTTCGTTTAAAATTTTATAAAGGTAATTCCCCTGTGCTTAAGTGTTAACTTAGCTTACTTTGAACAACATTAATATAAAATAATTGGTATTACAAAATTAAAATCAATAGGTTTTTAACTTTTTAATACCTAATCTCTCTCATTTTTTTGATGGAATAGTTTGATGGATTAATACAGTTCGAAGAATAATAATAAATAACAAATCTAAAAACGATTTCGATAATTAAATCAATAATCTAAATTACTTGCGTAATTAAACAGTGTAAAATAAATCAAAAAGTTTAGTCATTTATTACGTGTATGCGAATTAAAATCCGGTAGCAGTACGAGTTAGCCGTTCATCGATTTAAACATTTAAATTCGACCGACGGAAGTATCACGCAGCGATAAATTATTTACGACCTTTATAAACACTTAAAATACCAAAAATCATTTCCATTCATAAGACTAACCGAAACGAACCTCGGACGCACGAGTGGCCGCGACTCGCGACCGATCCCAATAAAACCAGTTTAGATTTTGATAATTTTACTAAAGATTCGATACATGGAGCGTCCAACGCCAGCCTCTAAACTATCATATATTACGGCTTTAACACAAATTACATAAGTTTAATGCCACAACAGAGCGAGCGTGGGTGACTTAATGTTAAAATGTGTCATAAGTAATTATACGATCTAGGGAATTTTAATGTCCACCAAATGTCGTCTTCTTTATTACAATAGGAGCCCCACTGAACTGGATCTATTGTATCGTATTATATTCGATCCGAATAATATAAGAATGCCATCTACCAAAAAAGTATTTTCTAACAAAATTGTTGTAATAAAAATAAAACTTGGAGTATAATACGGATAAATTACGTGGCTTGGTGCCCTCGAGTTTGACAATTAGTGATGTGACGATACGCACCACAGCGTCACCGCGGCCCACGGTAATTGCTGTTGTCCATTCACTTTGCGTCGTTACCTACATTTCTACATCTTCTTTTATGTCTATCCAAATTTGTGGCAGTGTCGTCGCAGTGTGTGGCGTAAATAATTTATTTTACGTCTCCCGTCGTTCATTAGGGGCACATTGTCTCACATTCAAACACATTTTAACAGCGCTACCTTCCAAATTTTATTACGACAATTTGCTGTAATTATCCTAACTATATGAATTAGGCGTCTCCGGTAGAATAATTCTGTATTCTCGAATTATTCTAATCAAAATATATTTACTAAATACGATTTGTGTTACGTCAGAACCACGAGACTCATTTAATTAACGAGTATTTGTAGTCCTTGGGTATAAAGAAGTGCTAAAACGTACATCACAATTACTTCTTACAAGTACCTAATACCATTAGTGTATGCTTATGTAACAACAATATCTACAAGTGATCTGCTAATCATCCGTCTCTTTGATCTTTAAGAACGTTAAGTCTTCAAATTCATAGCACAAATAGTTTGTAGACTAAGGTTGTTTATTGCTACACATCGAATCAATTGAACAAACTGCTTTCGGACACTAATAGAAAGAAAACGATCCGTGCGTTGCGTCAGCAGCCAGATTAATTAAACTCCTTACGACCGAGTGTGCTTTATTCCATTTAAGTCTCGGTGCACAAGTACCTACTTTAATTAGTAGTTTTCCATTTGTCGAACACCTGGTAAAAGCTATTTGACTTATTGGTTGATTGTCACCCAGTGTCGCGTGTAAACTAATTTAAACCTTATGCTTTATATATAAATTACAAATTAGTATCATCGTGAGAGGTTTTATGAAGAGACAAGGATTTCAGGGCGATCTTATTGGTCGGCTGCGTGCTAACGCCAAGATCACGCGTAGTACATTTTCAAATAGTTGTATCTATAATTTAATAGTCTTTACGTAGTTGCCGAGATGTAAATTGGCTTTTATTATTTGTCTTTGAATACTCATGCTAATTTATTTTTTAGGTTTAACGGTTTCATCATGTTGTTTAAATATCACGAATGTTGTTAGTGATTCGTAGAGTAGGTATTATGTTACCAAATTTGAGCGTTATTACAAATGATCACAAGGCTCTAAAAACGTTTCATCGTAATGGCGTTTATCTATCGTATCTCATATTTTACATCAATTTTTCTTAACTTCAATAAAAAATGACAGAACTGTAAATAATGTCAGTTTATAATATGTCACAAAGATGAAGTTAGAAATGAGTATCCATCCGCTATTAAAACCGTTGTTTGGTCTCAAAGGGCCGGACGGGTCCATTGAATTCAGTTAGAATACGTGTCCAGGACAAATGTTAAAAATCATCCTTCATATTTGACGTGGCAACGCTCCAACATAATGTCATCCATTTAGCAATACCAAGCGCTGTTATAGTCGAAGTAGTCATTAATGTAGAATCTAATCAATCACAACATCACAAGCTATTGTCATTTCAAATACAAGTGGCGGTCGCTCTTACAATTATCGACTTTCTACAAATTGAAGCGGAATTTTAGTTAGTCGATGAACAGTTTTGCAAACAACTAGACATGTCCCCATCACTGTAACGTCCTAATTTTCTCCGAACCGTTTTTGGTGTCAAGCTAATGTCGATAATTAAATGAGAAGAAAAAGGCGAGTCAACACTTAATAAGTGTTACACGAAACGACAACTTTTTGTCGCAATACATCGGACAATTAGCATTAGAAACGTGTTAATGATACAAATTTGAGATTTGGACACTGACGCAAACTTCGTACTCGACTAATAAGCGAACGTAGAAAATTAATCATTCGACGATAGATTTTTGGCAAATACGATGGAGTGTTAGTAATAATTAAAAATATCAATAAGTTTTTGTAGGAAGCAGGAAAAAGCCTTACACAAAGAGTCGTCATTGAACCAAGAAAATAAACAATGAGTGGTCACGCTTGTCATTGTTGCAACAGCCATCAATAAGCTCGATATACATTGAAAATGTAAGGTATTCGGTAACGGTAAAACTAATTATAGTTTCGGTAACGAATCGAACCACTCACGACATGGCCACTTATTTAGTGGACGATGGAAATGACGCAAAAAAATAAATCGTGAGTTCAACACATTCAAAATCGTAGAAAATAAATGTAACCAAAAAACGATAATGTGTACTGGTGTCAAACAGAGCGTTCTTAACAACCAAAGTTTTTAGGTTTAATAAACTAGAGAATAGTAGATATCGAAATTAATTGACTTTTAGATCGTCATATCACTGTTTGTAATAGGTATAATGTTACTGCATTATGACGCGTGTTCTTCTCCTAAATTTAAATGTATAAAATAGTACAATAATATAATAAGTATGATACCAAATATGGCCAATGAATTTTAATATTGATAATTTATTACTCGGTCATAGTACTATTAAAATAGTGCCATTGCTCATTTTTTTACAAATAACTAATTTTATTAAGTACTTCTTAGTTTAAACTAAAACGTAAAAAGTAACCTTGATAATTTTTTTTTTTATATTTGGCTGAAAAATCATTACGATAATCATATATGAATTCTAAATATAATGTAAGTAGGTACATTTCTTTAATCGTGAAAGAACGGTACTCTAAGATTTAAGAAATTATTATTAGTATAGATAAGATAACCAAATAACTGAAACATAATTTTTACAAAAAGCAATCTTTTTGGCAAGAAATATCCAATTATGTATTTATACGGGAACTAACGCGATCAAGAAAAGGTATTATATACCTCTGAATTGCCTGACGTTTCGACCAGGTTGCACTGGCCGTGGTCACAGGCTGACCACGGCTGTGGTCACAGGCTGACCACGGCCAGTGCAACCTGGTCGAAACGTCAGGCAATTCAGAGGTATGTAATACCTTTTCGTGATCGCGTTAATTCCCGTATAAATACATAATTATATCATGGAACGCGAAAGTTTAAAAGTTAGTATAAGAAATATCCAACACTGTTGGGTGACAGTGGATTTAATAGGGCCTATTACAACATGCAACGTGACTATGGACACAGAGCTATACCTACTTATCAACAAAAAGTGATCTCATTTAGTTTCACCGATATCAACAAAACGTGAAAGGTAATTTCATAGTGCATTTTCTGTTTACCACGCCTATAGGCACTTTGCCCTTTCCACTTTCATTGTTTTTTATCGATGTTTTAAATTAAGTATAGCTGTTGAGTTTTTACCAATTTATTTTATGTCATTCTAGTAGTTCGTTGTCCGATGTTTTTTGTTTATACTTAGCCGTTTCTTATTGTAGTCACGACGCTAATAAGTTTGGTCTCGAATTTTCTATAAAGCCATAAACAGCAAATTTAACAATTACTCCAAAATCATTGAGGATAAAAAAACTAACAACACAAAAGGTAAAATCATAACACATTTCCCTCCATGATTATTTAGCATTAGGCAGATGTTACATTGAACATAATCGCAACATTATGAAATTTTCGCAATTAGTTCCAAATGCGGTAAACTCCACACATGTGACATTATCACTATTTTGTCTTATTGTTAGGCTTAAATATGAACCCACACAATTTCGGGAATTTGTTATAATCCGCACCGACTCTATTGTTATACATTGTTACTATGGATGCAGGGATGAAATACAGAGGGGCATCGCACAGGGGTCGTTGATGAATATAATAATTTAAGAATACATTAAAACAGTGATCGATCTTAAATATTATTAGTAAACATTATTATACAGCGTGGTTTGTCTGGGTAGTTTCGCGATACGTCCGCGGAATGCACGTGCATCAATGCGGTCATTAAAAGGTAAGGTGAATAAGCGCGCGCAATATCATATGGTGCAGGTGGAAACGCTCGGGGCGAGGAGTGCGATGGGAGTCGCTCAAACCGTCGCGCAGCGTCGTGCCGAACCGGAGCGGGTTATTAATAATCTGCATTCACGGGTCGCACGAGCGCGGCGAGCGACTGCCCGCGACGACATTCCACACCATTGTACCAGCCCGCTCCGCCCGCGACACTTTTGTCTATTCACACCGATAAATCACCGCCTGCGGTCACAATGCGAGCATTATTTACCTCTAACGACGACCTCTTCGCGCTACATCGATTAATTAGTACACACTACAGATAAGATAGCCGGGAAAGCGATCGCTTTCAATTTCCTCTCGAGGGGCACTCGGCGTAAAGTGTGCGTTAAGTGCGGACAATCGGAGATAAAACGTGCGAGACGAGACTCCCTTAATCCGGTGATCGAAGATTGCGAGAAAACGTTTTGTCGTGGGGTTGTCCGCTCAGTCACTCCCATTGTCTGCCGCGTCTAATTTGATTGCCCATACGCCGCACGCGTTGACGTGGGCGACCGGCCGCTGCGTGGACCCCTAATTAAACAGATGAGATGCTAATGGGAGTCATTCATCGCGAGGTCAGATCGCTTCTCAGTCGTAGCAACACGGTTTTTATGGCACATCTACATAAACATGCATTTTAACCACTACTATTTGCATAGAATTCATGAACTGCATCTGTTGACAGGTTTAGCAGTTCAATACCGCGAGGTCAAATAAAGTCAATGTTTTCCCGTTTTATTGAATTAACCGTTGCACAGAGGCGGACAGTGGCTGCCACACGCAATGGAAACTTGCCCAGACGCAATGTCATAGCACTCGTACACATTGAGTATTTTAAATTGATTGTAATGTGTATGAGTTCTGAACAACTGTGATTTGAGTCCGGAGCGCCTCCTGACTGTCGTTACGTGTTTACATGGTCATTCATCTTTGACCTCGCAACGAGACCGTGTCTCTGTCTCATATATTTTCCTTTAAAGACACGGCGTATTAACAACATTATAAAGGTATTAGCGAGAATCGCTCGAGGCTTAGCACCTATCTATAGCATCGGCCGGGTTAATATGCTTATTAAATTATATCAGCAAAAACCGAGTTTAGCTTTAGGGAGTAATTAACGGAATGAGTCTTATCGTTAAATCTAATCACTGCTTGTAATTATTGGGTAAAATCTGGACCACACTCGCTTGCGCCCTTTTTCTCTGCCTTGAATGCGTTCACTGACCATTTTTTTGTCACAATTCACTTTTACGAGCAAATACCGAGTAGAATTAGGTAACGTTCTCTAACCTCCATCTAGATAGAATAGGCAGTGAATAAACAATACTAGTTCTATTGTAAGCTAACGGTATTGTTACTGTTGAATAGTAATTGCTATTAGGGCCAATTTTATTGATTAGCGAACAAAAATTTGTGAACAAGCTATGGGACCGGCGACCACCGCCCGCATCGGTAACGAGCCAGCTTTGCATATCAATGCCTATTTTAATATCGACATGCATCATTTCATCTAATTGCATTTCCTCCATATAGATCGACAGATAATTCCTCATTTTATTCAAAGGCCGCTGCTTAGAAACTGTTAAATATTTATAATCACGCCAACATGTTACATGTCAATTAATGTTACGCTGAGAAATAATTGACGTAAAAACGTTCTCAATTATGCAATAAAATAAAAGGTACTCAACGTTTGCCTTATATGCTTAGCACAAGTTCAAACAATCGGCATGGACCTAGACCACTGCCAAAAGTAGAAAAGCATATTTTTTACCTACAGCTTTAAACGAGTTTAGTTTGCACTTTGTTTACATATTAATTATTTTTTTATCAAAGCACTAATTTTTTTATAAGTGTGACCAAAGTAAACTTGAAGGTACCGTAATTAGACATCTGATAAAAATAAGTCGACCTGGTTTCCATGGTTCCAGTAATTAATAATCCTCGCGAGACGTGACCAAACAGGGAATTCTATAGGCTAGGTCAGAAACTAATTCCTAACTTGGACGATACGGACCCAGATTGACTTCAATCGATAAGGTTCAATCGATGTATCATCGATTACAAACTGTTCGCCCGATAAGGATTAAGTAATTGTACACGAAATAAATTATAGCCTGTACTGTCAGAAAGTTTGTTTGAGAGTTGCACATTTGTTCCCCTGGTGCACTGTGTGCACACCCGCCGCGGTAGGAATCTGTTCAAAAGTGTTAAATCGGTTAATATAATGATGATGGATGCAGTCCCGACCAAACAGCCCGCAGCGGGGGTGTTTCACCCCACTATACAAATAAAATATTTTTATTATTAACTAGCTTCTCGTCCTTATTGTACCCACAAAAACACCCATCGATCTGTCTCCGTTGCACAGTTTAATCGAAATCATATTTCTGTTTTGTCATTATGGTATCACGTTTAGAGTTCCTCTCTTTTGTCCAGAATTTCGACTCGGCGGTTTCTTGTTTCCAATACAACACTGGTGCTTGTTTTTTTAATCAACCGCCGCGGCAAAGTAATGTGAAACCTCTCGAGGTGGAGTTAAGTTGTTGGAGTTTCATCTTTTAGTGCCATATTGCACATTTGTTATTATATTAGCGGTAGAAAAGTATTGAAACGTGCAGAAAAGTAATGTTTTTATTTTCTTTTACAGGTAATTGACACACAGTTTGAACCGCCATCTGTCGGCCGGTAGCTGAATTCGCAGAGTGGGTATAATTTTTTCACCGTGTCTACCGCGGTGCTACTTCCTATGAATGGAAGCCCACCGATCGTTATAAAAAGGTGCAACCGTGTCAAAATGGTACAATATTGTTTATAACTTAAGACAGACACATATGAGTTCTTTCATCATGACGAGCTTACCTGTGGGGGCTCACAAAAAACGCCGCAGGTAGCCCATTTGTTTGTTATTAATTCTCGCGTCGAATCTTGTTTTTTTACCGTCGACCAGTCTAATACTGTGAGAATATTAATTATAATTATAAACGGAGCTCGTCCCGTTCGTTATAAGGTGCTCTTCGAGAGCAAGGTTTTGGTTCGAAAATTTAAATCTGATCATTTATCATGCGACAATGTCGGCCTTATCTATATTGTGCTATCAAAATTGATTGTTTTTTTCTCCGACTTATGGGTCTGAGGACCTACTGATTTAATGTTCGTTGATTCAAATAATTTTACATTAATCATTGTGTAATAGATGAAGCAGTGCTTCGTTATGAATATAAGGCCTCTAAAATAGTTGGAAAAACTAAAATATTTTAGGATCGATTGTTATACTGAAGTGAAATTCTATGGTTTATTATTTCTTACGACCTTATCTGGAATAGGTATTTGTTTTGTTTAAACGTTTGGATTGTGTCTTTTAGGTGTAAGGACACTGATAAGAACTCTTCTTGACTAAAAAAATGTTTAAAAAATAATGTTAATTGTCCCTAACTTAACTACTATTCCGACAATATACAGTGATGGGAATGTTAAAACTATTTCGGCCTTAAATATAGGTATTCAACTATCAGTCGGTTTTAGACCATATAACACCATTGTGCAGCGTTGCCGTGCTTTGAATACCTATTTCCTAAAAGAACAGGCCTCCGCCATAAGTTTTTTAAGACATACAGAATTATATTCGTTAGTACATCTTAAAACATATACCTAGGTATTTTAAACTAACAACGCCAGTTGTCAGTATACTCGATGAAATACATTTTTTATATTTTATTTTACTCGCAGATGTTTAGGAAAGATAAATATAATAATATGCATTCCTCAAGAACCGTGATTTCATTCAACAATGTTTGCATGCATTTCGTTCAAATAAACTTGCACTCTTCATCCCAGAAACTATTTTACTTGTTACATATATTGCTTTAGTACTGTGTAAGAGAAACACATACCATTAACACACTTTCATAGGTAATATTAAAAAAAAAGAACAAAAAGTACACCGACTTCAACGAAATTTATTGAAAGAATAGAACCTTCCTCAAAATATGTTGAATACGTTAGTGAAACAATCATGAAAATTGATTCATTACTTTTTAAGAAAATCGCGGACATACAAACATACATACATACGGATTAAATACAAAACTCCCTTTTGACGTCGGTTAAAGAAGCGCATATTTTTTACAGACTTGTTCTGCTTGAGATCTATCAGTAGGTATACTAAAAATGATGAGTTAAATATTTCTTCTCTGATATAAATACTTATTTAAAGCTAAAGTATAAATAAACTAAAATAACTTACATTTACAAAAGCAGATCCTCGTAACAATGCTACCGTTAGCTTTAACACAAAAGTAATATATCAAATTGTTAGCAATTATAAATGACATTACAACTACAAGTTTTTCTTCACTTAAAGCCCTGTTGCCCCTGTCTATTCTGTTACCAATAATAACGTTCGTATAAAGAGATAGCATTGAATAAGAGGTTACGGTAAGTGAGCCGACGACGCGTCGTCAGGCAAATTATTATCAGGAAACACCCGCATACGCTTTCTGCACACACTAAGAGACATTTAAAAGCATACTTAATGCCTGCTTGACAAGTGCGACAATAACAGTTACTAAATCTAAAATAGACGAACATTTTTTTATTGAGCACTAGCTGCACCCGGCGTGCGTTTCAATGCCATTTTTTTCTTTTTTATATATGGATTTTTCGGGCCAGGAACCCTCCCGGGCGTCCTCAGAACACCAACCAACAAAGATTCATCACAATCTGATCAATGGTTTCGGATCGCATAGAGGACAAACATACAAACATTGATTTTTGAAGTGAAACTAAAAAGAGACAAACATATTCATAAATAGGATTTAACCTGCGAGAGAATGAGATAAAATACAAGTATCAGTGTTTCCTATAATCTTTGTCTTTACGCTTGCGTACTACCAAGCCTTCAGAAAATGTGTCAATGTCAACGTGGTGTCATTTTTGTGCATTTACGTATTAACATTCGTTGGTTAATTAATTTATGTTAATTATTTAACACATCTGTGTTAATTTTACCAATAACTTTTAAATAAATTATCTAAAATTAAATTTATTAACATTAGTAAATTATTTATGCTGTTTTTATATTTAATTTCTCATTCTCTCGTAGGCTAGTTTTCTGAAGTTTCACTTCTGCCATATGTGTGTGTGCACATTTAATTTGATAATGCCGAGGAATTTAAATATGAATCCATGAAAGGGCAGCAATTATTGCAGACCATGAAGCTCGCTATAACATTAGCGAAATATCTTCAAACCTTAATATTACGAGACAGTGTAAATCTCTGGATTAGGAGACATGCGGAAGAGGGTATCTTACTGATCACCGCCATACCAATTCTGGATGCCGCCCGAATCTTACCCAAAAGCAAAATAATTTTATGAGCCGTCAATACAAAGAAAATGGTTTCATGAAAACTAAGTGACTATTTCACCGAATTATTATTTATATAGATCTATCCTAATCACTAATATTCTTATTAATACGAATATGAGTTTGTTACGCTTTAACACCTTAACTACTCAGCCGATATTCATGAAATTTTGCAGACCTACACCGGGTTGACAGAATAGGAAATAGGTTTACTTTCATCGAGAAAAAAGTACTGTTCAGTAGAATAGAAAAAAAGTTTCTAGTGGAAAAGCCATGCTTCAGCACGTATGGGCGGCCGGCTCGACTGGAGTGATACCACGGCCTTACAGAAAATCGGCAGTGAAGCAATGCTTCGTTGTGTTTCGCCAAGTAAGTGAGGTTACCGGAGGCTCTAACCCTTCCCTGTCCCTCCCCCTCTTCCCTCCCTTCCCCTACTCCCACCTTAAAGGCCGGCAACGCACTTGTGACTCTTGAGTTGCAGGTGCTCATGGCCGACGGTAGTCACTTACTATCAACTGATCCGTCTGCTCATTTGCCCATAAATAAAAAAAACACGTCCACGGCTCGTTTGAAAGTACGCGGTTAAGCAGTCCCTTTGCCAGCTAAAATTTACTTACAACACTAATGCACCCAAGGAGAATTGGTGAACAAGGGTCCAAATAGTGTTTCTATTCCCCAACTTCGTGTGAATCCCTACAAAAACAAAATTCATTAATTGACTTTATTCTAAATCTTATAAAAAAATTAAATATAAAATAGGTAGTCTGTTAGTGGGTAAGGATACCTCATTAAGCTTAGTTCTGTATATTTTCAGAAAAAAACCGAAAGTTTTCAAATTATGGTATATTTCCTGATGAGTTGGTGTACCTATTTCTATTGATCAGGGTTGCCAATACTCCTTCGGAACCACGTCCTCAGTGGGTGTAATCTTAATAGTAGAAAAATAATTATGATCTCAATAAATTTAATAATTTTAATATTTACGTAAGTGAAAATAGTTTAGTATTAGAAAATAGTATTAGTAAAGAATATACATTGTATTATTAATGTGTATATTTACTTGATACTCAATGGCAACATTTTCTAAAATTCTAATTAAGGACGCGTTATTACGTATTCTTATTACGACGTAGTACCTAAATGCTATAAATCAAGTAGTATTAGTGAAATAATTATACAAATCAATTAATTTGCATTTCATTAATTTTTACCATAGTTATGAATTTTTACACGAATTTAATTAGAAACATGATGATGCACTAACCTTGTGTCATGTAAATAACAATGTTATGAAATTGTTTATATTATTTTTATATAAATATCAATTAACAATAATAGGTCAAATTATTCAATTAACCACAATTTCGAAGAAGCAAAACCTTACACGCGTTTTCTAATTAAACGCGATATTTCGTCTCTTGTTCGGAATATGTGCATGCCAAATTTGAAATACCGTAAAACAAATTTTATATACGTATTTTGATTTATTTATATACAATTTAAATATTTTATTGGTAAAACAAACATACTAATGCAATATGTTTTACATAGAAATAAAAATGCCGTAAACCTACATTAACATAATAAGTACAAATTATATGCAAAGCCACGCCGTATATTGTAGATATGTGTATAAAAAAGATAAAGAATATTTAAATATTCTTTTAGATTTGAACGAACTTATGAGTGCTAAAACTTGTAAGATATACATATACCTACATATAGGTATGTATTTAATGATCATAGAAACTGAGAAAGGATTCTGTCACTTAATATAAAAGACACACTTATAATCGTTTTAATAAAACTTCCCTTATTTTCCATAAAGAAAGTTGAAATGCCAATAGATAAGAAAGCAAGACTATTTTTATTTCCTAAATCGGGATAACTGATCTATCAAATGATGAATGAATTTTTCAAATAGGTACGTGCACTGATTTCAGTGATCACCCTTCACTTACACACCAACTCAGACCTTTAAACTTTTTCACATAACATTAATATTTATTAATTTTAAGCTATTTAAATATTGACCCTTAAACTTAAACACAACTCCCAGAATGAATAAAGGTTAATTTTGGAAGTAAGTAAGTACAATTTCGTGTAAATTCATCAAAACACATCGCGTTTAAAGCAAATTGTATGGTAAATCGAAAATTGTATGTTGTATCAGCTTTCATATCGCCTTTCGAGGGAACACGGAGCAAGCCAATGCATGGCGGTGCATCGATAGAGCCCACATGCGGTCGCGTTTACCACTCCTGGATTTTTATTGCCGCCTTGCGGATAAATAAAACCTTATTTTTATCCAACACTAAACATAATGTTCTACGGCTTACCTTGACTTCTCAAATACGTCGCCAGACCTACCTTTAGTTCATGCGGATTCGTGATCGTGACAAATTTAAATTGAAGAATCTGTTATCATCCTTGACATTCGCTCTATTTTAAAAAAATGCGTTTAGTTCGAAAGTGTACCCAATTACCGTGTCAAACGCTTCAGCCGTCAGCAGTGTATGCTCACGAGGTGTAAGGGGTCACCATTAGCTTCTTCGCTAATATATCACGATTCGAACATTACGCGTCTATCACCCCCCGTTTAGACGCGAATTGTCTGAGGAAAGCACCCATTGTGACCAGTGAAATTTATTTTCTTCGCCTCGTGGGAATGAAGCAATTATCTTCGGCCATTAGATTGAGATATCGAATCGAATTTAGTGCTCTTTGTCAAGATTAACCTCATCGAACGAGCAACGTCCTACCAAGATATCAATGTATATAATATGTCGACAATAGAATTATGGCAATAGATACAATAAATAAAATCTTCAACTAAACTCCTAATTCTTATCACAAATATATGCAAGGACACATGGTAGTAAAAACGGTGCTGACTCGACTTATAGACGTCACATAATAACATATCTTCATATTTGCTATGATCTGGGAATCCATGGAAAACACTTGGAGCCAAGTAAAATAAATAAAAGATGGCGAGAAGAGCTCGCGATACTTCTCAAATTGAATATTAGATTGAAATTACGCGCTCGAGCGGCTCTCTCCCGTCTTTTGTTACGCGAATGATACATAAAGCGCGCGCGCATACAAACACAGCAATAAGAATTTTAAATTAGCATTCTTTTTGTGTTCCATGCCACCCTAACTCTACCCGCACACCCCACCATCTTAATAATATGGAGAAATTGAGTTGTTATACACCCTTTTCAGAGGAGGCGCGGGTGCAACGGCACACCTCGCGGAGAAGCCTTTTGTAATTGAATTTAGATATTCTTTCCCCGGATATAACGACAGGGAGGTCGGGCCGCTAGTTCCGCGAATAGAATACATGTAAATGTGGCGATATGAAATTCTCGAGCCAGAAAGCGGTGAAGGCGTGCGTTATTATTGCCGACGTTTTATGACTTTTTTGTAATGTAATTTCTTTCGAAATGTAATAATAATTTCTATAATTATATCAAATATTTATATGATACATTCTATAGCCAAAATAGGTTCTATTAATTTGATCAGCCTTCTGAGAAGCAACGTTAGCATGATACTGGTATGTAATTACTGAAGGCTATTAACATCGGCCGTGTACAAACATGGCGGCTGATTGTGGGTTTCGTTTTAATTGCGCACACGCATCGCGATACCGAGTTAGAGGTCTCAGTGATTCAAACTAGGTATCGGTGGATCGTGAGAACTACCATCAATTATTGATTTTGGAACGAAACTAAAATTAAAACCGGCAGTTCCGATTAAACAAACATATCGTTAAGATGTAATTATAATTACCGTAAAATTGGTGGCCGGCATACGTACCTACGCCATAATCGAATTATGATCTATAAATAATTTTGACACGCAATTTCTAAAAGAGTAAAAGCTACGGTTATTATATTCAGTAATTTAATCATTATCTCAAAATGTGACAAGCAGTGAATTTACTAAATAATTATCTATTCAAATTCCGCCTGTCAACGATTTGGTGGTTCCCACAATTGTCACTCTCACCCCGTTCCCATCCTAAAATGACATTAAATAATAGTTAAAGTAAGCTAATTTTACAGTGGCCAGTGGCCATAAAGAATCCCCTCTCTCCTCTCGGAGGTAAATTTTGAGTACCTATGCTATTACAAAGTCGTCATATTATGCTGCGCAACCGTATCTTCATTAGGTCGAGGTGATACTGGTAGCAGAGAGCGATTCTTATTTATATGATTTTAATGCAGTTCTGTACCTGTATTTACTTTAATTTTTTTTTTAAATATTTTCAAGGATATACTGTTTAAAATTAAGTATGTATTTCTGTAATAAATATTAATTTCGGTAAGACGAAAGGCTCTATACATTTATTGTTACATAAATTGCGGCGCTCGAACACGTTAACAGTCTATTGAGTAATCGCTGTGTTAGGTGCGACGTACTAAAAATCGCTACCTATAAGACCTCAGCCTGTAGAGGTCGAACAGTTAATATTTCTGTCATTACATTCCTTGGATACCGGGTCATTATTTATCATCGACATACTAAACTTGTAACCGGAGAAACTATGTGGATAGCTGTAATATGCCCACAATTTTATTGTATTTTATTGGCTAAATGAACAAAATGATCCAACTCAGCTTTTTTGTTTATTTTAACCTAAAAATTAGAACAAAAAACCTAACAACAATTCAAATTAATGTTAATGACACATTTCCCGAGAACGTTACGTTCGCGTCACGCTCATCCACAGATTAAAACTAATTCGAGGTCTCCAAAATTATAGACATTTGATGCGGCGGATGTTGTCGCGGCGCGTCATGGCGGCAGTACGGCAGCGGCAACGGCGCCAACACACCAAAACCGCACGTCATTGTTTTTTGTGAAGAGGCCTCGAGCACCTTCGGCACCAAGCCTCACCGCTAATTAATTATTTCACATGTATCGATCATTCATTATGAACGACGATACCATCCACCCGTTATCTACACAATGACGGCCTGCAATTTGTCCATCGTAATTATCTCACAAATCACAAGCATCCACAAAAAACAAGTAATGATTTAAAAATTTTAACACGAAGTATTATGCCGCGTAGGCATTAATAGCAGAAAGCATCGGGATCGAATCAATCTTAATCTCGTACAAAACGTAATCCAGATTTATTTATGACGGAGCAGAGCGCGTGTGCTATTATGCTCGTCTGCGGCAATTTGCCTCGGAAATTGTCTTAATCGGCCGCTCAAGGGACTATTTATGTATAATTATTTCCAAATTCGACGCTGCGTTTGATGCCTTTCCGCTCTCTTTGAGTTAGTTCGACAAAAAAGTCATCTGTTGCAATAATTAAGCCGAGGAAAAAATAGAAATAAGTATCGAAGGGTCCGCAATAATTACAGGCGCAAATTGACGGTTCCTAAGAGCCATCGGTCGAATGGCGCCTGCCAGGTTACCTGCAATGCGCACGCGATGCCTGCCACTACCAAACCACCACACACCAAAACGCAAAAGCTAAATTTTTAGAATTAGATCATTCACGAGAACTAAGTGGTGATGCTTGCTAAGGACTGATAAAATTAAAATTATAACAACTAACGCAACTGTTCAACAATATACTCTTTATCTAATGATTTAACTAGATATCCATCGATAACTTTGTGGTTGACTATCGACAATGTTGAATGAAAGTCTCGATCAAACCCACTAGCCTTTGAGTGGAGGCGATCAAAGGTTCGCTGTACAATGATGAAAGCCGGCGAGCGCTTAACACAATTAGCTTCGAAAGCAAATAAATCATAAAATCATCTGCTTTATGATACGATCTTATTTCGAAAATGACTTTGAGCTTTCTTTAAAGTGAGTGTATTTTTACGTATTTATATTTTAAGACTTTAGTTACATTGTTTCCGAATAATTAATATGACAGATTAATGAGAAAGTGTTGTGTATTCATCATGTTTCAAGTTTCGCATTTCACAAGTGAGGGACGCTTTGTGATTACATACATACACACTTGCGTTGCTCACGAATTTGCGTTGTCACTTTATTAACGTGTGAAATGAGAGAGCGTTTTTAATTAATCGCTCTCTCCTTGATTTTAACATACATGTTGGTATTGTGGTCCTCTTGCATCATTCTCTTTTTAAAAATTAAAATAACTTTGCAATATTTGCTTAACACCTGTTACATTGCTTATGTATACTTAGCAGTATTAATCCCCGCGAAGAATGCTGATTAATAAAATAAATATTGTATTTTATTTAATAAAGAGCGAAAACTGGTTAGTAATGAAAGTATTAAATTCTCATATTGTAGGACCATTATAAGAGATATATCAGGTTTAGCGATGACATAAAAATCTTATAAGATCAGCTAAACAATCCATTTCTTATTAGTCTCTACTATACACAGAATTGTTTGAGGAAAATCGTTTCGGTCTTGCCCTTGCATCTGACTGAGTCTTGTCTTGTTCAACTATTACAGTAACGTCTTCGGTTCGAGCAAAAAGAGCCATTCCCGTGGAGCGCCGAACCATTACCATTAATGAAGGTTTAAAGTTAAAGCCTAACGGTGGACATTGTTGAACGCGATCCTTTCGTGTAGCTGCTTGTCGTACCTTTTCGTTCCCACGTCTAACGAGACTACCGCGATTACGTACACCATTTTACATACATTCCCTCCACTTATTATCAATGTATTAAGTAAATCGCTGCTTCAGGATCTGCTCAATTTTATTTCCATTAATAGCTTTTCGACGTTAGTAGCTGTAATGCGGACTCTTGTTCTCATTTAGTACCGCACCAAACAAAGGTTGACCTTTCTTTGGTGCGGTAGTAAATGTAATGAACCTTCATTTATTGGTAAGCCAACATGAACTTTAAGATGAAAGTAGTAATGGTGACCTATAGAGATATAACGGTATACATAAAGTACATATTCAAATTACTACAAAATTATATTCTGCATCTTAAAAACAAGGAATTAGTAGAAGAAGTCTACGAGTTCCTGTGACAATTATATCAAGTATCCATTAAGTATTCATTTCACGTTCAACGTGATAATATAATCCATGGGAGTCCATATATAAATGGTATGCAGGTTATTTTGGGTGGGTGTTGACAAGCTGGTGATACATGTAAATTATCTATTAATTTTATCGTTTCTTCAATGAAATACAAGTATTAAAATATATCGCTTACATTTTAATCTGCATAACTGAGGTGACCATTTTGATGTATGTTGAAAAAAAGAAAATCTGTATCTTGTTGACAACATCTTAAGAAGATAGTATGATAATATTGATAGCACTCAACGACAAAGAAAGAATGATTTAATTTAATTTTGTAGATTTTTTATATAGGTACAATAAAACCAATTAGATTACTTAACTTTGCAAAAGATTACTTCATGCTTCCTTGCAACTTTTCTTTGCAGATGCTTTTATCACAAGCATGCACGTATCTTGATTTCAGGACCATACTTGCTGAACGTTTTTGTTAAAGAAGGCTTTGGAAGGTCGAATTCTTAATTTCTTCTTTTCTCACAAGTATATTATTACCTGAAAAATAAATGTGAAAGTAGATAGTAAGTACATTTTCTTTCTACATCTGACCTTGTGACCCAATGGATGACAAAATTTTAAATTAATCAATCTTTATTGTATAGATGCAAGGAAATTGAGTTAATAACGATTTGTGTATCATAGCACTTATGTAAAATTACATCACAGTTCAAGTTTCACTGGTGATGCGAACCCGCATGATACGTTATATTTTCGGAGGCTGACAACGCCGACTTTAATACGTTATATGTATATTATAATTCCCAGATTTAGTAGATGTTGTTTAATGCTCTCTTGCGATGTTTTCGTGAAGAAAGCAGTTGTAAGTGTAATTATATTGCGGTGTTCTGTGGTTTCTTGGTGCGAGCGACCGGTAGTTTAATGAGGGACTCTGTAATAACCCACGATTATTAATATGGACGTAGTTTATAGAGATTCTCTTGTTACTTTGGAGTCTGCCAATTCGTTATTTACTTTGCGCTTCAGCGTCAGTTTATTATGATGTTATTTCTAGTTGAATAGTTTTTTTCTTGAGATCATTATTTGATGTGATTGGTCTAACCCATTTGCTACAGGTATATGTTAGGAAACTCTCTGTACTGACATTGCTTGGTGGACGACATTAGACTCGTCCCCTATTAGAATAAAATAGATTCTTTTTTGTACACCATTACCTAAACTAAACTACGGTACAAATTCTAATAAGATTTATTGATCTGGTTAATACAGAAACAATCTTGTAAGGGCCTCATCTCAATGGGAAAATATGTGAACATTTGAGTCTTTAATTCGAACAGGATTAAAGTAAAATATTGAATTACTGTGAATAAACGGTTTGAATAGTGATGAATGGGTTGACAGGAATCATTTGATAATTTAGAATTATATTATTATTCAAATTATTATCCTTTATATAGTACCTAATTAGAACGTGTAGGAGAAATGGCAAATAAAAATCCTCAAAAATCATTACCTGACTGTGTTCGTACCCATACCATAGTTTTTCTACAGAGAGTAGAGCTTCAAGACCTACACAGGAAGGTGTTTTCCTCTCAAATCCGGTGAGAATTATATTATTCGCTGTTACTACAACTAAACTCATTGAAAAACAAAAACTAAGTTCCTTCATCATGTACTGGAAATTAATCATCACTTACTTTAATGTTAAAAGGAAACATCGTCAGGAAACCATTATGTTTCTGAAGTCTGTAGGTACACTAGCAGAAAGTGCATTATGGTCTAATATCTATAAAGAGTTGATATTATGAATGTCAAATGATAAAAACACAAGTTTCAGGTTGGGCAAATATATCACAACAAAGTCAATCTAAAATTAATTGGTCGAGTACCTACTCGAGTGCCGACTTTTGTTTTGGGAAGGACGGTACCTATTCACTTTCAAAGTAAACAAACTCAAATTGTAGTTATCAGGAAACACGGAAAGAACAAATTTCACATACAAGTTGCAGCAATGCGCGTTATATCTAAAACAGTAATTTAAGAAAGGCTGTAGAGAATGACGATGATGAACAGTTTTATTCATCTGTGTAGTAATAAAGAAAACTCCTGGTCTAGCCAGTAATGAGGTACGCGATTAAAAGAAACATTGTATTGACATCACAAAATACGTAACACGGACGTATCTAATGAATCTCTAATTAAAGCGTTCATGTTTTCATTCGTTGTGGCTTACAATATAATGAGGTACGAGAGGTACGACCCGCAAATGTCACAGTTTCCAACTAGTAAATTGTAATTCGAAAGTGATACATGGATCACGAACTCCTATTCCGCGGATACGGTAATGAGTATGTTGATTGACTTTTCATGCCATTGCCTCCGCTAATTATAGGATTTAATGGTATCCTAGTATTATATTATTGTTAATTTCGCCTGCATTGATTCGTTCTCATAAATTTCTTTACGACTGGCTTTCTCCTTAAACAAACATAGATTAGATAATATAGATGTCGATTTTACATTGACAAAAGGGAAGGGGTACTTAAATATGATCAATTATGTTGTGGGAGGCTCATGAATGTTATGTAAAGTGCGCATCTTCATTATGACGAACTCGATAACTATTGTGGAACTGATGCGGGCTGTGTGGTGTAGCGGTGCGCTCGCGCAGCGTCCGCCGTCGCCCGCGCCCATGCGACTGTATGGCAAATACGTACGTACGAGCAAATTGCGTCAGTGTCCACGCACACACGGCTCATTGTATCCGCCGTACTTTTCTCACGCTCACACACTCATGTGTATGTGTAATTTGCACTCGTACGTAGCGACGCGTTACGTTTGTGTGCGTGTTTATCGGAAATTAGTTCTGCTGCAACCATCGGGGTATCGGTGGAAATTGACAACACCACTGATTGTAACGATGGGAATCTGCGCACGTGTGCCCACATTAAACATTTACTTCATTGAATACCACTTTAAAATGTTGCAAAATACAAAGTATAGCTGCATTCCGCCTCCCAGTCCTTTGATTTTTATCGATAAATAAATAATTAATTAACGATGCATTCGAATGAACGGAGTGCTTATGAAGGACCGACCGGCGACCTGACAAAATAAACAAAGGCGATGTGTTTTTTTTAATTTCAAAACATAAACTTAACGTTTGTTATTTATAATAAATAGTTACTGCGTCGGGTGTAAAAATAAAGATATGAGTAAATTATAGCATTACAGACCATTCACCTCGACTATAATTACTGGCTCTTTGCATAATTTCCATACACATTAGCAGTGCGAAATGATCTACAAATTGCTATAGCTGAGAACTACCATCATAATAATTAAGCGTAATTAGTATTTTTTACTTTGTCACTTAATAGTTTATATATGCGTGTTGTATTTCTATTTTCAAACCAGTATTTACATAAATCCAATTACACCAAAACACTTCAAGTGTGTATATGTTGCAACACTGTTAGAATTGTTTGCAAGTAAATAATTGTTCTTTTTCGTATATTAATAAATACACTAGAAAAACACAAAGTAAACAAAAGTTTAGTTGGGAAACGAAGTACGGTTACACCTCTGCAGCTCTGGTATTTACTTACACTCATCGGGACCTTTCACTTTGACGGACTGTTTGTTTACCATCTTAGTAGGTATTATTGAAAATAAACGTTCCAACAGTAGTCTTGGTCGTGGCATTGTTATTCAGCCGAGTGGCTCCACTTCGAGCAAAAATCTATTGTGCTCCATCTCCAGTTGTACAACTTTTGTAGTTTATTTTTATATACATATATATTGTAATTTTTGTAAAAAGAATAACGCAGATAGCATAGCATATTCAGCATTAAAATATTTAAGACAACTTAACTATAATTAAGTCTACATAATAATGAAAGCGTAATTGTGTTTTTTTAATTATAATCTTCGCGATAATAATGCCTAATTCAGATTATTTGATTCGTTCAGAAGAGCTAGAGCGCAACATTATTGAGAGCCGGACTTGGGAGGCACCCCCCACCCTACAAAAGATTGAAGCGGTAGGTACTGTAGTAGTGTATGACTGTGTATTCCCCGGTTAAGTGTAACAGGTACTAAAAATAAAAGTATGTGTCTCTGAATGTATGTATGTATATAAACTACATTTTAATGAATTTTGGTATAGAAAAGGACATAAGCTACTTTTTGTCGCGGAAATAAAATTTGAAGAAGGTGAAATATCGGATGTTAGTTTGTATAGGAGACATTCTTCTCAGACGAAGTCAAGGGCACTTGAGACACCTCACACACGACCGTCTGATTTCAAACTAGGTAGAGCCTGTACTATGGTGACCAGACTGCTGATAAACATACTTATATAATACTATATAAACAGGCACAGAACAAATGATCGTGATCACACTATTATTTGTCCTGGTTGGGAATCGAAACCACGACCTGGTTCAGCAGTCAGGGTTACTAATAATTAAACCAACAGGCCCGTCGAAATATAAATGTTGCTAAATTTCTATAGTAAAGAAAAGAATATTATTCTTGAGTCTCTGGGATGATAATATTGTTATTTTTTATTTCGATTTATATCCTTTCGAGTTCTGCTGATAACTCTTTGCCGTAGGTGTGACATAAGCTTCTTTGCTTCTATTACTGAGTACTTTATATTATTAAAAAAATGAGTGACGTGTTTTATAATATCGATATCTTTTATTGCACATGTGTTATATTATCTACGAATCAGAAGAATTGTAAATTAATTACGAAATCCAAAGTATTAGTCAGCGGTCTTATTCAGTATCTTACCAATGAATCTGTTGACTAACTGATTAATAATTTGTGTCTAATTGAAAGTAACACTTGCATGATTGTATACTTTTCCTGAAAATGGATAAATGACGTAAACAGGTGTTATACGTACGACAAAACGTTAAGTTTCGAACTTTTATTGCAATTTGTAATTTTTTTTTATGGTATAAGGGGCAAACGAGCAGATGGGTCACCTGATGGTAAATGACTACCGCCGCCCATGGGCACCTGCAACTCAAGAGTCACAAGTGCGTTGCCGGTCTTTAAGGTGGGGGTAGGGGAAGGGTGGAAGAGGGGGAAAGGGGGGGAGAGAAGGGTTAGGGCCTCCGGTAACCTCACTCACTCAACGAAAAGCAAATTGCTTCAGTGCCGGTTTTCTGTGAGGCCGTGGTATCACACCGGTCGAGCCGGCCCATACGTGCCGAAGCATGGCTCTCCCACGATATGATGAGTAAAATAGTAATGAGTCAAAATAGGAAATTAAATGCTATTTAGTCACATATATAACTACGCGACACCACCTATAATAAAACGATTTATTTCATCTTCTAGGGTGGTAAATAAGCATACAGTGTATCTGATAGTAAGCATTTATCCCTTACCTAAGGCATCGATTCATCTGATGGAGGGACGCTCCACTTGTTCATAAGCTACCATTACCGACTACCGTATGCTTCTCTCTCTATCTCTTCTCTCGTTAAATAAACCTAATAATTCATTTATAGAATACTGGTTAGAGATATTTTTTTTAAATTATAAAGATAAACCCATATTTAGAAATAATATTTGCACCTGGTCATACTAAATTATCATAAATATACACGACTACACGTTTTAAGCTTAGCATAATCTAAAACGTATATATAATATTTAAAACATTTAGTAACGTACAAGGAAACCCTTTGATAGGTACGTTAATGTCGTCTGAACAAATATTGACATTGTCAATTCTACGAGTACATTGATATCAATTATCAAACGTATATTTCAAGGGCCACACTCCACCGTTTCAGGGCAAACAAGTCGTTAGGTATGGACGCAAAGCGAAGGTTTTTTATAATAGGTTGTCCAGAATTTTCATCGAATTGTAACGGTACAATGTTTAAATGATATCTATTAGAAAATACCACCAATGGCACTATTAATCAAAAGCATCACGACTTCTGTCTCCATAAACGATTCTAACTTGTCGTTTGAAATCCATTTCTTCTTATGTTTGATCAACGATTTGATGTCATTAGGGATATAAGTCACAGTTGACATGTATCACAAACATGATATCACTATAGTGATTTTGGATAAAATGCATAATATAAAATATTATCTATATTATATCTATTAATTAACACTGAACACAAAATTTTACGACGTAGACTAATACTAAGTATTGATTACAAACCACATATTTTTTTTATAAATGCTTATGTGCAATTTTATTTTGTGTAATTATTGTTTATATATTTATATGATAAATAAAAAAAAATACCTACCGAAGAAGACTAGCCCACAGAAGAGTCACGGTACCTACCTTTGTATAAGGCCAAAACTCTTACTGGAATTACTAAAATTGTCTAAATTCCGAATATAGCAATAACTTTGGTGAGCTTTAATGAGCTCATTCGCCTTATGCAGCTGAAGAATGAAAAAGTAGCAAGTTAAAAAGAAGACGAAGAAGAAGACAAATATATTTTTATTTAATGGTAAACAGGTGCCGTTAGGTACCTCTACTACACTCATTAATTTGAAGTTTCTGTCCCAAATAAAAATTTTGAGATCGTGACATCCAAAGAGAAACTGGAGATATAGGTATGCAAACATCTTTTACCATAAAAAGGATTTATAAAATCAAAATTATGCACAAAAATGCAGTGTACTGTGTCTCTAAAAAACAGTTTTATCTTAAAAATACCTTTTTGACAAAAAAAAATATACCAAAAAGGTTTGTAACTATTATGTAAATTTTCTCCAAGTTTTCTTATCAAGTAGAAAATATTTCTCATTAATATAATCATTTATTTTCTTTAAACAACTTGTACAACTATTTTTGGACTCCAAACGGTAAATTTAATAGTGATTTCTGTAGATCGTTGATAAAAGCATTGTTTTATACCACTGAAGTGGCAAATAAGAATAAAGAACGCCATATATTGTAGTAATCCACTAACAAAAATTGGATGGACTGGATCATACGTTAGATACCAAAAATTATCCTTTAATATTTTTTCTTTCTTTAGTTTAATTTTTATGTATATATATATTTATATATTAACATTATCAGTGTGAACATCCGGAGTAAGATTGGTGTAGTTCGATTTTTTGCGGTAATGTGGTGACGCCTTATCACATCCTGGTTTAATCATTCATTAGTCAGTTATATTTGATTAGTATACCAACTGCGAAACTTAAATAACAAATTGGCCACTATTCAAAGCGTGCTAACTCTCAATGCAATTTCAAGCACTTAAAACTTGTTTACTACTATTGTCTGATTACCTGAACTAATCTCAATAGTACTATTACTCTGTCTTATGTTTAGTCAGTTGTCTTTATTATTTGCAGAAAGTTGTCAGCATTAACTGATTCCTAACGTTGACAAATTGTCAGTTACCCACCCATCTATAGCTTTACTAAAAATGTCGCTTAACATATCAATCGATTCGCTCTATATGACATAAGTACATTAATCGTATTTGTATATCTCTCTATTCTTTGCAGGCTTAGATAGATACTATTCTTGTAACTACAGACTCCTAAGCCAAGAGAATGTAAGTTGTATGTATTATTTAAAAAATAAATAATTTAGGTAAGTACATATTCTTTGTGCGTCATGTGATATTTTTTTCGTCGTCGATAATCTCTTGCTGTCAACTCAGCAAATATATTATTTTATGCCTCGTTAGGTATTTGTAGGACAAGTATCTGATAACGGTAGATAACAGAGATGACGGCTTAATCTCATTTTTAACGAATTTTCATTCTAGATTATCTGTTGAATTTCTCGTCAAAATCTTCCTGTCTAAATAGCTCTTATATCCAGCCTTTAAGTGTTATAATTCTTTGATGGTTTTACTTCACAGCAATGAATTTTAAATTCTTCGAGACCTAACTTGGTTGGTTGCTTAATTGTAATAGTGTCAGTTTGACAACGTTGACAAGCTGTCATACGGATAAATTGATCGTAGTTGTTTGCGCAAATGTCAGTTAGATAACGATTACCTACCATGTATTTTAATTTTACGTCGATATGTACATACCCATACGTGATGTCTATGGGAACTAATCGCTTATCTTTTATCGGAAAGAAGGCATTAATAATGTTGAAGAACCTATACTTCAACAAGTATTATACAAATTTATCAACTCTTCATTCCCGACAAATATTCCATGATAACTTGTATAGGTCCTGTATTCCAACCATTCATGTAAATAGAGGACTTCACTCAGTATAAATGGGGCACCTACTAATCGAATCAATATTTGAAAAACAACACTGAGTGACACAAACGATGACCCTACCTACTTCCGGTTCCGACCGACCGACACAAATGTATTCAATAGTCACCTTCAGTAATGTGAAACTGGTCCGTGAGAAATAGGTGATTGATTGCTGATCATTTAATGCTGGATAGTGGCGTCATATAAAGCAAATACTTGGATACGTTTCGCATTTAGCGCATTCTCACTATTGGACTTTGGTCAAAGAATCTAACGTAGGTTGTTACTTGTTGCAGGAGAGCATGTGATGCCGGCCTTTGACGCCCGGCGCCATGCCCACGCCGCTGCAGCCCGGCGGCCCCGCTAGCGGCCCGCCCCCGGAGCGCAAGCGGCGCCGCAAGCGCGACGATCCGCAGAGTTCAGCTGCGCTCGAACCTGACGACGACGACGGCGAGATGAGCCCCGAGGAAGAGCCGCGCAACGCGCCTGCGGCACCTGCGGCGCCGACTCCCGCGCCATCC
>OY982574.1:13646786-13760695 GCA_963859945.1 Euplagia quadripunctaria
GGTAATCCTGGAGAAGGAAGTCTACCTCCTGCACCGCAGCACACCCCTCCGGGCCCACACAAGCCACCTCTCCCCCATCATTCCCCCTTAGGTCAAAAACCAAAGCCTACTTTTCGCTGTGATGTTTGTAATTATGAAACAAATGTTGCACGTAATTTAAGAATACATATGACATCTGAGAAACACACACACAACATGCTTGTGTTACAGCAAAACGTGAAGCATATGCAAACGTTATCAGCCTTACATCACCGACAGCAAAGTCACCAACAACTAGAGAGTTTACTACACTTCCATGGAGGTGATGCGCCACCACCAAACCCAGAAGCTGCCTTGGCTGATATGGCTTACAACCAAGCATTGATGATTCAACTGATGACTGGAGGTCCTGGCCCTTCTCCGCCTGAGCTTGGCGCCCATTTGGACGTTGGCTTAAATCCTGAAGCAATGGAACCTCCACCAGAACCAGCGGATCCTGAACCAGAAAGAACGTTCCACTGTTGTATCTGTAACTGCTTCTCAACTGACTCCCTAGAAGCTCTCGGTCACCATTTAGCTCAAGACCGCACAAAAATTAGAGAGCAAGAAATTCTGGCTTTGGTTGCAGGTCATTATGTTTGTAAACTTTGTACATACAAGACGAATCTTAAAGCCAACTTCCAGCTTCATTGTAAAACTGATAAGCACCTACAACGGCTGCAGCATGTAAATCATGTTAAGGAAGGTGGACCCAGAAATGAATGGAAGTTGAAATTCTGCGGTGGTGTTGGTACAGGAGGTGCAAGTGTTGGTGGAGTTCAGGTGCGATGTTGCGCTTGTGATTACTACACGAATTCGGCTCATAAACTGCAGCTTCATGCAGCTGGGGCAAGGCATGAAGCAGCGGCACTGTTACTGAGACATCTCCGTGAGTGTGCATCGCGGATACCTCGCGAACGACCCCGTGTGTACCGTTGCGCTCTTTGTGGGTTCGGTGGCCCGCACCGCTTACCATTGCTGCAACACGTTCGCTCCGTGAAGCATTTGCAAATGGAACAAATCCATCAACTACAAAGGCGTTCAGAAGGCAAAGACCCTACGCCTGATGTGGCAGAGCTGTTCCAAGTGATACCCCAACCGACAGAGCTTCCCAGTCCTTACGATCAACAGGAAAATGGTAAGTATTTACATTGATCCAGTTTTCTCCGACGAACCTCCTTAATATTTATTATTATTTAAAGTTTGTTAATAAAATGCATTATTTAAAAGAATAATGAGTAATTACTAAGATCGTTTTTTACGTATTTTTAGATCGCGTTTGTCTTTTATGTTCAGTAGAGTGGTAATAAGGAAATTGCTTATTTGCCAGCTAATAATTTTCCAAGCGTGACTGGTCTATTGTTATTGCACATTAACTTCCTCAAGGCGTTGTCTCCGTAAGTTAATACGTAATGATAATTAGCTAGTTATATAAAAAGCGAGCCCCTTCCCCCCCCCCTCCTCCCTGAAGTATGTACACGCATTTCAGCTAAAAGTAGTGTTTGCTAGTGTCCACACAATGGCACAATAAAAACCATTCACGATCGAAAACCGATTAGATGCGCGTGCGCATTCTGCTCAGTTTTTCTGCTTCGCGCTAGATGTCGCTCGTGACAACCTTTATTCAATCAATAAACGAATGCGACACAACGAAATATATTATTATTTATTACTCCTGTGCTAAACACATTTCGTAACATTTTTATTCTATAAAGCGTAAAAATCCCATTAAAATTAATTCAACCAAAACCATTACCGGCGTTCGTATCGATAAAGTAATACTGAGTCGACTTATGAATGTGATTTCGAAACGTCACTATCGGTTTCCAATTTAAACCGATTCGTTCCTTAATCAATTCTGTTCTACGTTTTTTTCAAACTGAACTTCTTTCTGTAGATCGTGTCAACAAACATAACGATTTGTTTGATGTTAATTTGTGTTTATTGTGAGTTTGATATGAAGGTACATCACGCGGTCCATTTTCGTCAGCGAAGCTTTCTTGTCATGTATCGAGTAAACGGTCACCCCGTGCTCAATCTGAGAGGCAATCTCCATTTTAAGCGATGAGCATTTAGCGAAGAATTCGTAATCACAATAATGAGATAATTACACACGAACAAAATTTAATTTAAAGCGCGCAACATTAGAACAGGTTTCTTTAATAACGTACGCCTTACACGGTGTCGCCACAGTCGGATGCCGTCATTGGTCGGAGGCGGCTCCGCCCCGCGCGCGAGGGAGACGGAGAGAAGATTTGAATTGAGAACGCGAATTTTCCATAAGTACCGCACGCGGGACAATGACTCGCATTACGTATGTGGCGGTCGCGCATTAAGGATGATTGCCCCCTTGTGATGAGGCTGCTACATCATCACACAATGTCGCCGGTCGCATTGCCCCGCGTATGTTTATGACCACGGTGAAATACGATAAACTCCGAGAGAAATGTGGAGGCGAAAGAAATCCGCCTTACACCATTGTGTGCCTCATGTTTATGCTTATTACTTATTTTCACCTTATTGAGAGAGCCGTTTTAAACGATCGATTTTGATATAAATTTAGGTTTTCGAATTGCTTACGGTTCATTGTAAAACACGACGATGAACTAAATGTGTTGTAAGGCCAGATTGCATTCATTTAAATTCACATGCACTCGAAACAGTCACATGGCAACAACAAAAACGATTTCTTTATCTCCTGACATATTATTTGTGTGGCTTTCTTTGAGACTGTCACTGTTTTACCCCTCGGCTACTGATTCATTAGTTACCGTCCCTACTATCAATGTGATTAAAACCAGATTGAGAACCGGTTTATAATTGAATTCGTTATACTCGACAAGCTCCCTGTCCAAATGATTTTATTTAGTTTGCTAAACTACGATCAAGAAAGATATTCAATAAAGTCTCGAGGCAAAAATACGATCATTTCAATTCATATGCACACAAAAGAAGAACTACAGAAATGTTAAAGTTGAGGTCCATACATCAGGGCTTGTAAACACTGCAAGGTACCCTAATGGCCAGTTACGACCACTTTAGCATATTCAAAATCAACTTAAAAGAATGAAACTGGCACTTCGCGAACTCCAGTTTAAAACTCGAACTAGCAATACCGGTGCGCAAAGACAGTAAAACGTCCAGGCTCCCATTGTGTCCCTGACGCCACATTGTAAAAATCCTGACCTAAATCTCGCAAAACAAAACTCGCACTGCACAATACTTACTTTACGACGCTATAACGATGTGGTGTTTCCTTAGAAAAGACCCTTTGTCCATTGACAAAAAGCTTCAGAGATCGCGTTTATGCAGACAAGGTCCTTTTACCTGGCTATTGTTCTATGCTCCTACCAGACTGTAGGACGGCGATTTTATATCATAAATAATTACATTCACTGGTCACTCCGCTAGTATTAGGGTCAGTTGCTTGTCATTATTATTACGCGTACGGATTTACTTATTATCCCTCTCCCCTTCATTAGATGTAACGGTTTTAACTGCTTAAAACTATAGAACGGGTTCCTGAACAGGGGAACGACTGGTTTCAGTTAACTCGACCGAATCATTGCATGTTTTAATTAAGCTGAGTTTATAAACTTTGAATATAGCGCCATTGTGTTTTTTATGAATGTTATTGAAAATGTTTAAGATTTATAAAAATGCAATTGTAGGAATATTTGTACATCATACGATTTTTTTAATACCTTCGAAAAAATTGATTAAATCTTTACATTTTGGTGTGTAACAGCACAATAGCCGGTCTGGTGTTCATCTAATAAGTATATTTGTAACGTTACATTAACGAATGCGCGCACCCTCGGCCGGTTCTTTCACCTTCCTTAATTCAACGTAAACAATGCGGCCCAGCGTCTTTCACACGCTGCCGTGGACTTATCCTTGGTCAAAATAATAATTGCACACTCACATATATACTCCATGCTATCATCTCACTCACACCCACGGCTACACACATCACCTATCCATATGCATTTGATCCGATGTGAAACGAAATATTCGAAACCTTTTGTAATAATGAACAATGATTGTTTGCCCGTCCTGTATCTCCTTTGTGTGCAAAATTACAATATACTTGTTACGTTAACATGATACATCTGTGTGCGTGTACGGGATGGATATAGGGATACCTTTGTCTTGCCGGGACGTCGCAAACAAAACGAGTCCTACTAATAATATAAAAGAGAAGAATTTTATTTTTAACTTCAATTCAGAAAAGTAACAAACGCTCGCACCGAACAATAGTGAGGTTCATTTATAGAAATAATCTTTTTTGTAGATAAATCTCACGTAGACGTAGGAATACATTGTGGATTTACAGCGTACAGATCTGTATCCATTCGGGTCGCAGATTCCATAGCAGGAGGTTCGTCGTATAATTACGTTTAATCAATCTTGGTTTGTTTATATAACCGACATAGTTAATTACTTACTTATTTTTGTTTGTTAACAGACAATAAGGAGCCGATTGATCAGAAGCCTGAGTTAACACAAGAGCAAAAGATGATGAGGTTTTTGGAACAACATCAGCAGCAACAGCAACAACAGCAGGTTCAACAGCAATCTCAGCAAGCGGCCAGCGAGCGAGAAGAAGAGCGTGAGACGCCAGGACCGCACGCGTGCCCCTACTGTAACTTCAGCTGTACAGGCGAAACACGCCTACACGCTCATGTCACTTCTGTGCATAGTGATAGCGCTCGCCAATTTATTTGCCCACTTTGCCAAGACGGTTTCAAAGAACGTTCTGCACTCGAGCGACATGTCATGCAAATTCACTCGGTCAACTCAGAGGGATTACAGAGATTATTGTTACTCGTTGACCAAAGCCATTGGTTGAACGGTGGATCCCAATCTCAAAGAGACGAATCTCGACAGGGAGAAGATGAAAGAGAGATATCATCACCAAGATCAGAAGGTAGTGCTGATGGTGAAATGGAAAGATGCTCAACGTGCAATCGAACTTTCCGTAATGTTGACGAACTGTGTCAACATCAGAATGAGACTGGACATCTTGAATTAAAACAAACACCTCAAGGACCAGGATATGTGTGCTGGAAGAAAGGATGCAATCGGTACTTTGATGCTGCTCATGCACTACAGAACCACTTTAGAGAAGCACACGCGCGCAATTCTATCGCAAACATGTCCGTATCTGAGAAACATGTTTACAAATATCGCTGTAATCAATGCAGCTTAGCATTTAAAACTGTTGAGAAGTTACAGCTACATTCACAGTATCATGTTATTAGAGACGCGACTAAATGTGTGCTTTGCGGAAGAAGCTTTAGATCAGTGCTGGCTTTACAAAAACACGTTGATACTTCACACTCTGAATTATCTGAAGAAGAGCTCTCCGCTTTTAAAAGAAGCTTAGCATCAAACCCATTGTTACAAACTGGACAAGGGACGGCATTAGATGCTGCTACTGCTGAACTTTTACGCAAAGAAGCATTGAGAACTCCTGAGGATGACATGGCTGATTTAGAAGATAGAGATTCTAGTGCTACTGTTGCTGATGAGTCAGGACATAATGACGCCGAAAATTCTGACGATTCCATAATCTATAAAGATCAACAATTTTTAGAGGACTATTTGAACTCTCAAGCTATGGCAGAAGATTCATACAATGACCCGAACAGAAAATACAAATGTCATAGGTGTAAAGTGGCCTTCACTCGTCAATCCTACTTGACAGCACATAACAAGACTTTACTACATAGAAAAGGGGAAAAACTAACCTACCCAATGGAAAAATACCTAGACCCTAATAGGCCTTTCAAATGTGACGTATGCAAAGAATCATTTACGCAAAAGAATATCTTGCTGGTACACTATAACAGCGTAAGTCATTTGCATAAACTGAAGAGAGCAATGCAAGAACAACAAAATAACAACAATCCACCCGTATCACCGGGGGCAGGTTCAGCACCATCTAATTTAACCCTCACTCCCAAGAGTACATCAAGTGAGGAGGATGATCGAAAACGTTACAAATGTAATATTTGCAAAGTCGCATATACGCAAGGCAGCACACTGGACATTCACATGAGATCAGTATTGCATCAAACTCGCGCCGGTAAATTACAAGAACTAGCCGCCGCTGGACACGTGGACTTGACAAGGCCGTTGGTTGAGCAACCGGACAGAAACGATCCCGCGAAAATTTTACAAGACGTGTTGTCGCCGAAAAATACATCCCCTTCGTCAACAAGCAGTGGGGGACCGCGTTCCTCGCCCCCTGCGCGCCCAGGTAGCCCGCGATCCCCGCGAGCAGGTAGCGCCGCGTGCGAACGCTGTCACGCGTCATTCCCTACCGGGGAGTTACTCGACGCACATCGAGCGACTTCATGCCCGTTTGGCGATGCGCGGGCGCATTCGCCGCTGGGTGAAGCTGAAACAGCTGCTTTAGACGAAATGGTCGCCAAGGGCAATCCGCCCAAACGAAATTCACAAATGTATAAACAATTACTAGAAACTTTCGGCTTCGATCTCGTTATGCAATACAATGAAAATCAGCGAAGAAAAATGCAGGAAGAGCGGGAAATGGTGCGTGTACCAAGTCCACCGCCACCACCTCCCGAAGAGAAACCGCCGGACGGTGAAACCAAATCGACGTGTCAACATTGTAACAAGGAGTTTTCTAGTGTGTTCGTTTTAAAGACTCATTGTGAGGAAGTGCACAAGGATAAAGTACCGCTTGAGTTTTTGGAACAGTTTGCGGAACAGTTTAAATCGGAGTATGAAAGGAAGTCAGGCGCACCAAACTCCCCTCGTGCCGCCTCACCTGCACCACAAGGTGACAGGTCACCTTCTCCTCGTGGTGACAACAATGGGAACTTTAACGAAAATGGAAGTGCACCAGGAGATGCTCAGGCTGGTGCTTTACTGGCAGCGCAAGTGCAGGAAATGCAAGCAGCACTAAACATGATCCAGCTACAGCAGCAACTAGGACAGTTGCACCCTATGGTAGCACAGATGTTGTCTCTTGGTCTACCGCTTGGGCTAAATGTGGGCGCGCTGGCCGCGATGAACCTGCAACCACCACTAGTGCCATTAATGCTACCACCTCCACCCTTTGACACCATGCCATTCGCACATGATGCGCAACTTAAACAACAGCAACTTCTGCAGCAACAACAACAGGTCAGTTATCTAGATATTTCTCAAGTTCTATTTATTTACATGAGTATATAGTACAACTGTTTAATTAGTGCATACTATTGTGTGATTAAATTGATTACGTACTTAATTACATGTACTAATGTACTTAATTAATTCAGAAACGCCATTTAAGGATATTAGTTTTTATAAACGCTACAATAAACAACTACTTCAATAAAAATACACGTTACTTAACAGATTAACATATAATAATTGAAAATAATATAAAATTAACAGTCATGTCACATTAAAACCAGCATTCAATTATATTAGTTTAATTATAGTAGTTTTAAATGGCATTCAACAAATGTAAAGTATCAAAAACATAGCAATAGTCTTTAATATCCTACCTATAGGTACCTCACTATTTATCATCTCTGTAGATGAATTTTATATTAATAATACTCAAATCTCAAACAAACTCATTGTTAAAAAGAACCTTTTTGTTAATAAATAATTCCATGAAATATGTAAATTATTTTACATTTAATGAATTGAAATAAAATACACTTTAAACGATACACTCAATAGAGGTATGTACATAAGATAGGTTACCACTTACTTCAGCTGCTCAAATTAATCGATATCTTTTATTCTATACATATAATAAAATCGTAACAAAGTAAAAACTGTACTTTGAATATTTTTTGAAAGAATACTTGCTGTGTGTTCTACAAACAATACTGAAGCCAAAAAAGTATTTTATAGAATTTTTGTCTGTTTGTATGTATGTCCGGGTAAAGCGCAAAAATACTGAATAGATTTAATTCAAATTTTCCATGAATATTAACAAGAGGTCGAGACAACATATAGGCTACATATTATCACGCTGATAGCTATGGCCGCTACGTGGTATGGGCAATAAAGCCTTACTTCTGTTAACCATTCGGTAACAGCACGTTATATTTTATTCGTATAGGCATTTGAATGTCATTTTTAAAATAGCTTACTTATTATGGTGTAATGTGAAAGAATACCTACACGAACGGGTAGTAGTGATGCAGATATGGTATTTTTGCAGCTTTATAAATTCCAGGCGGACAACGTCACGGGTAGTAAGCTAGTCACATATATGTTATATTTCATATTTACTTAGACAAACACAAGGCTCCGCATTGATTATTATTTTTGTCGGTTACTGTGTAAATTCGAACGCTGGCAATAAGGATAACTACGACGTATTGTAAGATAAGCCCGACGATTTACGTTAGCTATCTGTTTGCACAAGGCAACAGAGAATCTATTGTTATATGAAGGGTCGAGTCATTATTATTAGTAACGACTTCCCTTAGTATTCGGACTTATACCTGCTTAATGCGCATAGATAAATAACCCTTTGACAAGCTTTGAAATCTTAACTCGTTTCAAGCTTTAAATAGCATTCGTTTAACATAGATTTCTTTTGTTTGCAGGCTAATGCTGCTGCGGGTCAAAAAAGAGCTCGTACTCGCATTACTGACGAACAACTTAAGATTTTGCGAGCGCACTTTGACATCAACAACTCGCCAAGCGATGAAGCCATTGCAAAAATGGCACAGCAGTCTGGACTAGCTACAAAGGTAATCAAACACTGGTTCAGAAATACGCTCTTTAAGGAACGTCAGCGTAATAAAGACTCACCCTACAATTTCAACAACCCACCTTCCACCACACTCAATCTAGAAGAGTACGAAAAGACTGGTGAAGCCAAGGTGACAACCTTAGATTCGTCCGCAAGCTCTGATGAAGGTAAACCACCTCCTGAAAAGAAAGCTAAAATTGAAGAAAACAGTATAATAATGCAGCAAGAGGTGAAGTCGGAACCTCATGACGAACCTACCATCGAAGAAAAGTACCACTCTTATGATGATCGCCACCAAGAAGATAAAAGTTTTATTTTTCCACATGCACCATCTCAAAGCCCTGCACCAATAAGCCAAATTAATGACCATCATCAAAACAAGTCGCGACCGCAGACTCCAACCCATATGTCGCTAAACTCACTCATTCAATCTCAGTTAGATTCCATCCCGGCTACGAGTATACCGCAACCACCACATCCATCGATGCTTCCTCCAAAACTGAATCCAAATTTCACGTCCCCAAACTCCGCGCCCCCGAACGTCCTACCTTTGACCCCAAATCGCAGCCTCAGTCCTGGCAGGGGACCGGCCGATTTCGGACTTTCCGGGGGCAATTCGAACGGATCCAACAGCTCGGGGTCTTCTGGCAAACGCGCCAACAGAACTAGATTCACTGATTATCAAATCAAAGTATTACAAGAGTTTTTTGAGAATAACGCATATCCCAAAGATGACGATCTCGAATATTTATCAAAGTTACTGGGGTTGAGTCCTAGAGTAATTGTTGTGTGGTTTCAAAACGCACGACAAAAAGCAAGAAAAGTGTATGAAAACCAACCAGCTGCAGATCCACCAGCGAGCGCTACAGATGACGCAAATAGATTTCAACGCACTCCAGGACTTAACTACCAATGTAAAAAGTGCCAATTAGTATTCCAGAGATACTATGAACTTATACGACATCAAAAGACACACTGTTTTAAAGAAGAAGATGCGAAGCGATCAGCACAGGCACAAGCGGCTGCAGCGCAGGTAGCTGCCACATTAAGTAGTGAAGATTCAAACTCGAGCAATGTAGAACATCATACTCCTCACGTACCAGTTTCTCCAGCGCCACCTCGTACTCCAACACCAGCTGCGCCTAACTACCCAGCTTCACCAGCACCTCCAACGCCTATAACACCAGTAACACCTCTTTCGCATACCGCTCCCCGTGAAGAAAAAGATGGAAATTTTCAATGTGATAAATGTAACCTAGTCTTCCCTCGATTTGATTTGTGGCGGGAACATCAACTTGTTCACATAATGAACCCTAACTTATTTCCCACCTATCCACCGGATTCCCCTTTTGGGATATTGCAGCAACATGCTCAACTACAACAGCTAAACGCTAGCCTCGGAGGAGATGAAGCTCGCCACCCCTTAGTTGCTGCATTAAACCAACAAGTGGTAAAGAGGAAATTTGACGAATTTGAAGAAATTGATACTGGGGAACAGCCTAAAGACAAAAGATTGCGGACTACCATCTTACCCGAACAACTGGATTACCTCTACCAAAAGTACCAAATTGAATCAAATCCGTCGCGAAAAATGCTTGAAAACATTGCACGCGAAGTTGGTTTAAAGAAACGAGTGGTACAAGTTTGGTTTCAAAATACACGAGCACGTGAGAGGAAGGGACAATTTCGTGCGCACGCACAAGTCATAAATAAACGATGCCCCTTTTGTCCAGCTTTGTTCAAAGTAAAAAGCGCACTCGAAAGTCATCTCAGTACAAAACACGCGGACCAGTGCGCGAGAGGTGAAATCAACGTCGATGCGCTACCGGATGAAGAATTAAGTACAGAGTCAACCCCCAGTTTTGGATCCCAACAAAGTGACCGGCAGCAAAATTTTTCCCAAGCGGGGGCTCCCATGTTGCCCCCTATTTTTCCACCTTTTCACTCAGACATGGAGAAATTTATCAAGCAGTACAGTGAGGAATCAATGAAGCGCTACGTGAGTGAATTACAAGCGCATGCAGCCGCCCAACAAAACGGAGGCGGTAACAGTGAATCGTCTGAGAATCGACCAGAACATGGAAAACCAGAAATACCCTTAGATCTCAGCAAACCAGTCGATCTGTCACGGCCCGGATCAGATGCCGATGAACGGTCTGACACCGCGTCCGAGACTATGGAGTTTTACGAGGAAGACGAACCAACTTCACCACTTCCTGGTCAGCAATCAGTGCGGCAACCTGGCAAGCGATATCGTACTCAAATGTCATCTTTACAAGTTAAGATAATGAAATCATTATTCAGTGACTACAAAACTCCGACTATGGCTGAGTGTGAGGCACTTGGGCGCGAAATCGGTTTGCCTAAACGTGTAGTGCAAGTTTGGTTTCAAAACGCACGTGCCAAAGAAAAGAAAGCGCGCCTAGCCGCCGGACTGGTGGAAGTGTCAGATGCACCGCCCCCGGAGGAGTGTCGAGTGTGTGACTTTAAGTACAGTCACAAGTACTCAGTGCAAGACCACGTGTTTACGCGTAGCCATATCGCGGCTGTGCGTGCGCGGCTGGAGACTGGCACAAGCGCCGGTGAGGACAGTGCGCTCGCTCTCATGCAGATGGCAGCGCGCCTCGAGGGCGGCATCGGCGGTGATCTACACAACGCGTTCCTGCGGCCGCAACTCGCTGGAAACGGTGAGTGTACAACTTGAGCGTAGATCGGCTCGCCTAGTGCTTATGAGCATTGAGCGATTCCGCACCTTGTCTTGTAGAACCTCGCAGCGGCGAGCTTCGCTCGATTGCTTTACTGTTTTTTGTATGTATGTTCAGTTCTAGCGACAACGTTGTTAGTTAACGCGAGTCGAGCGAAGCTCTTTTCGTGCCGTGACGGTCGTTGCTGTTTTCCTACTAGTGAGTCCTTTTGTAAATAAAATATAGGTATAACTGGAATAGTTTAACGTTATCTCTTCGTAGTGTTGGTGTTTCAATATGTAGGTATATAAAAAATGAACACAGAAACTTATACATGAAAATTGTTAATAAAATACACATTTACCTATTGTGTATTTAATTGATAGTTAATCCCGCGATGAATTTGCACCAAATCGGTCAGCTCGCAGCGAAAGGTAATGGCGGCACGTAGGCAACTGATTCAATCACAGAGATAGATTCGTAATTTAATAAATTAAAAATAATTGTTGAGCACCTACTTCTCAAAACACTTTAACCGTTAGAATCGTTACTTAATCTTCAAATTATACTAAAGGTAAGTGAAAGCATCTATGGGAAATATGTTGTTTTCATGTTGTCCTGACATTGAATGTTTTTCTGAGAATTGAAATAGCCAAATGATGATATTAGGCTGTGGTGCGATGGCAGCGGGTAGTGCGCACACGTTGTCATCGCGGCGCGGGCGCAAGGCTCGAGAGGCGGGTCTCGGCTGGTGGGCGGCCCGTCTACCCCGCCACTATACAAATGCAAACGATACACAACAATGGTAGGAGTTAGGACGCGTGAAGGACGTCGTATATCTAATGAGACCGATCTGGCGCACATGCATTTTGCTCCACATGAATAATCAATTATTTAAATGACGCCAATCAAAAGACTTTCTCGGAAACGGTACATCAGTCCATTGTTTGTTTCATTTCATTAGTTTATTATATTACCTTGCTCTACATATTGGAAACCAACACCACGGAGCAGCACACATAGACTAGTAATCTGTTGCATAATATTATTCTTCCTAGTTGTTCGTATTTAAAACTCCTATTAGGTATTAGTGACGTGTCGATTGTTGTAGGATTGTAATGAAACCAAATTATATATTTTAGAGAATTTAAATGTTTTAGTTATTATGTAAAGTCATAGCGAAGCCTGAAGTCTATAATTATTTAAAATAAGGTGCCTTGTAGGATGCAAGTGTTTTTATGTAAATTATTTTTCTCTGAGCTCCACTGTAAATAATTAAAAGTATACTACTAGACATAAACGATGTGCATTGTAAAATTATCTCGAACGCTGTTCGAATTGTGTATTTCGATAGTTCGTATTTATAGGTAGATATAAATATATTATTTGTTTCGTAGAGGCATCTTAAGAACTTGTGATATAAATGTATCTAATTAGTTTACTTCGCATATCTTTCGGCAAGGGTCTCGGCTACGGGCGAGCCTACAAGCACAAAAATATATACAGACATAACATAATAAGTTTGTCGGTGTGTACATAATAATGACGCTTAGTGTCGTGTGGGGTCCTGCCGGCTGCAGTTTTTGCTATTCTCTTGTCGCATTTACATAAGAGTGGCGCGCGATTGGGGAGTTAGGCGATATGCAAATATTTTCTTCAAAATTGTAATGTGGCGTAGGAAGTGGTGTAGAGTGCGGGGCTCGGCTCGTGCTATGTCGCACGGCGCTGCGCACGCGCTGCGGGTACACCCGTTACGCTTTTATTTATGACGTGGAAATTTTCGCTACCGTCTCTAACCACCTTGATACGTCTATATTGATCTTTCAAATGCAAATAGCCCAGTTTACTTTAGAACATAATATGATATTCTTTACTCTGTTTGAATACATACCATTGGCGTAATGGTTTATTTTGAATTTTATGAGCATGTTTATTTGCATATCGCTTTTTGTTATAATTTAATTTTTTATTTTTTGTTATGTTTGTATTTATTTTTGTTCTTTAGTTTTACTATTATATTGTTTGTCATGTAGATACCTAAACGTATTTACATCAAGGAAACTAACGTAACCTTGATATTGATTTTGCCTCCAATACGACTTCCAATAATTTTATTATAATTTGTATAATTTAATTTTTAACCTAATTTTATGCAATCTGCATTTACTGTTATTCAGATGACGTTATTCTAAATAGTTATTTGAAACAAAGTCCTGTGCCAGCCAGTGAAAGAATTCTTTGGTATATTATGGCGATGTTCTTCACTCGTCTAGGAAAAGATTGAAAGTCTTGTAAACTGAATAGTATTATTATAATTATTATCTACAGTTATTATATTTGCAGAATTCGTTGAAATAAATGCAATATTTATATTATTGAATTATGTTTTTTTTTGTTTTCGTTTCCTTGGTTCCTTTTATCCTAAGTTTTTTTTATTTACTTTTGTTGGAGTATTACATTTATGTGGAATGCAATGTAACAAAGAGAGTTAAACAAAGATGGTATTTTTTGGTAGAAAGTCTCAAACTAAGAGGTTGAGAATTATCAAATTATTTAAGGGCAGGTGAACATTGAAGATAATTGGAAATGTAAGACATCTCACGCAGATAGTTACAATGGCATCGTAAAGCTTGTACCTGAGAGTTAAAACAAATGTGTTTCTTTTGTTTTTATTCTTCTGCCAGCTAATAGTTCCTTTACAAGGCATAAAATGAATATTTTTTGGGAAATATATTTTGTAGCTACGTGGGAGGTGGTATGAAGTATGAATCATTCGTAGATTTAGGCCATCCTAAATCGTCTGTTTGTCAGTAACAAAAACAGATTGCTAGTTTATTTTTTTAATTACCTACCTAATAACCTCGAATGTATGTAATATTAATTTGAGACGATCGTGACGGCACTCTTTTTATAGATACGCATATTTGGTTGTACTGTACTTTAAAAATGTGGTAACCATTGTGTCCATTGTTATCTTTTAATTTTAACGTCATTGAAGCAAACAGAAAGTTTTAGTCCTTAGGTTCAAACTTTACAAATATACATACATGTGTGAGTCCACTTTTTTCCACTGCTGCCAATTGTAAAAAAATATAATTCTTCGTGTAATTAACTGTACCTATTCTCAAACTATTGAATTCTAAATGTAAAATCTTTAGGTACTAATACAATCAGTCTGCATTTTTTTATTTAATCGTGAAAAATATTAAAAATTTAAATTAAATTACTTGAAAATCTACGCACCCGGTCTGATAGTAAGCGGTGACCTGCAATAAACACTCATAGCACCAGTAATGTTTTTCGTTTTTCACCCTGCATATGTAGCTCTAGAGACTCTACTTACCAACAGGAATGTTTGGGCGAAGTTTCTTCCTCAGTCATTCCACTCCCGTACCTACGTATTATTTATATATATATAGATATATATTAGTTTTTTTTATTTATAGGTTCACTATAAATTATACTCTCTAAAGAAAGTTATTAAGGTAAAAATATAAAAGTTCTTTAAATTTAAAACAGGATCGACGATGCGCGAGGAATAAATATCCTTACCGACAATAGATAAAACTAGCCTCTTACAAACAGTCGAGCCGTGTGCTTATTTCGTCATTATCAAACTATGTATTACCAGGCCAGGCTCACTCCGCACTTCGGGTATGAAGCTACAAGCACACGGTGGGCTCGACTGGTCGGGCTAAATGTAGTGGGCTGTCGCGCTCCGGCCAGGTCGCACTTATGGTCGTACGTTAGTTTGACACTCACGTCGTCCGTTAGCATCTAGTCTATCGAGTTAGTTAGTACCTTATTTTTTCACAAAACTAGAGTAATAAATGTAATAATAGATAAGAGTAACGCAATAGAAAGAGAGGCAACCTCTAGTTGAATATAACTGGAGGTAATTAGCGCTGTGCGATCTGAATTGTACTTTATTGTGTCGGGGCAAGAGTCGCTATGTATTCAAATGATTTTGCGGAGTGAGTCTACTCACAAACTGCTGACTTACTGTTTAAGATTAACATCGATTAAATTACTATCGATTCTATAATCGATAGTAAGTACGTTATTAACATAGGGCTCATATGTTTTGCCAATATTTTATTTTTATATGCAATTAAACGAATTTATAACTCATATAACCGCAAGTACAGTTCCATTTTGAGTGTACTTATAGCTTTCTTGGTATGATACGCAACGTCAGTTAAAATTGGTTGAAATATGGAATGAGTAAAGTATTAATTTCGAGTCATATTCGACTTTACTGAATTACAGTTCGATTATGATATTTGACACAGAGTAAGTCACAATTTCATTTTGTCTAGTGTACTCTATTAGTTCACTTAAACAGCAACATTCCTCTGTAAGTAGATACTTCTGCTTAAAATATTTATAAAAACCGTATCCAATGGAACTCTGACAACCCTAGTCATCAGTCGCAGTATCCTCTATAGATACTGCGACTGATATTTCTGACTGATATCCATATTTCAACAAATTTTAACTGACGTTGCGTATCACTAGGCTACGCGAAAGAAGAATTTGTGTTTATTTAATTTTTTTTTTCTTTTTGTAGTAAAGTAGAAATTCTGCTGTCGAAAAGCTGTTTATCACTCAATGATTTATCGCTAAATTGATATTATCGCTAAATGAAATTGAATAAATTTAGCACAAAGATAGGTAACTGAGATCCACGTGGATAGTGCGGCGGGCCAAAGTTAAAGCTATTACAAACTTACGTTTGCGATTGCAGTATAAAGTATCGCAGAAAATAATTAATTGTATCGTTCTTCCTGATAATAATAATAAATATACGTAGTAATGTTATAAAAAATAAACTTTATTACATAGTAACAGTCACATATTATTTCTTGTAGCATGCGTGTCAACCTATCCAACAGGTACAAGGAAGCAGATAGAGTTTGGTTAGCACCGGCAACCACTTAATAGCAATTCCGATACCTTACATCTAAAATGTATATTTTTAAATTTTATATTAAAAATGACCCTCAAACATATCAACCTCAAATGCTAACTACCACACTCCCCATCCACTTTAGTTTATAAAAAGCGATATTACACTTTGTTTTGCTTTATTTAAAATGCGAATACTTTTTACCTCCCACTCACTAAAAAAATATTAAATTACAATATACAAGGAAAAAATAAAGGGCTAATAAAAAATGTTCCCGTTGCTGGCTAATTACTTTATTGTAGAATACAATATTATATTGAACGTGCTTAACAGAAAATGAGGCTTTTTGTTGTAATACAAAAGGCTTTTTTACGGAATCGATATCATGTCGGTAAGTAGGCAGATCGTTTTTGATGAAATGGGTGAACGTAAAAAAAAATATCTGTGATACCGGTGAATAAAGGGAGTTTAAGCAGATGTAATGCGGCCATGAGCGGTATGTCATCTGTACATTGTAATGAAGATAGTATTTATTAACAATTAGATGAAATATCAATGAATACTTCAGAAGTTAGAATCATCTTTCTTTTCTTAATGCTTATTTGCTTTTTAGTTCGAGCGTCACGTGAAAAATATTTCATAAATTTTAATCAAACTATTGTACATTTAAAGATAATTAATATTATTACTTAAGCTCTGTTGCAAGTTTATGTACGGAGAGTTATTTCGCCAACACTCATAGGTGTATTTAAAAACAGTTAAGTGTTACAATAAAAATGTGTCTATCACTACATATTATAAAACAAAGTCCCCTGCCGCGTCTGTCTGTCTGTCTGTCTGTTCGCGATAAACGGAAAAACTACTGAAAGGATTTTCATGCGGTTTTCACCAATGGACAGAGTGATTCAAGAGGAATTTTTATATGTTTTATACATGCATATTATTGTAGAGAAAAGTCGAGAAATTCAAAGATCTGTAATGTCATGTCGTAACAAACATATTTTTGTGCGCTTACATTGCAAACGCTGGCTAAACCTTACGAGATAAAACAAATTAATGTACTACGAAATTGTATATCTTAAAAAGATCAATAAAAAAGTCCGCGATGGTATATGTTTATCTCCTAAGGATAACCCATAGTAACCATTTTTATCTTTTACATATTACAAAAAAATTATGGGTTATTTATCAAACTATTTAAAACAATACAGTATTATTCCTTATCCAATTAAATACATTAGATACGCTGTGCATTTCATGTAGATTTCGTTTAGAATCATCATCATGTCATGTAGCTGAGCTAATGATGAAAAAAAATCATATTATAAAAATCTTCACTAGATATCACTACATATTATAAAACAAAGTCCCCCGCCGCGTCTGTCTGCCTGTTCGCGATAAACGAAAAAACTACTGAACGGATTTTCATGCGGTTTTCACTAATAGACAGAGTGATTCATGAGGAAAGTTTAAGTAACCTACTAAACGGATTTTCACATTGGTGAAAACCGCACGAAAATCCGTTCAGTAGTTTTTCAGTTTATCGCGAACAGATAGACAGACAGACGCGGCGGGGGACTTTGGGCGGCGCGGCGCGGTGGATAGTTAGTGGTTAGTGGAGATATGTTAAACAATGCGTTTAAAGTTCGATTTATAGCTACCTATATCTGAAAGATAGTCCAAAAACCACGTGCCTCCTCCTGCAAAACAAAACTACACTTATTTCATCTAAAAAATACCACGACAAATCTATCTATCTACGTGGTAATTTTTAAAAGGGTAAAACAAATTAAGATAAAATATATAGGCTTTTGTTGCTGGACATTCTTATCTAAGTAGAAAGTTGTAACTAAATATGATGAGATTCTTAGGAACCTCCAGGAATTTTTTCACCTGATTCTTGATGTTCATCTTGGCTATAGATTTGAGTTTACCTAAGCTGACTGGCTTAGTAAACTTATGTATGACACTGCGAGTGTAAATAACAACCGCTCTATTCCAGGTATAATTACATAGAGATGGTTTCTTACGATAAGTGGGAGTTTCAGTTCCCTTATTTTGAGTTTTATTACTAATATGTACAACCAAGGTTATCGACCCTAAAACTATTTCCATAGAAATGCTTGACACTAGAGGAGATCAACGACATTCAAAAGGAAAAAAAATAGTATACAGTTTTATGAAACCATATTTACTAAACATTTGCTCATCAAATCAGACTACACCGAACCCTAACAAGCTAATAAGAAACAGCTCCTCTCGTATCACAACAGATCTCTTTAAGTGATAAATAGAACGAGGTCGAATCAATCTACGAAATAAGACGCACGTATCAGTTTTTTAAGCCTCCCGTAGATTTAAATGTGACAATACCTTTGCAAATATAAGATGACCTTTACGTGACCAAATGGATGCAATATTTTTATTCCAAAAAAATCTAAAAATCAGTTTATCACGTAACTCTTTGAGATTCAACGCGGCCATTCGAGTATCCGTTGGCTTAAAAAATACATAGAAAAGCCATTGTGATAAGAAGGTTGGGGCCTCGACGCAAGCGATCAAACTTCTGAAAGGCAGCAATGAAAACTTTTTAAAGTAAAACTTATACCACTTTTAATTCATTAAATTATACATACATTCACGCTTCTATTTCCGAAAGGGTACGCAGAGGTGTTGTTGCCAACTATGTATAATTTGGTGCCACTGACGTAATTAGTCTTCATCTTCGTCACTTATAGTTTGTCTTGACAGCCCTTCGTCACTTAATTTTCAACCCAAATGGAAGTTTTTCTTCAAATTTAAATAGGAACAACCTTGAGTATAACCAATGTAATTAAAAAATAATTATTGACATCGGTTCAGAATTGGCGAAGATATCGCCTGATAAACAAAAAGCTTCAGTTGAATTGAGAACTGCCTCCTTGCCTACCTGCTTGAAATGTATAAAGAAGATTACCAACCCTACTATGAACAGGCATTAGCAGAAATGCAACAAATGAGAAATCTCATTTCTGACGGAAGGCAGACCTACCTTAAACGCTCTATCCCACTAATATTATAAATGTGAAAGTTTGGATGTTTGTTACTCTTTCACGCAAAAACCACTGAACCGATTGCGATGAAACTTAGTATGTAGATAGCTGGAGATCTGGAGTAACGCATAAGCTACTTTTTATCCCAACATTTCCACGCGAACGGGACTTACGCGGGTGAAACCGCGGAGCTCTGCTAGTAATAAAATAAATTGTATTTAATTAAATTTTTAATTCTCGCTTTACATGTAGGTAAGTTACAATAGCCTAAAGTGAACTGCTCATCACTCTTTAAAATTTTTGCTTTTCCCGATGCAGGAACGTTAATTATTGAGGATTCCTCTTACTTCACTATCAGCTCCACTTCACCATATGCATTACTAGCAGCGCCTCCCAGTTTCACCCGTAAGTCCCGATCCTGGTGGAATATCGGGATAAAAAAAGCCTATGCGTTAATCCAGGTCTCCAGCTATCTACATACCAAGTTTGATCGCAATTAGTTCAGTGGTTTTTGCGTGCAAGAGTAACAAACATCCATCCATCTATCCATCCATCCATCCATCCAAACTTTCACATTTATAATATTAGTCGGATTAGTGGGATGACGAGCATAAATTTTTTAACAACTTATTATTAAGTAGTTCCGATGACTATCTGTATTCTTCATCATCAGTTCCACTTCACATAATTATGCTTTCCGAGAGCAAATACACGATACTATAAAAAAAATATAATATTTTCCCTCGATTTATCCATTAATAGATCCTCACCTGATGACAATAGGACCAATTTTAAAGTATAACTTTAAAACAAAACAAAACTTTTTTCCCCCTAATCGGTCCAGCCGTCTTCGAGTAATCTTGGAACTAAAGTATAAAAAAGATTCTGATAAACTAAGAACCTCCTCCTTTTTTAAGGTTAGCTAAAAATTAATACACCAACTCATTGTGTGTATTTACAAATGTTGTATAAAAATCATGTTTATCACGCTTCATAAACTGCATCAGGATAACTACAAAGTTATCCAGACGCAGTTTATGAAGCGTGATAACTATTAAGGATAAAAATTAAGGATATGTAGCTACAAAGCTACATCTCCTTAATTTTACCTATTCAGCACTAACGGAATGTTGCAATTTGTGTTTTTAAAGGAAGGTAGCAAAGATCGAAATGATCCTTTATTTCCATATCTAAGTAAAAGCATAGGAATAGCTACACATAACTGACTAGACGGTACAGTGAGATCTGTAGGTCTAAAATGGACGACATTTACTAAGGATGAGAAAAGCTACACACAGTTGATAAATGTATTGATAATCTGATCATATTGTATCTTATAAAAACAGTCAGTAAGACTTCTTATACATCTGTTTTCAGATGAAAATCGCTGTAATACAGGCACATTGTCACCATACTACTGTAAGAAACACCGTATTGAATATTGAAATAGTGTATTCAGACCATCATTCTGAGTCAAAAATCATTGGAATTTTCTGCTGGAAAATTCATTTTTTTAAATTTTTTTTTTGGTTAAAAGTGATATTACAATGAGTAAATAGAACATTTAACCAAAAAAAATTAATAAATACCCCATACGGTCAAAAACTGCAATGTAATGAATTAAACAACATTTATGCAATCAGCTGCTTCGACGGCGCCGTACGTTTAAGGTCATTCACCGTACCGCACAAAAAGAATACCGCGTACATTGCGTAGCGCCAAATGAAACTAATGACTATAAATTCTTAATCTCGCATTTTTATGATGACCTGATTTTTGTATTGTCATAAGTATAAACATAAAAAGTTTAGGCTGTAAATTTGACTCACTTTTGACTTTATTTCGTCGCTTTCAAACTTTAATTATCATTAAAACCATGTAATCACTTATGCCGCGTTCCAATAAACAAGAAACGATTCGTTTTGCTTACGGACGGTAAAATTTTCATTGAAAATTCAACGAAATTTTACCGTTCGTAAGCAAAACAAATCGTTTTTTGTTTATTGGAACGCGACATTAATGTATTTAATAATACGACCGAAATAGTTATGTATGATCGGCATAATATACACACTGTTGTAATATTTTCAAGAAAACATTCCATAAGAAGCGAAATCTCTAATAAATTTTAAACAGAGAAGTCAATCAGATGATGTTAGTTAGATTTTATGTTGTAAGGAGGCTTCACCAGTCGTAAATAAGCTAGTCATTAACTTTTCTACTTTTATACACAGAGGCGATCAAATCACTTTCAATTACTCGTAAGAACATAGCTCTGAACAGCGAGTCACTATTGAGAAATCTCTACTAGGAAAACCCTATTACATGGTGATAAGAAATTTATTATCCCGAGACCCCAAGCAATCAGTAGCATCAATTGTGACTGCAAAGAAGTATTCACCTAAACGTTTCGTTAAAACCATGTACTGTCACCACTTATGTCGATGTTAGTAACACTGAAACAATTACGTTTGATAGACGTTACCTATTTAAGAAATTCAACAATGTACATAACAAAGAGAAGCCTGTGTGACAAGGCAGTTTTTTCATCACGTGTCTAAGTTGTCAAAACAGAGGTGTTATACGTTACACCGATGAACGCTATCTCCGGTCACGCCACATTCGAGACCCAGCTTCAGTCGTAAACTCTCAACGGCGGCGGTTTTACGCGAATTTCGTAAGTAACCGTTGCAGTTGCCGATAAATGATCACAAAACGCTTTGTTAACACAAAATCTTCACGGCAAATCGTGTTTTTACTTTGTGTAAAGATTTGTTGAATAGAATATGGAATCACATTGTTCGTCTTCTAAATAAAAGGCAAAGAAATGTGTTTCTTTGATAATAATAAAACGGACATTTGATGTATGAAGACGATCAGACATGTCATCAAAAATGTAGATTAAAATTTCAAAAGAAAGAAGAAATAGTTTTAGTTACAAATAATTTGATAGTTTTGTCAACATGCTAATAGATTTGACCTACTCGTTACACTGATTTATTCATGATAAAGTTAAGTAGGTACTAGGTAGTTATAAACTACTCGAATACACGGCCGATTCATGTTGTACAAATCGATCTGCAGGCTCTTTAACATAGCAATATAATATTGTGAGGTACGGCCAGAGGGCGGGGGCGCCTAGTAAGGCTCACAGTTCGCCCTGGAGTCACGTCGAGTCCCATTACCCGCTCCAAACCGTATCGACAAATAACCGCCAATTATTGGAACGCTCTACAATCTTTTTACAATTTCTTCTCCGTCGGACGTTATTATATTTCTATTAAGCCTTTTTTGTAATCAAACTACTAATGATTCGATTCCATTTCCTAGGCCGACGTGCCGCCTCCACGATGTTAATGACACTACGTAATTAGATCCGGATGGTTTGAGGGCGTTGACTTGACTGCGGTGCCCGACCGGTAGATAATAGCAAAGTGTCAATTTTACTAAAAATATGGTAATTTACAGCGACCGCCATGTTGTCTCTCTCTGACTCTCAAACGGTTAAGACAACGCGCGGTAATGAGTCGCACCGTTAAAGTTGTAGCAGCTGCTCACGGCTTAGATCTAATTGTTTGTACAACTTGGTCACTATCGTCACTTAATACCTATGCACATATCATCATAACGTATATGATGCTCATGCAATCATATGTTATTAAGTCTTTGTTGACCTGTAGACAGTTTCATTTAAAAACGAGACTTGTGTTAGTGAAACTATTTGTTCCTGGTTCTTCACCACGAGGTATAAATTGTAATTCATCAAATCAAATAAATGGTATTTATCCTGGACAATTTATTGTCAATTTACATTAGGTATTCAATCGTTGAAGATGTTTCCTTTATACTGTTGAGGGGGCAAACATGCGTACAACCCATCTAAAACTTTTGTGCACGTTGTGCGATGCTGTCATAGTCCAGACATTTTAATAGGGAACCTATCTATTTAAAAAACCTTCGATAAACTTTGTTTGATCGTTCTAATGTCAACAACTATCTACCGGTGTATTAGATGTGTAAATCGAGACTTAATCGCGGTTATCGGTGCAATGGAACCACTGTCAATACAATTCGATTGAAATGTCCGGTAAACCTACTTAGAAGATAGTCCAAGGTGTATTTTATTTAAATTTGCCAGCCATATGTTTTTGGTTCCACATAACAGGCCTATTGTTGCTAGAAAGCATCGAGATTCGATACTGTTACTTAAATTTTCCTAACGGATAAACTAAATAAAAAAATGATTGACTCGTTTCCGAATCCATTGCAGGACCCTCTATAATCGCTTGCAAACATAACATAAAACTTTTAACAGGGAATAAGCCTCAAAGAATTTTACTGTCTTAGAGTATACTCAACCCGTAAACTTCTACCAATCAATAAATCCATCATCACTTATTTCACTGTTTCTCAAGTGTAATAATATGTCTATACCAATACTCGAAACTCGGAAATCTACTAAATACATTTTTATCATTAACTTTATTCCACAAGTGTGTCTTACTTCTTTGGGTAAATGTGTAGGTACCTATGAACATGCAGCGCTTAAGTGAAGATACAATAAAGTGTAATGCAGTTCTTCTGTGATTACAAACACTGAAAAATATGGCAACTTTGTTTTATTTGCCCAATGTTTCAAACGAATCACTTTGATTTTCTGAATTTGCCAGATGCTGAATCATAAGAAGGAACTTTTAAGCTTTACGCGATTCTAGACTCATCTATTGAATTTAAGCGTTGTCTATCAGTGAGTTGGTAGGTAGATTGTTTTAAGTATAAAAATGTCACCAATACTATGTAGCTATTGATTATTCGAAGTGAACAATCTGTCTGAGTATCGTGACTTTGGTTACCACCGTGTCTGATGACAGTTCTCATTGCCAATTAGAAGTTCAATCACCGACGTCAATGGGGGCCGGACAGATACCTACGAAAAAACGAGCTTTGTAGCTGCAGTCATGTTTCAATTTGTGAAATTGATTTGTGATGCGACGCCACATTCGTTACTTAAGTTAGTTTTCTAATCAAAACGACATCACGACGCATCGATAACAATAGACGATTCTCGTCAAGTCATTTCATCATCAGAGATCATTTGGATCTAATTTATTTACTTGTATATAAACAACACGTATATAATAAAGACTTTTATTTTATTAATATAATTTTTGCTAGACATTCTATTTGAAAGATGTGAAGTTTTCAGTTCTGTTTTTACTGTGTTGTCTTTAAAAAATCTGTATCGCCCAGGGGAATAACCAACGTGACTTTAGTCAATAGATATTAGTATTTTGAAGCAAAGGACTGAAGAAGTAAGGTTCAGGTGGATTTAGTTTGACTCCGCAATGCCCTACTAAGATATTCTTTGCAAGGTCCGAGGGTCAGAGGTTTCTTAAGAAGATAGGAATCTAAAATACATCTCATAGAAATTTCAAGTTGATCGTGCCCTTTTGTGGCGTCACATTCCCAATTGTGTGGCTCCACTAACTTTTTATTGACACTACTCTAGATTTTAATTGTGACATATTACGTTATATGTTACTGTTACTTTTAAATATGTTAGATGTACAATCATAGAAGCTTAACGCTTAATGAAATCATAAATTTATCATTACTAGCTTTTTAAAAATTTCGTAAAACTTCTATCACCATATAGCACTGGTTTTTTATCCTCCGAATTTCCAAAGAACTTGTAAAAATACAGTCACGCCCAATAAAACTTATAAAGTTAACTTAACAAGTTTTATTTTATTAAACCTCATAAAAAGTACACTGATAACAAAGTTGTTCAATCATTGGCGTATTACGCCAGCAATTTTAGTTCAATCAGCAGTCAAACTTCGCAAAGTTTAATTTAGAAATGTGTTATCAATGATAACACATTTATCATTTACTACACTGGAAGAACATTTTAAAATTCATTTTCAACAGTTGGTGGAATCATTTGTTAAGATTTGTAGTCTGTCAATCCGCAATAAACCACCAAAATGGACTATGGTTTAGTTATAATGCTAATATATGGGCACAGAATATTCACTTGTATGAACAGGTCGCTAAACGTTCAAAACAAATCAGTACTTTTACGGACAAGCTTTAATTAACAAGCAGCCTGACAGGCATCCCTTTATATAGGCATATTAATTATTTCCTCTTGATAATGAGTTGATAAATATGCTGTTGTTTTTTCTTTTAGTTGTCTCTGTTGTGCTAATGTTTCGTTCATTCTGACTAAGAAAAAAGTAGTCCATTGTAGAGACCATTTTAACGACAATAAACGTAGTGAGAAAAGATTGCATTCTTATACTATCTGTGAGCCTAACACTAAATTAAATGTTTGTAGCAGGAGTAGTTTCAATAAGTGACATAATTCGGTGAGATCAGTAAGTTGTCCTGACACACACTGTTGCCCTAAGTTAATGAAGTGTTGTTATCGTTTTTAGGCTGGTGAGGTAGATAAGGAACAGTCTTTACGTACGAGCTTCCTTAACCACCATTACACCTGTCGTTTAAGCTCGGTAACATAGAGCTGATACAACATTACCTACTAGAGCTACAATTTTTTTTAAAGAAATGCTAGCTACTACACACACTGCTAGTATTCTTATTAACCCGTCCAGCTAAGCTAAATATGATTGTGTTAGGAGTGGGTTCACTATTGATTTATAATAGGGAATATTCCCAACCTTTTAAAGTGTTTTTCAATTGTGAGACTGTCATCAGTTCAGAGTGGTGCAGTTTCATAAATTATGTTTACTGGAAAATAAATTACTGTCTCCATATGCTATTAATTAATAACTTTTGTAAACAAAAATTACTCATAGTATCTATTCACATTGTAACGATTCGCTTCGATGTTCAAGAAGACGACACGTTACGCAAAATAAACTTACTAATGTCTAATTACGTTCCTTGCATTTAGTACAGTAGATATACGAAATGAGTTAATAAATAGGCAGCGAAATTAACAATCTCGGAAACTAGCGGTTGGCGACCAAGTAGCAACCTTTACACCGTGTTATTAACAGCCAGAGACAGGCCGCTCAGCAAGTTATGAGAAAAGCGCACTTGCATTATTGTATTTGACGATTCTTCCCAACCACTGGTTGGGAAGAATCTGGGTACTTTTTCCAGCAAACTTCCAGGTCTTCCAACTTCCAGCACTCTTTGTGGTATATTTTGGAACGATCTTCTGTCAAATTTAATCCAAATATTTCAGCTGTTTAAGTTTAAGCGGCGATTTTAATAACTGCAGTTTACAATACTAAAAAATATAATCAATCTTATTTATCTATTACTTACTTATTTCTCGGTGATTCTTTACTTGCAACCTATAACAATAATTGCGCTACAATCTAATGAACTACTCACAAAATGTAATATTTCTGCTACATGCATTCAAACAAACTCATTACCAAACTATATAATTATCATAACTTTTTGATAGTCCCTCGTAGATATCTGTTTACGGGGAAGAGAACGTCTCATTACAGAGTATTAAAGTCGTGATTATTATTTTAATCGTTTGGCTAACAAAGAGAAACAACAGCGGATTAGTGGCAATTATCCGTGCCGTACTAAGTTCGTGACGGCGGTTTGTTCCGCTTCGTACCTTAGATAATACTGCCTTTACACTTTTTGGTGTACTGAAAGTGGATAATCCGCGCAGTAATCCGCATTATTACATAATATAAGACCGAACTTTAAGAGTCAATTCTTCACGTATTATTTTAAAATATAAAGTGGCGGTAGCGTAGTGGCTAAGGCGTCGGACTTGCGATCAAGTGGTTGCGGGTTCGAACCCCACCCAGTACACTACCGACGTGAACCCACTCTAACACAAGTGTTTAGCTTAGCTGGAGGGGTTAACAAGAATACTAGTAATGTGTGACCCACGTTGCTAGTATTCTTTAAAAAAAAAACAAAAAACAATATTAAGTAATATTTCTATAATATACTGTAGAAATTCTGACTAGTATACCTACCTAGGATTCAACTGTGACCTTTTATCAAGAAATGTTCTAAGGGTTTTCGGTAATAGCCGCTCCACTATGCGAAACAAGTTTCTTTATCCAAAACTACGACGAATTCTAAAATAAATCTTAATTAGGTCTCATGGTCTTCATGAAATTAAGTCTTATACAAGAATTTGATAAAATTGATTCGTTATTATTTTCATGTTTCCGAAAATTATTTGACGATAGTTAAGTATGACGTCAAAATAGTTTTGAGAGAACTCAGCGTTTTGGGATTTAATAAAGAGTAAGTGATTTGAGTTGTCAGTAAAATATCGCATTATAAAGCTCTAAGTAAGTACTTTTATTTCTTGTGTCTGTGTGCAAAATATAGTTAACTATAAGGACAAAATTTCTAGATATAACTTCACCCAAACGATCATAAATTGTACTTATTACATTCTGCATGTAGCCATACCGGTTGAATATTCTAGTATACGAAAAGTATAATTCGTATATATGTAACATATATAGTTGAAAATAGTTACAATGAGGTGATATACCTACGTTTACATACTTTGTTTACGTTTTTGTATTGTAAAAAGCTTAGCTAAATGCTTGTGTTAGGAGGGAAAGAACCCCCAACAACTTGATCGCAAGTCAGAATCCTTAACCTTTACGCTACTGCCACGAAGTTAACTATTATCTTATCTGTGCTACTGCTAAAAAGGAGACAGTACGTTCAATCCAAAAGTCCTGTGTGCAGAGTCAAGTCCTTATTTACCTAATAATATTTTATTATTTTTTATTTATTTCATTATTAGCTACGAAGATAACACACCAATATAAAATTTATTTTTATGACAAAATTAAAACATACACTAAAACGAACCAGAAAAAATGATTAACCATTTGCAAAAATTCACTTTTTTTGTGTTGCTTGCCGCATTACAAAACATCATTTGTACGAATTTATTATTTTTATTATTAAAATAAACAAAGGTCTTACTTGAAATTCATTAAACTGGCTTATTAACTTTTAAGGTAATAACTCAATTTAAATATATGACGCAAATTTCATTTCGACTTGTTGAATTAAATTAATAGATACGGCTCAATTTCTTTGTGGATTTTTTTTAATATGTTTCACGCTCACGTAATTTTCTAGACACAACATTCTTTAACAAACAATAAAGGGGGGGATATAGAACTTCACGTCTCGTGATGATTCCTAGTTAGGTGTAAATCGTGGATAGGGACAGAAGGAAAGTAAGAAGTGGTACATACCTGTACGACAGCGGTTAGACTCGCTCGTGCCGGCCCACCCCGATATTTTCATTACCACTATAGTACGAGGAATGAAGCAATCTTCCATTGGCTGTTATTGAGGTTGCACCTTCATTATATTTCGCGATAACCACATTCAACTTTAATAATAAGCAAACTTTAATGGATTACTAACTTATTTTGTTATATTAGAAGCTATTGCGTCAAAATGTTTCGTATTCGTTGATATTTATAATTTGATAAAGATAAAATAAGATAAGATAAGATATTTATTCGCCGATAAGATTAAAGAAAAAAACGTTCACTTCAAGGTATCTAAGTGAGACTTTGAGCAGTTGATACATTGCTACCATAATTGTGCTCATGAAACAGGTGAACCACAGATACTAGGATTATAAAGTTTAAGGGTGAAAAATAAGTTACATCCTAAAGTTTACTAATGTCATCTGAACAATTGGTTTCGCATTGGATAGCCCGTTTACTGAGACAGATTATATGCTGTATAATTTCATGCCACGAATGGCATTACCGCACGAATTTAACGCAGGTAAATGTTGGAGATAGTTATAAAATACATACCTACATATCTGATATTAACAATAATCTGTCTAATCCAAAAAAATATGTACCTACTTGGTAATCAACAGTAAATAATTAAGGCATCTAAAGACTGTCGCCGTCAATAGTTGTAGAAAGTTCGAACCTAATAACGAGCCAATAAAATAATAATGATTAATATGGTGATTATGATTTTATTGATGATAGATACAGAGCACTGCACTAGTGTGAATAGATAAAGTGTAATGCTTTCTAGTACACGGAAATAATGAGTTGATACCCATTAGAAGATATTCGTACACCTAGATCTAAACAGGTATTTACTCAAAAAAAAAAACTTTTTACAGAAAGGCGAAGAAGTAATTACTGTGTGCGTAGATTTATGCTTTCTATATGCAGCTAGAAGAAAGATATTGTAGGAATCTTGTTTTAATAATGTTTTGTTTTATTATTTTCAATTGAGCCCGTGTTAGCGAATTTAGCATCTAACGTCGAGTGTTGGTGAAATTTTTGAATCTGTTTTATTTTTCGGTAGGTATTGAGATAAGGAATTTGATGGTGTGCATAACTCAAAAATTTTAATTTTTGAAATACCTCTCTTTAGATCTAGATATGCGAATAAATAAGACACATCTTATACGTGAGGTACACTGAATGTTTTGCGTAACTCATTAATGAAACAATTTACATGTAAAGTATATTTACTGCTTTTCGAAGTATTCTCCATTGCATTTAAAACACTTTTTCATTCGGTCAAACCATTTTTAAAAACATGAGGACCATTGGTCTAAGGGCATGTTTTTCACGTGCTGGTTGAAAGCTATCACGGCCTCTTGCGGCCCCGTAAATGTCATACCTCTCATCAAATCTTTAATTTTTGGAAAAATAAAGTAATCGCATGGTGCCAAGTCTGAACTATGTGTGGGATGGGTCACTAGCTCTACGTTTTCAGAAGCCAAAAATGACTTTGTCTAGTTCGCGGTGTGCGCCGAAGCATTGTCATGGTGTAATAGGATGCAACTTCTTGGTCGCTTTGCCCTAACTTTTTCAAAGACACTGGGCAAACACATGGTGGTGTACCACTCAGCATTAACTGTCTTTTGTTCTACAAGTGGGATTGTGCAGACAGGACCCGTCCGGGAAAAAAAACGCAATAATTTTTTTGCCTACCTTTCTCGCCTGCCTCAATTTTGTTGGTTTGCTGTCACCTTCGAACACCCATACAGAAGACTGTTGCTTTCTTTCCGGCATGTAACAATATATCCATGTTTCATCTCTTGTCACAATGTCATACCCAGCATTTGAACGTCTGTGATCGTATTTTAACAACATTTTTTTACACCAATCAACACGAGTCCGTTTTTGTTCTGGAGTGAGTTCATGAGGAATCCAGCGGCAACAAAGTTTTCTAACGATAAAATGTTGATGTAAGATTTTTTGGATTTGGCTCATACCAATCCCTAAACGTCCTCGAATCTACTCATAAGTGATACGCCGGTTTTCTTCAAATAGTTGCCTGACAGTAGCCACATTTTCCTAAGTGATCACAGTTGAGGGCCGACCTTCACGAATTTCATCATGGAGAGAAACACGGCCACAATCAAATTCTGCGTACCAACACCTTACGGTGCTAAAATGCGTGATTCCCTCCCAAAAGCATTTTGAAGACGAGTAGTACAGTCTTGCGGAGTCAGTGAACTTTTAAAATCATAAAAAATCATCGCCCTAAAATCTTTTCACATTAATTCTATTTTTGCTACGACGAACTTCAACTTGTGATAAAAAATAATGGACTCGCGATTTTCCTCCATTTATTTTTTAATCAATGATTGAGTTACTTATGTTTAAAAAAATGTAACATTCGAAATTCAAACATTTATGAACGGCCAGGAGCGCAGAACTTTGTGTGTGCCCTATGTAATTTACATTCACAAATATATTGAAAATTACTTAAAGTCACATTTTAACATGTTTAGAAATTTCATTGATTACTAAGAAATAGGTTATTAAAAAATGTAATTTCTGAAGTTTATGTTAAATTTACGGTAAATTTTAGTTGATGAAAATGGTCTTCATATTCTGGATTTTTCAAATCTATAAAATATAAATCTAAAATATTGTTATCTGTACAAATGAATTATTCTTTATTGTTCTATCCCTGCTAATCTTGTTATAGTTATTTTGTTTTTTGTTAAAGTTGCGACGGTCAGTTTTAAATAGTAGATACAACTCACTTTACGCACTACTAAGACATAATATGTCTGATATAATATTTATTAGATATATAAACTAATTCCCTTAAGAATGTTTAACAATAATAAAACAAGACGCAATGAAACGTCATTGCAGGATAAAGAAGATCAGTATAAAATTATTCAAATTATAGCAAAAGGAAAATTTTCCATCCTTTTATTGTAAAATCAATTGAAAAAGCAAGTTTATTTAAATTTACCCATATAGTCGTGCTCCAAATAATAAAGAAAACAATGATTTATGTTTCCAATGATTCTGGAACAAATATCAAGACTCAGTTATTCAGCCGAGATGCAAATAGTAAATAGAGTATGTAAACATGATCGAAAAGCTGTGATGCTAATAGGGGAAGTCACGTGTTGTGAAGGCGCCGCTCCCGTTGACCAATCTTGATCGAAACAGCACTTCCTTTTCAAATATATACATCAATGCATGAACTTTTTGTTCAATAGGCTGAATAAAATTGTTCTTCCCTCTAATTTTAGATTTACGTTTTACGTAGACATAGTTGAAATATGTAGGTATGTCTGGTGTCAACAATTTACTTATTGTTTTCGTACATAGGAATGTAGTTTAGTTTCTTCTTCTGTACTGATCTCTTTAAGGGGTTTCGTCGCCTCTGCCTACCCCTTAGGGGTTACAGGTGTGAGTGTATTTCTTGATTTGAATAATTGCTTGGACATGTATGGGCCGGCTCGATCGAAGTGATACCACGGCCTCACAGAAAACCGGCAGTGAAACAATACTTGCATTGCTTTCGCCGAGTGAGTGAGGTTACCGGAGGCCCTAACCCTTCCCCCCCCCCCACCTCCATATCCCCCTATTCCAACCTTCCCCTACTCCCACGTTAAAGGGCCGCATAGCACTTGAAAAATCTGGACAAAAAAATTTTTTTCTTTCTAGACCCATCAATGGGCGTACCCATTAAGCCGTAGCCGTTCTAAGTTCTAAGGAGGTCTATTTTTTATGAGTTTATAATTTACAATAATAAAGCAATAAAATCTATTTTGTTTACTTTGTTAGTATTTAATTGTGATATAAATAAAAAAAATATATATGTAGTGATATATTTTTTATTTTAAAACAAAGTCCCACGCCGCGTCTGTCTGTCTGTTCGCGATAAACTGAAAAACTACTGAACGGATTTTCATGCGATTTTCAGTAATAGACAGGGTGATTCATGAGGAAGGTTTAGGTGTATAATTTGTACCCGTGCAAAGCCGGAGCGGGTTGCTAGTATTCTGTACCCTCTTTTAACGTTGACCCTAGCATGTCTTTGGAAGATGAACCCGAAACACACGGACCTGTGCCTGAACATAGATAACCCGATTTCGCCTCAGGAATTCTTACATTGCAAGTTTTGACAATTTTATTCCTCCAGCTCAATTCTTAGATAAATATTTTATTAACATATGAGGATAACGATGAAAGCTGAAAAATAGACATTCACTAAAAACAGGCTGTGTTATTTTATTTTCTATCTTTATTTACAAACGCCTGGTTACTACTACATTACCTATGTATATTTTTGGTTTCTACGTGGCTTTAGCTACTAAAAAATAATATTGTTATCTCAATATTAAAATGTTCCCACCTAGGCCGAAATCCCATAAAAGCTGTCGGTGTCCATAGACATACCTACATAGTACATTTTGTTTAACTATTACTGGTTTAGCATTAAGATAATTCAGTTCTTTCTTACTCCTTAATGTATACGTCTATAAGAAGCATGTATTACTAAACCTAAATCTACAAACTAAACATGCGCGATATGTATAAGACTATATATATTATTTGCAGATAAATCTATTACAATAAATAAAACTACCAACAGAAACAGAAAATTAAAATAAAATCGAAGCTTCAAGAAAAAGTAGGTAGTCTATTTATGTCAATGTCTAACGCGATATCAGTACTGCGTTTTATTAAACTAATCATTTGTTGTGTACGTGCAATATGGGAATAGATTCCGTCGAATCTATTAAAACGTTTCTGTCACATCTGTTATGTAAACAACACACTTGACGATGTTAATTTTATAGATCACGCAAAGTTACGTGCATAATAAAGGAGAACGGACGAGTGTAGGCATTCATATATATTCATATTATAATGATGAATACCAAAAATTTAGTCGGTAACGCGACGCCAACACTCACACCGCACTATGGCAAATTTTTGTATCTATATATTTAATAGGTTAAGTTGCGTATACAAGTGTATAGGCTCTCGCAACACCAGTGACGTCATTTGTGAGTTATGTAGCCTATCCAACTCTCATAGAGTTGTGGTATCTATAGTCAGTCAGTCATAGTCACATAGGCAGAAAACAGCATTAGGTTAACAGTAGTTGATTAATTGCAATCTTAAAAAGTAAAGAGGTATTCCTAGTCGGACGTCTACATGTCCGTCTCGTCCGTTTTGCCGTCTTTTAAAATCACCTATTCTCAAACGCTTAAGATAAACCTGCTTGCGAACTTTTAAACTTTTGCGGTACATGATACGAGTGTATAATTATTGATACGGGAATTAACGTGATCCATAAGTATTACATACCTTTGATTTGCCTGACTGACTGTCTTAACCAGGTTGCACTGGCCGTAGTCACAAGCTGACTGTTCGTTAATTCCTGTATAAATAAGACAATAGTTACTTCGACTAGGCTGATATGTGTGTTATTTGGCTCTAGTTTCCTGAGCTTTAAAGTATATTTCCAATTCTTCCAACAAATACTAACTACAAATTTCATTATGCCTTACCTTAGAAAACAAATATTTTTAAATGCTTTCAGATCAGAACCAACTGATTTTAGGTATACTAAAACTGTTTTATATAAGTAAACATGATTTAGTCTTAGAAGGCACAAAATAAACAGCCACAGAAAATGACATTGGGTCCGTACACAAACATAAAAACCAAGCATAATGGCTTCAAACACCAAAAACAGCCTCTACTTTCGATGTTCTCAATTTTATTATAACACCTTATTACTCTGCGTCGTCTATAGTTCCAACACTCAATGTTACCAATTAAGGTTTTATGATTTCGAAAGGAGACAAACATAAACACTTTAAAACATACAGACACAGGATTCAATGAAATAGGGAATGGGAATGTGTTTAAAGATTCCAATTTTGGAATGATATTGGTTAAAAAAACAATTCCAATTTTTTAAGTGTGTTTTGTAGCCAGTATGACATCAAAACTTGTAACAGTCAGACAGTAGATACTTTATATTCCTTGCACATTAAGTAAGTTACAAAATCGTCACAAATTACCTTAAGATTTGACTGTGAGATGAATGTGTGACGGGTCAACACGAGACTTGTCTTATTAAATTCGTAGTGGAAAGTTTTCGTCCCCAAGAACAATGTTCTGACGTCCACCTTAGCATATCACTACGTCTGTATAAACATTATGACAAGTACTGGAACATCCATTCTTTAAATAATCGTATAATTTTGCATAGATAGTTGGGATTTACTCAATTTACATCTTAGATGTTCCATGATTGTTTTTCTTTGACATGCTTACCGTGAGATAATCTTGTATATTTGAGACTCTAAAACTTTGCATCGCAATTTTAAATTATTTAGTTTCTCAGTATATCATATAAAATTACATTTTTAGTACCCATTTTCTTCTATTACAAAAATAATGACAGAAAACCAATTCTGTCAGTACAATTATACAACAGGTGTTTTTATTAAATTTTGAACAGTTTAAAACCTATTTTTTATTTAGTTAAATGATTAAATTATTTAGTAACCAAACGAGTAAGAAGAGTAGAAAAACCGTAAAAGAAAATGGAATAGTACACAAAACGTTAATTCAATAAAGCTAAATCAAAGCTCGAACTATCTTTTAACGCTTGAGCTCCGTTGATTGTCGTCTAAAGCGTTCTTACACTAATCAGAGCGGGAATCACTGTGAATACGTGTTCGAATGCCTAAAATGTTACATGCTACATATTATTCAATTAAATTTAAAGTACACAAAAGCTATTTTAAAAGGTGCAAAAAAAAATATTTTATAATTGACTAGGTACTAAATAATAATAAAAATTATTTGCTTATAAGTGAAAGTTTTTAGGTTTTAAAATCTTTCAAATACCGTTGAATTGCTACCATTTATGTGTATACTATAAAAAAGTTACTCTTTTAGTTATCAAAGATGTTCAAAGATGATTGTTTTACTTAACGTTAATAAAAGTTTTTGAATTTAATTAATGTTTCGAAAAATATTTTGTCTATGATTTACATACAAGAATAATAAACTGTAGATAAGCTGTAAGATATTTTTATCACTTTTATATTTACACACAATAACGATGCGGCTTTGGATTCAGCTTTGCAAAGACTCAGATAAGATTACTTGACAAGGGTTTTATTAAAAGTCATTTTAGTTAGGCACACGATATAACATCCATTTAAATTAATTATTTAAATAAAGCAATACTCTTGCAAAGTAAACGAATAATATAATAAATTGATTCCAACTGATGAATACAAAATTCAAATAGTACAACATTTTAGCGGCGTCCGACCGCTAGGAAGGGGCCCGCATATCCGCCATATCCTAATTGAGCCCATTCCGTCGCGCTAAATAGTCGAGATTGGGCCGCTAGAGGGATTGTTATCTGATTCAACGTTTCAACTGCGATCTCTAATGCAATAAGGAAGTTCATGTCTACGTTTGTTCTCCAACACGGGATATTGAGTATTAGAATCACATTATTGTCTATTATTTAATGACGAAGTGTCGTGTTCACGCTGGCTCTGATTTAAATTTTAAGTGGACACTCAATGTGTTTAGATTCTATTTCCTCTACAAGTTGGGAATATACTATCAATTGTTAGTTATTATCATTTCACTTTGTTGGCCATCGGAACTTTTCGCCTTAGTTTGATATATATACTATATATCATTCATCATAGACTATTTACCTTAAACTAAATATAAAGGACAATGGACCTCAATCGTGTTTTATATTTAAGGTGATTAAAGCGACATGCGTCGATCGTGGTCACGCGCAGAGCGCTGATTGTCGTTGTCTTTAATTTAAATATGTATATAAAATAATTGTATTTATTTCAATGCAATTGTCTAATGTTATCAATCTTGTCGCCTCTTGCCTATTAATAGCAGTAATTTCATAGTTGTTAGTGTTGAACTTTTTGCTAGTCACACCTACAATCCTAATTTTGATCTGATCAGTGTAAAAGACCTGAAAAAAAAATACACTAAAGCTAACAGACGTTTTCCTTTTCGATTACAATACATTTGTTTGTTTTCATTTTCATTTAATAAAAAACCCACTTTCTGTTTTTCCCAAATTTTCCCATTCCCCGAGAAACCTTTTGAATATTTATTTGTCTAAAAATGGTAATTTAAAACTAAACCAATTCCGTGCAGTCTTTCCCAAGTGATGTACTTACCAACGAGAAGATATAGATAGGGGTATAAACGTAAGAGCTAATATCCCAAAGAAATATCTTCATTTTTGTTGAGCAGTTTGATATTGTTGTTAAAACATCATAATTATTTACATGTGTGTGTATTTCGTGTTTCGGTATTATGTGTGTATGTGTAAGGTTCGAAAACATTAATTTGTTGTTGAGAGAACGCTCGTAGCAGTCACACACAAAAAGTAATATCCATCAGTTAAATACGATCTCTGACAACCATCCAAGTGTAACAAGTCTCAAAAATTCGCTCCCATTATAAAAAAGCATATTGCCGAAATATCGGGCTTGATTTTGAGGGCTCTTCATACAATATGCTGGCCTCATTATAAGGGTCCTTTGTCTTAAGAACCAGTTCTTTTGGCAAAGCAACGGGCTCAACAATAAGTGTATCAAATCAAAGTGCCCCTCGTAAGTTTCTTTATTCATGACCACTTCATACGTCACCCTATGGGTCTTAACTTTAGTTTTAATTAAAGGGATTGTCTTTGTGTTAAGGTGCTTTTGTCCGACTGCAACGTAATGGAGACAGTATACAGATGGTCAAGGGAATAATATATTTTTCTCATACGCTAAATATGCATTATTTGTTAGCTACTACTGAATTACTGACTACTGAATTAGAATTTGTAATTTATTTATTATTTGTAGTATATAATTAATTTGTTGTTTTAATAATCTTATTTGTATTAACCTAAAGATGAATAGAAAATTAGTCTAGGTACCTAAAGGTTAAACAATATTCTGAATTTTGACATTTGATGTTGCTAATTTTTAAAGAAACGCAATGATGCTTTACGAAAATAAATAAAGTCATATTTGTGGCCATTATCAGCCCTTTTTTTTTTTTTTTTTTTTTCTTGTGGAAACCCCCTCGGGTCATCACCTCACCTGAGCTAATGGTGAAGTGGTATGTCGGAATCGAACCGACTAAAACCACACGGTGTTCCGTCACAAGTGAGCCTATTGCAGGGGACCCGGGAATATCATCAGCCCTAGCTATAGAATGATAGATGTGAGACTATCTAAAGTAAATGTAATAATCTATAAAAGCTCTTTTGCTGTTACTGCAAATTTTTTTTTTATCGTGTGGAAACCCCCAGGGGTCATCACCTCACCGGAGCTAACGGTAAAGTGGTATGTCGGAATCGAACCGACTAAAACCACACGGTGTTCCATCAGAAGTGGGTCTATTGTAGGGGACCCGGGTATACCAGGGGCCTTACCCCCCTCCATCCTCCATCCCCCCGTCTCGGGCCTGCTTCTGCAAGGGTAACGGTCAGCCCGACACGGTACCCCCAGGCCAGCGCTCATGGAGGACGTAGATCATACTGCGCTCTCCGGCGCCTGGTGCGTCTTCTACGAGATGGGAGAGTGCTTGTCCTCTTCCGTTCCCGTTCCACCGCCTCTTTAGCCAACATCACCTTATCGCAATCTCACGCACTCTCACTTTGGACCATGGACTGAATCATGGTCTCTAGCGAGAGGCTTCCCACACCAACAGCTGTCACGAGATTGTTTCGCTGCTTCATCCACGCTGAGCACTCCACCAAAGTGTAGAGTGCAGTGTCCTCGCGACAACCTCCGCATTGATGGCACGCAGGCGATGGCTCCCGGCCTATGCGACACAGGTACTTACCGAAGCAGCCGTGTCCGGTGAGTACCTGCGTCAACCGGTAGGAGAGGCTGCTATGTCGCCTCTCCAGCCAATCCTCCATGATGGATCTTACGCCACAATTGTGGCGTGCCCTACACTAGGTCGCTCTAGTCGTTCTTTCCACTCGGCCATTAGGACCTGACGAAGCTGAGACCGTTGCGCCTCGATCGCACGAGGTGCGGGTTTCAGGTCACGCTCTAGTGCCTCCTTGCGCCATTGGTATAATAACGCAAGGGCTTCCGCCTCTAGGTCACATGGGGCAGAACCGGGTAGGAGCCTCGCTGCTTCGAAGGATATCGTTGCGGTATCCTCGGCGATGACGGCCATCGCCCGCTGCGCTCACCGCAGTATCGCAGCATTGCGGGCCGTCAGAGACTCAACCCATAGTGGGGCGCCGTATAGGGCCACAGACCGCACGATTCCAAAATAGAGTTTCCTAAAGGAGGCGTCGGGCCCTTCTAATTTTGGCAACAAACGCGAAAGTGCAGCCGCCATCCTCATTAGCTTGGGGGCCAGAAGAATGATAACCGAAATCCCATCGACTGTCGAGTGTGAGCCCTAGGTATCTCATCGAAAACTCGACGCCAATGCGAACACCTCCTACGATAATGTTGGATCCCGCTGGTGGCCTCTTCCGAGGCCCAAAGGGCCTCCGATTTACGCAGGGCCACCTCGAGACCCAGCCGCCGAATCCTTTCAACGACTTGCTGTCACTGCTACCTAATAAGTTTCAAAGAATATCAAGATACACGTACATACGTATCAAGTGTCTTTTTTATTACTATTAATAATTTACGATTAAGAAATTGCAACTGAAACATAAGTTGCATATAGTTGACGATATGCTATATCAAGCTAAATAAACTATGTATTTATAGATAAAATCAAGAAATTTATTAGAAGTCTGTCCAATCCTTTAATATTATCTATTTGTTTTTTTTTTTAATGAAAGGTATAATTGCACAGATTTATCATCAAGTATTGGAAATCACCTAACTTTGACCCTTTTGAAGTTATACTCAAGGCGTACATTTCTTATGTTTTCATAGCTTTTTTTTTATATCTCCGCTTAGAATCGAAGTCTCTTTGTTTTAGTCTAAGAACACCCGCTGGAGAACGAACAAGTTCTTACATTTAAGCTTTTGCTCACTTAATCTGGTTGAGTTATCTACTCAACTAAGGCTCTCTTCACAGAAAGTAAAGAGTTTTACAGTCGGTCTCCTTCTGAATCATTCAATCAGCTATAAGGTACCAAATTATTGTATTTAAATTCAGACACTTGCAAAAGTTTTAAATCGAAATTAAATGGAGGATAAATATGTTTTTAGACAGTTACAATTGAAACTATGCGCTATTTAATAATATATCTTGTAATACTATTTGTCAAGATTTGCATTAAAAGACATAAAACCTTATGAGGGGCCCTCGTCATAAGGTTTTTTTATACTCACAACTAAGTAGGCAAGTAAGCCCATGCCTTACCTGATGGTAAGCTGTCACCGAAGGCGATGAAAGCAGCACCAGTGGTGTCACTCGCACATTTCCAAGCCTACCCTCTGCATCTGAACTGTAGCTACCCTACTCGCGAACAGAAAGCGACGTTCTCTATAGGTTGATCAGAGAGAGAAGTACATATCTTATTCACATAAACTCGAAAACTACCGATGCAAAATAGATGAAATTAGTCGAATGCCTCAGCAGATGGCGAACAGATAATTATAGGCAGGATCATTTGGCAATTTCTGCCGGGAGAAGCATGTGCCCGGATGCCATTTATTTTGAACATACTAATTGTAAACTAGATATTAGGAGGCTAGATGAACAAATAGATAAACTGTATTTATAATGTAAAATGTTCAATTATATCATTAGCAGTTAATCCTTCATTTTTCTATCTAAAGAATACAACCATTTATTTTTTTATTTGATATTTGATGACAGTCAGATAAGCACATCAATATCACCTACCATAGGTACTTTTATAATATTTTAGATGAGTTATAAGGCTGTTTGACATCTAATGTCTCATCGATGCTTCTAATACACGATCCTGCAATAAATATCATAGTTTTCATACATATATGTTTTCTTTTCCGACAGTTACGTACCTAAGAATTTCTCTTGGCAGTATAGTCGCTCGTTCGCCTAACTAATTTCTAGATCCCTGAAGGTAAAACACCTGAGATGAACTGCTAATTATCGAGTATTCTCGACTCAACTCACGACCCGCGCCCGCCATCGACGAGCTACACCCTTTCATTACTTCAACTAGCTATCACGAAAAGTGTTGTAGGAAAAATGTTATGCTATTTATTTGGAATGTACCTACATATAATACTGTTACTAGAGAAGTACAAAAATAAAGAATATGCTATTACCTTTCGGAAATTCAACACAGTTGTTGAGTTTAGCCTTTAACCCAATTTAAGTTCTTTGCGAACTTAATCTTATGATGAAACAAAATCTTTTTTTTTACGTGTGGAAACCCCCACCGTTCCACGGTTCATCACCTCACCATGGCTATTGATGAAGTGGTATGTCGGAATCGAACTGACTAAAACCACACGGTGTTCCATCACATGTGTCTATCGCAAGGGACTCGGGTATACCCTAGGAAGGAAGTCCCCGAGAATGATAATACAAAATCTAACATGGCATCACACAATCTTCGTCTCTGCTGTATTGCTGCCTCGCTATATATACCCCACATAAAACTGCACACAAATAATAATCCTTCTATAGAGTGGTACTTTCGACAGTAAGTAAGGTTACCAGATCCTCTGGGAGAATAGGACAGGCAGGGCACGTAAATCTCTAATGAAATCTCTTGCGCTGCTTGAAGAGCTAGGCGGGCCGTGTACTTATTTGCCACAATAGTGGTTTTACGAGTATTAAACAACAAGTATTAAAATGGTTTAGAGAACAGGCACAGAGCATATAAAAGTATTAGTAGAATGTGGAGTGAGAAGAAACGTAATAAGGCACAGCACAGGACAGGACAGTTTGAGTCAATGTCTATTCACTCAGTTTCCTTGCTCTATAATGTACCAAAAAATATAATATTTCAAGCAATTCTCACGTTAACCTTAAAAATGTTATAATGTAAGTAAAATTTTCTTAATCAAAAGTTGCAATTCTTCATGCACACAAAAATATATGCCATTAATTTTTCAAGTAAGACGCCTTATCTCGACATTCAATCATGTTATCTACATTCCCGTGAGTTTCACATACCTACTCGTACATATAAAGTGATAGGTAAACTAAACAACAATATAGACCATTGTACATTTTATATTAAAAAATACAAAACGCTCAATGATTTTATTTACATTTACATAATAAATAAATTAAAAATACAATAGAACATAAACATTTTCTTAGAATCAAGCTCGCCTACGTTTTATTGTCAATAACAGCATAAATATACAGCATAATAAAAATAATATAATAACGTTGATTTATAAGTTTTATGTTATTTTTGAATGAGCATTTTGCTTTATTTGATCCATACTGCTCTGGAATGTTATGTATTGTTTACAAAAACAACAACGTACCAAAATATAGGTACATAAGTTTTTCTCGAACTATTAGTAACTCAAACAATGCAACGTTGTGGACAATGAGAACAGACAATAACTGTCATACAAACCGCTGACCGTGTAATTATTAAGAGGTTCAATTAGCAATCATTTGCTAACTGTCATTAACGGGCCGTAGCGGTATTCCGCAACACGTACATAAGAATAAATTGCTTTAACGTTACCAGACAGTCCATCGATAGAAACTAACAATAACAACATGTTTTAAACACAATAATAAGGTTTACTTTGTTTTGAAAATGAGATTTGTAATTATAGAATAACAAACGAATCATTAAATAAAGTAATTTTCGATTTAATTAAATTCGTAATGACTACATTGAACCACAAGTTTACAACAAAAGGTTCGCCTTGGCAATTCCACAATATTTATTCTGACTTAAAAAAATATAAATTGTATTCAGTTAATTACAAAATAATTGCGATTGTAATTTTTCATTTTTGAAAGCGGATACAGTAACAAACAAAGGTGTTCAAGAACACGGTCGGCCGTGCAAGTCACCGTCGCGTGATTCCCCCATCACTACGTTGTTTACACAACCATTATTCACTTAATGAGCACTCTAATGTGGCCTGCGTGACGCTGTAATTAATGCTCGCAACTCAAATCACTTGCTGACTGAGTAATTTAACATGTGACGTTTCATAACCCGTTCAGCATATACAGTATGGTTCTTTGGATACGCTGTGCGCGATGAACGTATTGTATATCATGTGCAATTTTCAATTTTTTTTATAACGTTAATTTAAAAAAAAAAAAAGTAAATAGTTACGTTTAATGGTAATTAAACAAGAAAAATATATTAAATGAAAGAAGTTAGCTTTGGACCTTAAAGAATGAGAATCACTTTCTTTAAATGATGAATTGATTGCAGTTCATATTCAGCTTAATCTAAACATTAGTGAAATTTAAATTCAGCTATGTACACGTGATGTTAAAAATGCTAAGGAATCCAATTATAAAAAAAAAGTTTTATTAAATTAGTAATAAATATAGTAGCACACATATACAACACATTCGTTTGAAATGGCGTGCAAAATTATACTAGTTTAATCCTAACCATTTTAAGTAGGTTATAAAACATACTTTTTCATAGTTAAATTCCTTAATTATTACAATATAATATTTACCTATCACTCATTTTGGGTCAATATATACAATATAAATATGAAAAAGTCTCTTGTGTTAGTATATAATAAATTGATTACTGCCGCATTCCTATAAAATGGCGTTGAATTTTCAACGAAAATTGTACCGTCCGTAAGCAAAACGAATCGTTTCTTGATTATAAGAACGCAGCAAATGTGCACAAGCAATTGGTTAATAACCGGGTGAACTAACCTTTGGTATTTCACGCTGGCGGTTCGAGTCCGATCATCGGTCGTAAACCTCTGACCACTTGAAGGTAGTGTGTGTACAACAAATTAATTGTCACGAAAACAGTGAGGAAACCTGCATATCCATATCTGAAAGTTCCGTAACCCATGATCAGCAGTAGGACAATTTTTGCAATTAAAACGATCATATTACATAATCTTATTGATCAAAACAGTCTTGATTAGCGAACAATTGGAAAGTAATCTGGTGCACTGAAAGTTGTCAGCGGTAACAATGGTCACGAAGCATGACAGCAATGTAACTTAATAACAGTAGGATCATACAAAAGTACGTCTCAGAACTAATAGTTGTCGGATCTACAAACATTTAATTGGTGTGTTTGTCGCAATTACACGCATCCATGGTTTGAGGGCGCGTGCGCAACGAGATTTCACTTCTGACCCAAAGGTAGAAATATAATTCGAAATTAACTTATTGTCTGAGTCGCGGCCTCGCACCTTCTTGTCGCCCGATAATTCTTTATTTTTTTTTGCATAATTAATTCCTATAAAATGTGCTATTGGCACGTTCGTATTGTTACTCAAAATGAAAACCTTGAACGTTGAAAAAATCCTCAGTCAACAGCAACAATGGTCGCGAATTTGTCATTACCGTCGAACGTGACTGTAACCCAAACACCGCGCCCGCTGCCACGCATGTCTCGTTTATTTTAATATCACCCTGATTTTTTACTCTTTTCCGTCAATTTTGCGTTTTTTCATAGCCACTTTTTGTTCTCTCAACGTGACACCTTTAACGGATTTTTCACGTACATATATTGATAAATAATAATTCAGGCAGTTTCGGAAGGGAAATAGCTTGTGAAATCAAGTAAACATTGAACTGATTAAACTTTTATAATCGTTCTCGTGTAACCCCTTGATAGAAAAACTTTTACGTACCTTCGTAATTGAGTTTTTGTTAAGAAAATTACACACGATTTGGAAGAATCTTTTGATTGATGGCAACTCAATTTCACCTTGTGGAGCTTCGCCTATTTAGTATTCTAATGTCGAAGACTCGCATTTATGTTTATTATATGTTGGAAAAACCCATGAGCTTAACAAGTTATGTTTTGTATTTATCTATGTGTTGTACTATCTTAATTTAATCTGACTGATATATTTAATTTTTTAATCTTTTTGTTTCATGTACTGACCCATGATGCCATATAATAGTATGAGTAGGTATACTTATTTATTTATTACGCATATATGCATACAGCTGTACACATTTTCAAGTAATTCTTAACATAGAAATAACCCGCTGCATTCTGTATATGGTGAGATTTCTTTCTAAGACAGTTTTAAACCGACTTGCTATTTTAACAAGTTTAATTTCAATTTTACCAACGTTACAATACGCTTAGAGAAAGAAAGATATATAGATAGAAAATAATTGTTAAAAGATGTATTCTTAACTGTGGAAGACAATTCGTCTTGTAAAGAAAAAACCGGCCAAGTGCGACTCGAACTCGCGCATGAAGGGTCCGCACCATCGTACAAGATTTATTACTAAGCAATACAAACTCTGTGAGCATTTCAAACGTCTACTTATTGCCATTATTAAGATCGATCAAAAAAAGCCAAAACAAAAACACGTTTCCACGTTATTTTTAATTTATTTTTTTGCTATAGTGGCAACAGAAATACACATTCTGTGAAAATTTCAACTGTCTACCTATCCCGAGATATAGCCCGCTTATACAGACGGACGGACGGACAGCGAAGGCTTAGTAATAGGGTCCTGTTGGTTACCCTTCGGGTACGGAATCCTAAAAAGCATGTTGGTAGTATGTTTAAGGCGCGTCACCCAGCCGAGACGTCCACCTGTTAACTCCTACATTTTTCTAAGAACAAGACAATTTTTATTTCACATACTAAATACACATCGCCGCCACAACTTTGATGTCATTTAGCGAAAACAATGGAAAGATCCGCGCGCGCACTGGAATGCTAATTCCTACATATTATTTAAATAAACTTAATTCTTATTATAAACGTGTCCTATGTCCAACTGCTGTTAAAATTTATAATGCTATTTTTACGTTTAAATGAGTCATGTGGGATCTTTGAATGGGTTCTTTACACTTGACATCAATTCATTACTTATCGTCTGATTTGTCATATACCAATATACATATTACGTAGGCAAGGGACACGTTAAAAAGTCATTTACCTTAAACATCGATTCAGATGATGTTTTGTCCACGGCACGGTTGTTATGTGATTTCTGTCCCGTTATGAAGATGTGCAAGTGAGGTATTTTGTCACACACACGTAACAGCTACCATACGCTACATCCGCGTTAATACATTCGATTTGCATTACCGTGCCTTATGAGCTTTCCAAGCAGTTTTCGCCATCATAAAGTGATCAAATAAGTTATCAAACGCAACAATAAATCAGAGGCTGTGGGACTTTCCCTTGTGTCGTTACGATTCTCTACGCCGCCTTACACTTTGCGCTTTCTGACACTGTGTCGGGTTTTTGTTTAGCGCTGTTACGCTAATACGTAATGATGGGTTTCAAGTTCCCGGTGGTGAATCATTAACGTATGGACTCACCTCAATAATACTAGCTATCAGAGCCCTGCAATAGTGTTCGGCCATTACTGTTTCTTCGAGGCATTCTTCTTAGAAAATAACTCAATCTTTCTACCATCACGACCACGTCTACATTCTTCATATCACAACATTAATATTAAATTCCTAATTAGAATTGACAACAGAATCGGTTTAATATCTCACTGCATAAAACAAAATGAATATTAAAAGAGTGAAATGTTGTTTGCACACAAGATGTTTAAAGATACAATTTAAATTTTAAAAGTATCGCAGGTGCTGCTAAGTATCTTGTTTTATAGCGTTATGAAAAAAAACCTTGTTAAGCCGCTGGATGATACTGCAATCGGAAAAAATGTAGGTATGTATATTAAGGTCTGAGATCATTGGTATGCGAATTACGAAGAGTCGAACAAAAGACATTATAACATCCTGTTCCCGCGACACCACTTCAACTGTTATTATTATCCTAATGACTAAAATTTATAGCTCTTTAAATTTGCCGTGTTGCAAATATTAAAGTTCTTTTTTTAAGGAGGGAAATGAGAAGATTGTGAGGATCGTATTGCCTGAGTATTGGGAGGTACAGTGATATAGAACGTTTATGTTGCCCAAGCGAGCTTTGTTCATTCAGTTTTTGCTCCACTCGTAAAATCCGGCGACTGCGAATGTAGTTGAACTGTTATAAAAATGTAACATCAATTTGTTTATTTTAAGACATGTGCTTGAAAGATATTAAATCCCTACCTATGTATAGACTTGAAGAAAGTAATAAGTTGGTATTACACGAGATTTTATCATTATAACATTTCTTAAATCTAGCGCTGTTTGTTCCGGCTTTCAGTTCAAATGGTGATTATAGTCAATGATAATCGAAGAAAATATATCAGAAATACAGTAATTTACATACATGGCTTATCATCACCTATACGAAAGTATTTAATATGTCTTGGAATAAAAGTAGATAGGAACGTAATTATTTTATAAATTATACTGGAGTTCCTTAAACACTATTGACATGTCTTTCCTTAGCGTAATTTATTAACACTTTAACGCTCTCTTAAGCTGTGAAAACGCCACTATTTAAGTACCTTGTAAATTATGTACCGCAGGTGAATATCGAACAAGAAACGCTTTGCCCTTCATTTTATACTTCTATATTTAAATTTTCAATATCTACCCGTTACTTTTTGTTAAGGAATACAATTTTAGGTAATTATCCTCCAAATAATTATATTAAAAGCACTCTTAAATAAGATATTTTTATGTTTATTGTAAAAGGGATAATAAAAATAAAATAAGCAAAGGTTTTCCTTATTGTCCATGTTGTTTGTATTGTGAGGTCTTTATTTTGTGTATTTATGTTACAATTAGGTACTTATCGCGTTAGGTATGTATGAGGTGTGCGCGCGCGCAGTGGGCGGGTTACGGTCACCGATCGCAAGACGCAGACGCCATGTTTTGATTCAATCGATTTCAATTCATTCACTTGTTTGAAACTTTGAATTGAAATTATATACGAGCTTTTGCCATAATACCAACTTAGTTCTTTTAATATACCTAATAATATATTTATACCTATGTATTTATGCATATTTTGAGGCCTTATTATGTAAGTACTCAGTATACAAGAATTCGGTTGTTAATATAGTTATTTTAAACTTGGGTTACATATGAAATAAAACTTTGTCGAAACTAAATTCTTGGATGTTAATTTCTTTTTAATTTAAATTTTGATTATCAAATCTAACAAACATCACAAATCTCTCGCTGCCACTAAGCTCTAATCTGTCCAAAAATACCCGAACAAAATTGAGATGTTGAGTATTTTAACCTTTTTTTTTTATCGTGTTGAAACCCCCACGAATCATCACCTTAGTGGGGCTAGCGGTGAAGTGTTATGTCGGAACCGACTAAATCCAAACGTTGTTCTGACACAAATGGGTCTATTGCAAGGGACTCGGGTATACCCTAGGAAGGAAGTCCCCGAGTATTTTAACCTGTATCTCAAGTCACAAACGTCAAGTTATTCAATCCACCTATACATTGATATGTAGTTTATAGCTACTTATGTTCGTATTTATCTCATTGCTATCGAGAATCTGCATTCGAAGCGGCCAAGTCCATCGATCGGAACCGACGGATTTTTATGCAAATATGCCACAATACCCAGATGGAATGTCCATCACCCGCTCCCTACAGTTTGTTTTAGTCTAATTTGAATGTCTAATGTACCCGACTCCTTATCATTTACAAATATGGCTAAATGATATGCGTAGAGTGGGACAGCAAAGTTGTCGAGTTTAGTTTTCAACTATCGAAGTCGAATAAGCTTTATTCTACTCGGGAAATTCTTGTCTTAAGCATTCACTTTTCGACATGCAATCGCATCGCTATCACATATTTATAAACAAATTTCAATGTTTTTTTTATGGTAAACCTATAAACGTTTCTTTATTTCAATGTACGTCTCTTAGTAGGCGGGCATTATTGAAAGAGCAGTTTCCTACCGAATTCCCGTTGTATAATCAACGCTTTTCCCGCGTATTTTTATTGATTCACGGAGAGCGCGACTGCCGCCCCCTCCCTGCCTTGTGGAGGAAGCTGGGTTGGAAGCTGCCTCCTACCGCGCATTCATAATCGCATCGACACACACGACATCCGAGGCAGGCTAAACACCACCTTATTACCTTCACTGTACATTCACATTCAAAAACCCGATACCCACTGAAATAATGGAACAGAATCGTGCGTTACCAGCCACGAGACATTAAGCGTCATATAAATTACATTAGCATATAAATAAAGTATTTTTGTTGCGTCGCTCTGCCCGCAGTACTTCTTGGGTCTTTTACGACGTCGGGCGCAGGGTTAACTCGGGACATTTTTGTTCTCCTTTTTAGATAAATCCACGGTCTTAACGACCGTAAGCAAATACATGTTATCGGTATACGTTTATTGCTTATTCGAACTCATAAATAATGCCGATGGAAACACAAAATTAATTTCGTTATGAAAAAGAAGGTAAACATGTGAAGATAAAATACTCTGAGTACAGTATACGAGTGCTTGTTACCAGTGCCGTACGGAGTCCAATTATTTATAACATACCTATAAAATGGAACAAATAATACTCAAGTAATTTTCTGTTTATCTCTATTAGATTTTCATTTTATATGTGGGTAACATTACAAGTGTGTCTTACGTGGTTTTATTACATAGATCTTACCTATCTAACGAAATGCGTTACTGGGTACTTATGTCCAATATTAAATTGATATCTCTTAGAGTGTTACCAGTAAATAGAAAAATTCGCCCTCAGAAAACGCGAAAATGTTGAAAAGTGAGAAAGTCAGCAACCCTTTATCGACTATACTATAGAGGATTTACACTAAATGAATGGCCAAATTGAGTTGAAGTTTTTTATAAATAATACAAATCCTCAAACATAATTCGAATGTCATAAAGTTAAAAGCAAGAACATAATATTATAGCAGTCCAAATAACCATATAAAAGTGTCTCGACATCGTAAATCTTTGACATGTAGTGATACTGTCAGTACTTTGCATATAGGTACATAGGCAGTTACCTATAATACAATCCACAAAACAAAAAAAATAATTCATGAAAGTCATGTAAATTAATTAAACAAATCTAAGAAGGTCCCACAATAACAAGTTACGATCGAAATCATCATTTGCAACAAAGAGCGACAATTAATTATCATGTCAGCATGTGCAAACATTTCCTGGACTCACGACACATAATTATATCACACATACGAGTACACAAGCACCTACACACGTATATAATGGAAAGTACGCAGAGCGAAGAATGGTCCGAAGATAAATGGGACCAACGAGGATAGGAAACGACCGACCAGAGATAAAGGGGACAGTTTGTAAAGCGTAATTATTTCAGAGATGAGAAAAAACAGATATTGTGAAATCGAAAACTAAAGAGCTTCAATGTTGTTACTTGAATCTAACATTATATTTGATACCGACGTAATAAGCATTATCTGTATAACGTGAACATTCAACATCATCTTTTCATAATTTATTTGTTCGACGAATCAAATTGACAATTCTGCTGGGTGACACGTGTGCCCCCCTCTACCACCCCCATACGAAATTTATTCCCATAGGTATGACGTTCAATCATTGACTTTTTTTCATTTTCCCTTCAACCATTTTTCCTTACCAATGTAAGTACTACACGCGGGAGGGTCCTATTGGATGTGTTTTGATTGGTAAAGGTTCGATATGTTAACTTGGCATTATAAGTATTCGTGATTGAAATAAGTAGCTCAACAGCTTACGCATGACAGGATTCGTCAATTCGAACCATCTCCAAAGCTACTTAATAAATTTGAAATTGAGACTAACTTTAACATTTTTACTATTTATTTATATATGACTGCCATACTTAGGCAATATACATTCGATTCCCCAAGTTTTGCGGTATTAAGTATGCGTATTCTCTCTGTATTTGTTAGATACAGAGAGAATATACTGAGCTACATTTGACCGAAATATGTCCTATACTTAAATTTTCATAATCAAAAAATCAAACCTGTTGGTCTGGTGGTAAGTCCTGACAACTGAGCCAGAGGTCATGGGTTTGATTCCCACGCAGGAAAAATAATTGTGTCATGAACGAGATCATTTGTTGTGTCTGGGTGCAATTTATCTGTAATATGTATGTATTTAGTAATATCTAAGTATGTTTATCAGCAGTCGCTGACTTGGTTACCATAGTACAGGTTCTGCCTAGTTTGCGATCAGACTGCCGTGTGTGAGGTGTGTCAAGTTATTATTATTATAAGCAAACTATCCAAAAATACTACAGCTATGTTTAGCTATGCACAAACATTTGCAAATGTCTGTCCACCATATAAGTATGTAACGTACATTGAAATATAAATCGCATTAGGCATACCGGGAGGGTACAATTTGTGTCTTGAATACTAAAATGGTTAAGAAAAATTACAGCCCAGATACATATCTTTTTGGATCGGGATCGAAACATCTTTGGGTGTAATTCAGAGTCGGGCGCGACATAGAGATAAATGAAGGGAGAAATGGTATATCGACCACCTCGTCTTCACTACCCTCCTTGGGCGAACCTTTGGAAATGTGTCACTGTTGTTAGTTTAACGTAACCAGTGTTTGGATTTGTTCTATGTTTATTTTTGCATTCATTTATTGCAGTCGAGATTGAATCGCATTTGTAAGTGGAAGCTTTAAATATTTTTTTTTGTGGAAGTAGAACTTAAGAACCATAAAATATTTTACCGTATTAAAGTACAACGCTACTAGGTATTGTGAGGGGCTCTCTAAATGCAAATATTGAATATTATCGCGATAATCATAGTCTCGTGTCACTATTTTTACAATCGGATCAGGTATTTAGTAATAAAAAGAGACCAAAAGGACAACGAGAGTTATTTAAGCATTTATTAACATTTTTGTTTCTTATAACCGAAAGTATTGCATATAATGCAATGAGGTCCCAACGACCGTGAAGGAAGTCACCTGATTTATTAATAAAAAATATTTAAAGCATGAAAAAAACAGTAGACATCCTTCAGATCAACAGATCACGTGGTTTGAAGGATTTTCATGAATTAAACTAGGTGACTTTATTTATATTATATCGACAAAAGGTTTAAACAAGAGAAAGGAAAGGAAGTGTTTCTTTAACGTGGTTAAGGCTACGATAAAAAAATCATTATTCTTTTTAAAATTTGAATTGTCTAAATTAGATCTTTATTTAACCAGCTTCATACTTTAAGCTAAATTAATAAGATGACAATAGTATACTTTCGTAAGTTAACTATAGTTGCCAATTTTACAACTCATCTATACTATCTATAGTTGGCAGTCGACCAAAATCTTTGTATTAATATCGTTGCCTCAGTGCACTTTTTAAGAAGAAAACAATCTCTTTCTAAACTTAAAAACATGAACTTTCTCAAGGAAAAATAAAACTAGTTTGGGATCAGACGGCCGTGTGTGCACAGATAATAATAATAATAACTTCACACATCTCACAAGATGTGTGAAGTTATTATTATTATGATCTGTATAATAATAACAGAAGGTTTATACATACATATTATGCGTATAGATAAAACCACATTGTCAAAAATTTTCACGTGGAGGTTAAAAATGACAAACAAAATCATCAAAATAGATTTGCAACGTACATTTGTAAAATTTCGCTTTATTAACATAAAGTACTTTACAGTACATTTTGCATACAAAAAAAACTGTCAGTCGTAGGACTGCACGTCAGAAGTGAAAACACATACAAACATTTATATACATATACACACATACATCTATATATAAGTATATCATCTAAACGTAACGGTAACGCGAGTTCAGTGCCTTTTCCCCAATACCAAAAGTTTCCAACGTGCCTAAAGAAGTTTTCACTTCAAAAAATTGTCAGTCGTAGGACTGCAACTCAGAAGTAAAAACATAACTTACATAATATATATATATTACACACACACATTTTTATATCCATTTTCAATGCTTTTTCCTCATATGAAAAGTGCCCAACGTGCCTGATGAAGTTTTCACTTCAAAATAACTCCGATTTTAATATCACACTGTACCTACGACAAAGTCCAGAGACAGTTTTGCTATCTATGCATCTCATCGAAAGCTGAGCTCGGCGTTGTCGTCGGTTACTGCTGCCGATTCTAGTATGTAGAAGTCATAGTGGTAGGGTGGCAGGATTAGTGCTCATGTTTATGATACATAAATCCGGACAAGTTCAACTAAATACATCCTCCATACATAAAACTCATTTTGTAATATAAATAAAGTCAAAACAAAGAAAATTATATTCAACTACAATGCATTGCTATATTATGCAAGCAAATTCTCAAAGCCATAACGACGTAAAAAGTCGTAAGCCCATTCAATTACTGGAAGGATTACAACCCCGAATACACAAAAAGATGAAGTATAAGAAAAAAATTGCCTAGCATAGAACAAATCAAAAATATATGCACCCTTCTGCCCTACGTGAGGCGGTTCAAAAGCACCGATTTACATGAACACCGTCACCTCGTCGCGTGCCGCCATTTTTTATTTAAATCATACTATTTAGATATTCCGCTACATATTTTACCTTCACTGTACCCACAGACAATAAAAATAACTATTTAAACTTTTGGAGCGACCTATAGAAGCACCAATTTGTCATTATTGTGCTAGTAAATTTTGTTTTCATCGGTGGGTTTTCGAAACCAAGATTTTCATTTTCACTTAGAATGGCTAATTTGAAGTTCTACCATGAATAAAAAATAAATATCTTATTCAAGTGCAGTTTGATACATTTGAGCATACCAATATTTGCTATTTTCACTTAATATTCCCTATGGTAGCTAGAAGAGATAATGAAAATGAAGAGCGATCCTTCCCAGTTTATACCTTGTTTTTTAATTAATGGGACTGTTCATAGCCTTACATACTCGTAATTCACGTTCATATCGTTAAAAGATTTTTTTAGATAGACCTTTTTTGGTACGAACGAAATTCAAGGTATAATAATTTAGATTTAGGTTCAGTTTAGACAAATTTATAGCCAATGCCTCGTAGTCCTTTTAACTTTGGCACCAATCTGTAGCTATATCATCAATGTCTATTCTATTCAATTCATATGTGTATGGTTTGTAATTCACACACACACACACATATCCATCAATGGACAGTGTTTAATACTGTTAAGAAAGTTACGTAGAACTTCCAAGCAAAATGATATAAATACTATGTATACTTACCACGTTTTCTAAAAGCTTTAGTTAATTATTAACACTTATATTGCATGAAACTTTTAACGAAAATAAATGTTAAGTATACATTCGATAAGTAACTTTAAAAGGCTGAAGGTTACGACTCCTTTGTCCTCTCCTAAGTCACACGTAAGAAAACATTTAAAAGAAATTCATATTCTTGTATACGCACTGATTACATGTACTCTCTGTTATATGTTTAACATATTGAATTACATGCCTACGTACAACTTTCTGAATACGCCCACCAGCTGTATTACCTAGATATATAAGTATACATGTGGACACATAATATGAATTAACTATTCGTTCAATCTCAGTTCTACAAAGCCGTGAAGATGTTTTCTGCGAACAACGCTACGACAATCAGTGGTAACTCACATTTCATATGAACTGATAGGTATATAAATGTTTTATTTATTTGTGATATAAAATGATAGGAATACTTATGATGTATAATAGTACATTTGCTTTCGATTCATAATAAGTTTCAATCAAAGATCGAGGCTAGAAACTGATGACCATTTACAAGAGTTCGTTTTTAAACGTAATTAATTTAATATTATTAAATGTGTTTGGAAGAAAACAAAGCAATACTTTATTAATAATGACGAAAGGGTTTGTAGACATTGTACTTTTATATCATTTCCACCGAGAAAAAAAGGTTCTCAAGGGACCACCACGAACTGAATACTTATTAGGTGAACGGACGAGATGGTCAAAGTTTGACTGAAGTAGGATAAAACTGGTCATTATTAAGACTTTGAAAGAAGGCTAAATTTATAGCCTGAGCCTTTACTTGAAATATATATAGCCTGAGATGATTATCATTTTCGATGACGATAAAATGATAATATTAAATAAAATAAAAATAACAAAGCGTTAAAAACAATAAGTGCAATAATTGTCAATATCATAACTAATAAACCTCCTTGCTGAAACAAATCATTACTTTCCTTTTAGCTTTTAATCAAATAACAGTCGTACCTACATCTTATAAAACCATTAAAGAAAACATTACTCCGTGCACCCTCACATATTAGTCTGTACCTCCACATATATGATAAGGCTCACACTCACCCTACAGACCCCCACCACCCTACCCCACCTCATTTCTTTCATAAAGCCCCTTATCTACAATTTCGAGCCCATTTCATTTGAATGTTTCTAAGTTACTTCTGTATTTGTTAATGTTACTTGCATATATAAGTATCTATAAAGTTCTAATAATGTTTATTTAGACACCTAACTAACAGAAATAGTGCTTAACTTATTTTATTATTTATTGACGTCAATTAAAATGAAGAATATAATAGATTTTAAGAGTTTAATTCTCTTAGCGCAGATGCACTTAAGAATTCTTTTAGGAAAACCTTAGTTTGAATTATATTGGAAATTAATACCGCATAGGTGACTTTGCAGGTAAAAAGGTCTCTCATAACGACAACCTCTAAAAAGGGTAAAACCCCTAAAAGCAAAAGTACTTATGATCCAGACGAAAAATTTACACCAAAACGAAATGAAATGAAAGTACTGAAAAGAAGCAGGATATGCATATATATTCACAATTCGGTAATTGATTGTAAGACTTGTACTAAATAAATTATTCATCGCAAATACTAATAGCTATTCAGCTCTATGCCTATCATTTAAAACACCTAATAAAATGTGACACCATGGCCATAAAGATGAATACCATCCAACCCTGTGCTCACATAAAGAAAGTCCTTACGTCGTACTTAGGTCTGCTCAGACGATTGTTATTTATACCTCTCAATTTGAGAGAATGACCAATTTATTTCCTTGCCTTATGTGCACAATAACATAGACATAAAGCCACCTAATTCAACAATCCTCCCTCACAGCTATATAATTTCTTTTCTCGATCTTAGCACCATCTAATTAAGGGTGTATTTACCCCACAGCAACGCCTCTTGCCTCTATGTATCCCTAATGAAGGCGAGGCGTCGATGAGCGTTTGTTCAACGTAATTAAACGGTTATACGCATGCGCCGGCCACGCCCAACCGCGCAGCCTCCGCACCAACCACCCCCGGCCTTTAATTACTGCCAAGACATTACCCCTTAATGCTATTATATAAGCTCCGTAGATTGTGTACCGTTATGCTCGGAAAATTCCATTACATACATCTAATTCTGTTTCTTCTGTTAGAAGAATATGACAGCTTTTGTTATACAAAAGACAAAGGAGATTGGATTTAATGTTATTATTTAGTATTCTTATGTATTCAGGGTTACGAGCTGTAACCGTGGCAATAGTAGTTTCCTGGAACTTTTTATGTTGAGAAACCACTTGTGGCTATGCCTATACGCTGATACCATAAAAAGTGTGAATATAAAACCGTATACAAGCATGCCGTAAAATTATTTTGATGGTAGATATTGCAACTTAGGATGGGGCCATGTCTTGACATGAAAATAATTTAATGTCAAGACATGGGCCTCATCCTAAGTTGCAATATGACTATAAAGTCATTTATTGGTTCTTCGTATCTTCAACTACTTCTAAACTGTTAGATACCACACACTGCTTGACGATTTGACCAGGTCACAGTTACCTAACTGGCATAGTGGAGAACTAACATCACTGCCGAACAGCAGAGTCTTGTCTAAAACTTAAAACATGGTCATCTTTGGTTCATCGCCCTTAAAGAAGATCAGAGTTAACTAATCTTGTTATAGAGATTTCAGACTAGCTAAAAGAGCCATTGTGCCTTTTACCTCTTTGTCAACCCCAGAACTCCTCATGCACTGCATTCAGATGGAAACTTCTTGTCCTTTATAATCATTAGTGTAAACTTGAACTTCAAATGTTTTTAAATCATAATTCGACAACAGCATCAAAAGGATATAAAACATTATCTTTATCACCTCAAAAATTATTCTAATCCATTAAAAAAACGACCAATTTAAAAATGGCTTCCATATGCGTTACATGAGTGGAGCCAAATGCTCTCATTTTTTACTTGAGGGCGTTGTGGATACTGCTCACGTTCACAAGCTCTCCCATTTTTCACTACATTGGTTTTACGTGAATTATCTGCTATCTGTTACTTTCGTATTTGTTTAAGGATGGAATTAAACAGACTTACAAACTGGTTGAATATAAAGAAAGACTATACAATACTGTGTCTATTTTGCACAAACCCTAGTCTTGTGTAACGACAATAAGCACACAGATTCTTTGACACCTGAACGTATACATAAGTGTATTTTAACCTACTTTTTGCTAATAGTTTTTCTAGACATATTTTAAGGATCTCCCTATCGATAGATATAAATTGCTAGATAGATATATAAAGTTAGTCTGACAATATACACACCTGTTTTATAAAAGATATTTTCCACATATCTCTATCTGTATATCATCACAGAAGATATTGTGAGACTTTATAATATATTTAGAAGCTTCTAGACACTATTGTTATGTAAAATATTCATCGCCTTACATAGAGGCCATTGAAAAGCGGGCATTGTCCTATCTAAATGTATTACAATAAATCCTTTATTAGAACTGAGCAACGTCATAACATAGATAAATGTCAAAAACTATGCATAAATAATAAGTAAGTAAACAGTGGCATATCCACGAACACATTACAGCGTACAAAGAGTTACGAAGCAGCACTGTCCAAACTCAATCTAAATTTCATTTTACGCCTCAAGTATCACGTACGAGCATATAGAATAGACTCCATCGTCCTTCGTAACTCGTAAGAACGTCCGCTGTCAAATTTTAATTTCTCCCTCAAATATTTACCGAAGGAAAAAGGATTCCCCGACGGGCCGCGCTCTAATAAGTTTTCCATAAGAGAGGTGGGCGGTGGGGGAGAATGGGGTAAGAAGGCAAGGTTCTTATTGTGTTTGTAGAAGCTGGCGCATCCGGGCGCATACCTAACAAGATGGATATGTACTTGGCCACCCTACCCCTTTCGGACCGCCCCCTATGTAGATACGACAGCTCTCGGCGCTGCACCGAAATTGCATTTTCGAATACTAATTCCTTTTTCTATTTTCCAACCTTTTAAGAATAGTACTTATTTACATTCATCGTGAAATGGCAACAAGGGTTTTTCTATTTTTGCTCTATAAGTGTTTGGTAGAGGGAGCTTTTTGTTTGTCCTCCCTTCGGAATAAAAAATGTTGATCGAAAACGTCTGGGATAATCTAAGATATAAGGACGTTTTTGATGACGAAAAGAAAAAAATATACAAAATGTCATTTATTTTTATACTCGTTTAGTACATACCTATCTCACTACATATGAAACAAATCTCTAATCATAAATAAACACTAAATAAAGCTGGTCTTTGAACCCAGTAGGAGAAGACAAAAATAAATCTAAAAGTACCTAGGTAAGTTCACAAACGTTTACAGGGAACACGTTTACCAATGATTACAGAACACTGAAGTTAGGATCATGACTACTACACGATAAAATGGACCGTAAAGTCCAAAATTTTATTGCTAAAAGCACCATTCTATGATAAGTTGTCGACTGAGTCAGTATCGAGGACGTGAACGTCGTCGTGACGTTTTTACAGCAGGTACAGATCTAAATCTAAAGTACCTAGAAGCCACAACCGCTTCGATAGTACAAAACCAATTGGGACACACGAACAGAGATTTTATAATACTTATACATCACGTCAAGTTATTGTGACATACTCAAATCAGTAATTTCACTTGTGTAAATTCAAAATTTCCAATTACAAAGTAAAAACAAAATTGTTCTCGTCCCAAGGTGCAGCGCAACAGAGAATAATCCAACAAGAAATGCGTGGGCTTTTTAAATGATCTAGCAATAGAGCCCATAAATGTTAATAACATTTAAATATAGTAGTTTGCACTACGTATGTTATAATAAAACAAAAATGATTTGAAAATGCTAGTACATTCGATCTTGTATATAGCCAATATTTCAAAACGTTTAATATATGAACTGTCTTCATAAAGGATTTAAAATTTAAATTGCAATTTTGAAATGTATTGCAGATTTATTTATTTACATCTCTGAGTAAACATAGAGTTACGTTTCCCCTTGCCACGTCATAGTGAATGTGCGTAGAAGGCTGGCATCTAGGGGCCATAGAACCAGCATTCTGACAGCGTTATTGTACCTAATAGAAAATTGTAAGAAAAAGCATTTTTTTATCTTTTCATTATTTATTTTATTGTTGTACTAAAAAATAAAACTTATACTCACACCTTTAAAACTTACCATTAAAAAGAGTTGGATAGTTTTAAAATTATAACTGTTATTCTTTTTATTTTCTATTTAACTAATTAACTATCAGTCAATTAATACTCTGCCAATCTGCACACTAGCACCCGGTGAAATATAAAATAAATAACATCTAAGTGAATAGTAGTTATTTTATCCTGTTATATTTTCCTGTTCAAATGTTTTTTTTTTGTTAGATTTATCTGTATTCATTGCTTTTTTTTCATTAACCAATATATTATCTGACATTTGACATAGGAATGCTTTTTAAATTTAAGTTAATCGTTTAACTTGCCAAGCGTCTTAAGACGTTAAAGTTGGATCACTGTGGTTTATTTAGGTACAACTAGAATTGATATATTGTGTCTTAGTTTAGTACACAATCCTACCCAAATACCCTCAAGCTACAAATAAATTTATTTATTCAATTTGAAAAAATTGCAATTCCAATTCCGCTTATGATGAATCATCGTAGATTTCCTGGCCTATCTAAAAACATCGCCGCTTTTCATAAGCATGAAGTACTCGAATGAATAGGTTCACTAAACTACAAATAGTTTAAACAAAGATTATTGAGTACTGCGATGTCATAGTTAGTATTATGTGCATGATTTAAAACCCTACGCTGGGGTGATTATCAAAAAAAAAAGTTAGTGTTAAAAGAAAATATTTATAAAAATAATTTTAGGTAGATTTAAAATGGTGACATACATACATACACCTACGCCTGTATTGTATTAAATACCCATGTTTTGCTAACTATGATTTGTTTCCACTAAGGTAACAGGGTAGGGCAGCAAGACTGTTGTCCTCAACCGGGCTATTTGGGACTTAGAGATAGGAAAATTGGGAGTATTTTAAAAGGGTACCTACATAAGATAGGAAGGTAATGGAAGGACAGGGATATTGCTTTTACGGATAGATAATGGAGTGTAAACTATAGCTCGAGCTGGTCTAGGTCGCATAGGTACTTGTAACTTAAATTGGCTGTTGCCGACAAGTCTGAGCCCTCTTTCTTACCTTTAAAACATGGTGACCTATAATGTAAAGCTGGTTAATTCATAAATTTTTGTTTGTAAACTGTAAACTTGAGGGGCTAAGTGGTAAATGAGTAGGTTAGCACATTATAAAGTTAAGTAATGCTAGCCAGGTCGGTATAGGATGGGTGACCATTCTTAACACATTGAGACCCCTCCGTGTCTCGGAGAGCACGATAAACCGTCTCGGATGCCAAACAAATATCTGTGGCATTCATTACGGGTAGTTGGAACCCTAAAAAGTCCGACAACCTGGTCTAACTACATAACTTCGATATCGCCTAGTACTTGGGTTGTGGAGGTCTGATGGCAGTCGCTTCACGTAAAATATCAAAGTTCGGCCGTATCGTAGTTAGACTGGAAGCCGACCCCAACTTAGTTGTGAAAAGGCGCGGAGGATGATGATTTTTCTCCTGTAAACCTATTCTGTTTGCAACATCTTGCCACACAGATCCATATCAGGTTAAGCTTAAGACACACGTATTTAGGACCGGCAACGCGTGAGCTACACCCCTGATATTGGAAACATCAGGTGGGCTTGTTTGCCGTCGTTTTTTATTCTAAAACACTCTACGTACTATCGTACCCTGTTCTCTAATTAATCTACGCGTCATTCGAAGTTAAGTTAGCAAAAGTTTGTGAAATTAAGGACCACTCTATACAATCCCGATGTGAGTTTGCAGGTCATCTCAGTCGGAACGTAAACCAAAGAATAAAGTCTCAATACAGCAATCTGTTGAAACTGAAATCGTATATTTACACTATCATTCCTCGCTCTGAAAGAAGTAAAAGCCAATACAAATACTCGTAAAATACTCTTTGAGCGCCAGATTGAAACGAGGCGCATCCACTCACGTTCCCAAGCCCTTGTCGCCACCAAATCGGTCCAATATAGCTTTTTCTCGTCGATTATTTCAAGCAGCCTTTAATGTTTTTATTTAACGCCTTCGGGTATTGAGTCGGTGTCGGCTTTCGTCACTCGGCCTAATTTATTGCAGGTCTGAGCGTTCGCACTGCGTGTTTTTGGCGTGATAAAAACCGCGGCTCCCGAGCGAACACCGCGCGAGTCGCCCGCGCGTTTTTATTCGCATATCGCTTTAATTACGGCGTTTGGAACGCGCCATGTGTGCAGGCTATTGTAGAGCTTCTTTGAGTCTATTTAGTACAAGCCACTTAATAGAGTTTATTTAAGTCAAAATTTGTAAATAGATTTTATTGCTGTTAATAATCAAACGTGACTTAGCGCCCTAGCGTCCTTAGGTCCTACGTTCTATGTTTAAAATGTTTTTATTATAAAATATATTTATAATAAATTCTATAAATCAAACAATCTGCTGACTGTATATGGTATAATTAGATTGCGTCGCTTGTCTCAGGTCATAAAGCGTGTGGACACTGACATGTCCTGAAAATTATCCGAGCGTAGCCTCCCCGTTGACCGGGGACTTGAGAAAACATACATTTTTAACGTGGCCACCCTCCCTCCACCTTAGGGTGAGACGGGGGAAAATTACAAAAGAAAACAGCCTTAATTTCCAATGTCATCTCCGTTCCACCTAATCCTCTTATCGTTTTATATTTTGGCCTTTGAATTTTCATTTATTTTTGTTTGTTTAAGGAAAAGGTCCGCGGTGTTTTGTCTCGAGACGTTCTATTGATTTCAATTATTAGATATACCTTTGACTTAATATTTGTTAGCTCACATTGTTGTTATTAAATATTAAGTGAACAAGAAATCTTCGTTTAATATTTGAGTACATATTATTCTCTATTATAAGCAACCAAAATAATATTAAGATTTTGTAAAGCTTTCATTTTTAATTAAATTTTTTTTTGGCGTAATACCAATAAGGCGTCCATTAGACGCTCATGCAAACGTCATGCACGTGATTGACGATGTTCGTTGGTGATTGATGAAATAATATCGACATTAAAATCTCATCATGCAATCGTCAATCACTGCATTGGACGGTAGGTTATTCGTCAATTACCGTTTTATTAGTGGCAAAACTGATAGCAAAACCTACCGTGTAATAGGCGCCTTAAGGCATAAAACGTGAGCAATACTACCTTTAGTACCTAAGTAATACCTCAGTAAACATCCAAAACAAAAGTGAATCTAAATATTACATCTACAAAGTGAAACACACAAAGACAAAATGCTGATAGTTGCACATTCCGGATCCGGTCTGTTCGATCGTTTTACTCTCTTATTGGTGGATGCAGATTGGAACAGACAATAGTACGTCAGTGGTCGATGTCGCATTAATCAGTTGTAGTGCAACCATAATTCAATCAGTGGTAGGCACCGGCCGCGGTCACCGCCTGTTTTATGTATGTGTGGAATGACCAATGTGTCAGATGTGAGAATACTACATGGATGTTCCAGTCCGAATACCTGTGCTGGATAAAACTACACAGTGCCTATGTCCAAGAGTTGAACTCGTGCCAGGACTGAGTAAGACACTTTTGATAAGTTATAATACAAAATAAAGCTTAAAATTGTCACAAACATTAACTTTAAAGTCTATTTGTTCTATAATTACGGGGTTATTCGACAGATGCTGCTATAAAGTAAGACAACAAGGAGGATTCGCTTCAAAGGAGGTTCCAGATTTCTGTCCCTCTATAATTTAACCTCATGGTATCACCACAAGGTTTCTTGTAAATGGCAATTAGTTAGTACATCTGTTAGTAAATCCAAAAACTAAAATCAGTTACTTCTTGTAATCATAAAAAAAGACTACTACATTGGTAACAAAATATCTTTAACATTGTACCCTAATACATCATCAATACAAATAAATAAAATTAAAATGTCAAAATATAAGTTTTTTTAAAGTTCATACAGTTATTTCCACGATACCTATACCTAAAACTCAGTTCATAAAATTTTTGTCTCTCTGTCTGTCTGTTTGATCGGGTAATCCGGAACGGGTAGACCGATTTCCACGGCACTTTCACTGTCAGATAGCTGGTGTTATAAGGAGTAACTTAGGCTACTTTTATTTTGGAAAAGAATTAGGGTCCCGCGCAAAATATATAAATATGTACACGCGAGCGAAACCACGCGGGAACTGCTAGGCGATTAATAAATTCAATCAATCATAAATTAAGAAAACTCTAAGCATATCAGCTTTGTTTCAAATTTAATTTAGTGCTTTGGTATAATTCGAGTTAGCTTTACATAATGCTGATATTGACATACACACACAACGCTAATCGAGGTGGGTTAGTACAATTTTGTGCAAATAAAATGACTTGGCAAAGAAAATCTCAAATCAATGAATATTTTATGAGTTACATATATATACAATATTTCAATCCAATCAACTCCATTGTTTCAAAAGTAGTGCCTGCGAGCCGTACACATTTTATAAACATTCCTATTCGTAGTTAAGCTCTCGAAGTCTCTAGACAACTGCCACATCCATCTGGAGGGTCATTTGTCCGGAATCGTGGACCGGGAGCGAGACTCTTTCATATTTTACATAGAATGCGCTGCACTGTCAATGCTTCCCCGCGCTCAGTCTCAATCACTCAGCCAGCTATATCGATCTTGCATTTGCAAATTAAACCAACGATAATATCAATGCCATTGTGTAAGATCCTTAATAGCTATAGGAAAGTCATATTCGTATCTCGACTTTATTTTTATTGAAAACCTCTTGTAAGCAATAGACATTGTTAACGTTATCAGCCTACAATTTATTCAGAATTAAATTTAAAACGTAATATTATATTCGTGTTATGAGTAATGGATATAAAAGAGACATGAAGGGGATAAAAATAAAACTAAAATTAGTAATATATTATTCTAGGGTCAGTTTCTGAGAACATTAGAAGCCATTAATTGGACTAAACCAATAAAGACGACATCTCCGGACACGTGTAGATACTTTTTGGTAATAAAAAAAGAAAATGTGGCTTCGGCAGCGTATTCTAAATATTTCTTGGGGCGGCCGAAAGGCTTCGATATTTAATTGTTGTTTTTTGTTCGAATTCCCGTTTTTTTGTGATTGAATCAACATGCTGCTGTCATTGTATGAGTTCAGGTTCTGATCACGTTTTTTTCTTTAGCTCTCTCAATTGTTTGTGTGTTTTAAAGAACCGAGCCGGGTTTGTTTTTTTTATTCGGCGGTATGGTAATTCGAGGTTCTTAATCAATCTGATGAATTTCAAATCACTTGTATACCTACATAAAATGTTATAAAGTATAAATAAGGTTGTCTGTTGTAAAATGAGTAATACTTTTATGGTAATTTATTGATTTTAGCTTATACTCGTAGGTAGTCGTCTTTAAAATTGGAGGAATATTTTGTAGACACTCGTAATATGTACTATAATTTGAATACTTGAAATCTGAGTGAGTTATACATTCATTAAGGAATGATGACGTGTAATTCATGTGGTAGTGGCTGGTTGTCAACACACAGTCCATAAGTTAACAAATCTCGTTTCTTCAATCGACTTGTTCTTAGTCTGCTAGCGAAAACAATATGGACGTCATAATCGATTTTAAGATTTGTGTACTAAATGAAAAAATACGAAAAACACTTCTCGATAACGGTATTTGAATTATATGTATATTATTTTACAGTTAAAAAAATGGGCATGTCTCTTGAAATTCGGTGAAAATCGATGTATCGAATAAAATATTGTAATCAGATTCAATTTATCATTGAATTATTTTAATTTTGAACCAGGACAAAGTTAAATTTAATGAAACAAAATCCGAGGACTGCAATAAAAATCTACAGTCTGAAAAGAAGACCATTACTTTGTAACATGTCAACTCACTTCGGACGGACACTTCTACATCGTAAATGGGCAATGTAAGATGCCCTTTGGGAAGTAACGTAGATAACATGCTTACTTCCAACATCCGGTATCGAACTTAATTCCCAAATACTAGAACCAGAACACTGGAACTGGGTGCCAAGCATTTGTTGAATGGAGTCTAAAATTTTGTAAGCACTGTACCTCCAAATAAAACATACTGAGTACTATATCTTATAGTCATATTTTTTTGGATGTTTACGAAACCACCCTCTTCCAATAGTCTTATATACCTTAATGTTGATTGATTGCATATCCCTGACCGTAGACTATACTGCAAATACTTTCTTTAATGTCATGAAAATCGGTAATCGAAGGGACTTACCGCTAGTCATTGGCCAAACATTTATCATATCGACGCGGCTGCACCTTTAACATGTGAGCTTATAAGGTTTCATTAAGTGGTAATGCGTTTATGATATGCGATCAAACGATGGGTTTGATGTGTTATCAACGTAATATTTGAACTAAGTAAAAATATGTTTTTATTAAATGTTCTTCTAATGCCTGCAACTGAAAGGTTCTGGACAGAAAAAAATAAAACTGGAGCCAAGGAATTCAAAATAAGATTCCGTGCAGCAAATGTGTACCTACTTAAAACGTTTAATAGATGTACCTGTTGTAAAGGTTAGGTATGTGGAAAGATTACAATAATGTAAAAATATACATTTCATATGTATGTGATAATTGTTTCTGTATCTTTTGAGAGTATCGCATATGCCTATAGTCATCGGCACATATTTATCTGGAGTTACAGCAAGCAAAAGATTAAAAATGAGTCGGACTGCGATTGGTGAAGTTTATTTATGCGTTATATTCTTTATAGGCTTTATGCTGTCAGTTAGCTTTCCACGTAATCGAACTTTTTAAGTTTTGTGTGTATCACTGTTCCATTCATTAAATGAATCACTTACATAAATAAACGTAAACGTGGCTAAAAATAAGTTACAATTGTATATTAAATTGATTAACTTTTTTTCACATAGATATTAGCTACTACGTTTTGAAAATTTTACGTATATAGGTACGTGTCATACTTTTCCAAGCCGAAATATTTATCGCAGTGTTATTCATCATTCAAAAGTGACTCAAAAAAATGTATTTCTACTGCTATTCGGTTATCTTTCAGACTTATTATTTTGATAAACAGTGTGCGTCATCTCGGCATCAATCGATAGATTAGTATCGATTTAGTTCATTTAGTTTTATGATCAATATCATCTCACGGTAAAGCACAAGTGCTTGCTGAAAGGAACATCAATATTGACTATTACTTTATTTTTAATTTGGATTCAGACAGAATGAAAACATTATGATTTTGCGCGTGGCCACATCTGGGGCAATTTAGGAGAGTAATCGAATCGGTCGAACAGAACAAAAACATAAAGTTTTTTACGATCGCCCCTGTTGATTTATTTCTCATTCATAATTTGATGTTTCGGAACATCAGAGGATTTAATAACACCAGATAGACATCGCTTAAACCGATGTAAAACTGCTCGCGTCTTGTGTAACAATCGTAAAATACACATTAAGACGCATTAAGACACCGCCGTTATAGATTCAGACAGCTCAAGTCTTCCACCCCTTAATCTTCAGTTATTTTAAAACGCCGCGCGATCCACCAAGTTTATTGGCCAAACTCATAACCGCTTTTATTGCTTCAAATCAGTTATTACGCTAATATTATTTTATTATGGCTATTTTGAAGCTGTTCTTAGCCTAAATAAATCGTTAGATGTTACTATCTTATCAGCATCGTTTAGATGAATTGTCAGTGAAGTGATATCAGTAATATCTTCAAATATCGTCCAGATAATAAATGTTCTGTTTTTCCCATATAGCTATATCTACTTATATGTCAATGATCTTTCGTAAATCTCTGACCGGTGAAAGTATTCCTCAGAATGTAATGTAATGTTAACTTTTTTCCATACAAATAATATCGGCTTCTATAGCCAGTGTCAACAAAGTACTACAGCTTGTAACGTAAACACTTAATTAGCATCATAAAGTACCAAGACCATACAATCTCCCAACACTTATCAAACGTCCATAATAATTTGAGACGCGTTGTTATGGCGAGGTGCAAAAGTGGCTGACCTGACATCACGCCTGTGACCCGCGCCGTAGCGGCATCTCTATCACTCGCAGTTTGCTTCCTCGCTCGCACATCACGCCCCCACTTTTCCTAATCATCTTCTTAAAGTCACATGTTTTGTTCACGTCTTTAAATTAATGAACTCTAAATCTTTTGTAGTAAATACGATTTTGGATCGATGTGTATCATCGTGTATTGAACGCCGCGGAGTCTCGGTCCATCACCGTATTCTATTGTCATGTCGTCTTCTCTGCTTTTATAAACACTGTCTTTTATTTTCACCTAGGAGTTTAATCGGCGCGCGCTTGTGGAATTCTTGCCCTATTCTTATCGTGTGGTCGTTACGGAGGTAACAAGAGTACACAAAGGTTATTTTGAAGTGCTACGTCTGCTCAGCTTAGCGCCAAATCAATTCATCTGATACAACATGTGTCCGTTCTATTTCACATTGATAACGGTATCATCATGCTTTAGAAATTTTAACATGATCATTCAACTGATCACTGGAATCGATAAGAACATATTTTTTTGAATGTGCTTGTTTAAAAATATACTCTTAGCTAGTTACTTTATATTAGATGTCTCTATTATTATACAACAAAGGTGGCAAACAAATTTACGACTAGTCGTGAACCCTTGAAGAGAGAAAATTTTAAATCTATCACTACATAGTATAAAGTCCCATGTCTATCTGTCTGTCTTTCCGCGATAAACTTATTAGCTACCGAACGTATTTTCATACTATTTTCAAAAATATACAGAGTGATTCATGGGGAAGGTTTAGGTGTATAATTCATTATGGCTGAAATATGACGATGATTGTTGAAGAGGTCGGAAAAAATCAGTATATGCTTTACTACCCGTGCGAAGCCGGGGCGGGTGGCTAGTATTTACAAAATTTGATGAACCCTTTTTTTTATGTCCACATAATCTTCAATCTTATTATTATAACTATTTAATTAATATTATCTTCAATAACGGTCACAAGACGTATCTAGGTTAGGTAAATTATACCAAGTAGGTACATAATTATAATCCCGGTTTATGTGAGCCCCAGTTTTTACCAACCAAGTAATTGGTCATACGACAACTTTTTGTTGAAATTAAATTGTATGTGATACCACAGTATAAGTATATATAGTATTACCGTGGTGATACTAACTGCAAATAGTGTCTTTGTGCGTTCGAAATTTAAATTGAAACAAGTGATATCTTAATATCAAATATCCAAAGTCATTGATTAAACGTAAAATGTAAAGGTAAAATTAAATTAAAGGAAATACAATTTTCATTTTTTCGGAATCACCCTTAAAACCCTTTTATTTTAAAACTTCGATCGATAGGTTTGATTTATCATGAAAAAAGTTAATCATGAACAATCAATGCCCACAGTTCGAACAGTATTTTTGTTAGTCCCATGACTGCCTCTTTTTTTTTTTAATTATAATATACCCAGAAACACTTGCATTTCATTTCAAGAGAACTCACTCAGTTCTTACGAAAGTAGGTAGAGTCGATATGTATACAAATTGGCCCCATACATAATCCTAAGTTTTTCACCGCAGTAGGTTAAAAATCACGGTTCGATATTAAACTATTTACTTCGTAAATCAATTGCTGAAATATTAACAGCTTGCATCCCATAGTGTGTATATTATCGTAGTTATGTGTTTTTTTATGAATTTTAACTTAACTTCACACATCTCACACGCGACATAATTTATGATAAATTACACCCAGACACAGAACGAAATGATCACGCTTATCACACAATGATTTGTCCTGGGTGGGAATCGAACCCACGACCTTTGGTTCAGCAGTCAGGGTCACTAACCACTAGACCAACAGGCCAATCAATATACATTTACATTACATTGAGGAAACATAACTTTTGTTACAAAACTCACGGACACTTTTCTTTAGATAAATTAGAGAGTTATTAGGCATTACTACGCTGACCAGAACATTCATTAAGCATTACATAATTTGTAATTCTTAATGAATGTTCTATAGGCAAGTAATTAGAAAATTGTAGCAGTGGTGTGTCTTCTCTGACTTCAAAGTGTCATAAGTGTTACAACCAAAGCTGTTGATGTTTAATAGTCTGATAGGAATGCGGCCATAATTTGTAATGAGCAAGGATCGTGAGATATTTCTGTACGCTTCGCCCCTTTAATAGTTAAGACTCGTTACATGGTTCCCATACTTTCTTTGCTCGCAGTATCGCCTGTTTTCTTGTTGCGTTTAAATTGGGTGTGATTTAAGTTACATCGCTACTATGTAATAGCAATGCGTAGTTAAGTACCAGTGATATGCGCTCGCTAACAAGCTAAATGATACAGCCTATCTTCTCGAATGTCAAATGTAATAAAGACGCAATATACCATGTTATTATTCATAAGGACGTATTCACAGATGTGGCAGATTTGAAAAGTTAAAAACGTTATAAAATCTTTATAGCTAGACTGTCAGGTTGACGAGCTTTTTGTATTTAATTGCTCTGAGTCTGGGTGAACTTTGAATCTGTTAACTATGACAGGGATAATATCACAGTGCGGAAAATGTGTAATAAATAAATTTTAAGAAAGATTTCCTTAATTTAGAATTAAGGTGGTCCTTTTCTTGCGTTTTCTTAGATGTATACGGGAATTCAAACATGTTAAGACGGGTCCACAGTAACCCAATCGCAGAAGTATCCCCGCTTTCAGGATTTTCTTTAACAAAAATAACTTACTTGTTTACTAATAACAAGATATACTTATTCTTCTTTCAAGACAAAGCTTAGGTTAAAGAAAGAAAGCTTAATAAAAAAAAAATAGTTTTTGTTCCAAATAAATAACTAGCATCCTAATAACCATCCTTACGAAAAATAACATTTTTCATATTCCTGGTTGTAATTACTTTCCTACCTACTGATGTCATGTATAAAGCTACAAAACACAGGTAGGTATATAGGAAAGTTATAATTGGCATCTAACGCTATTCTTTTTTGTAGAAATATAAGATGGTATACCATATAGCTACTACGCTATAGCGTTAGATGTCATTTACTGTCATAAAAATAAACTTAGAATATACTTAACCTCTGAATTGCTTGACGTTTCAACCTGGCCGTGGTCACAGGTAGTGCACCCTGGTTGAAACATCAGGTAATTCAGAGGTATGTAATACCTATTTCGTGATCGCGTTAATTCCTGTATAAATACATAATTAAGTATATCATGGAGCGCGAAAGTTTAAAAGTTAATAAACTTAGAATGTTAATCGATCAGACAAACTTTAGGATGTGAAATTATAGTATTGTCATCCAAACTAAATACACATACAAAGTTTCATTTCGATAACACAATTAGAAGTACGTTAAAATTGGCTTTCAATATTTGGTAAAATAGTTGCAAGTGAAGATAATAATAAAAAACCGGCCAAGTGCGAGTCGGGCTCGCGCATGAAGGGTTCCGCACTATCGTACAAGATTGACTACTATGTAGAGTAGGGGAGCCCCACTTAAATATTTATTATAATGAGATACAGCCTGGTGACAGACAGACAGACGAACAGTGGAGTCTTAGTAATAGGGTCCCGCTTTTACCCTTTGGGTACGGAAACCTTAAAACGTATTTTGTTTTAAGAATAATTGCAACATAGACAGTACCAATCTCAAAGATTACCTACAACTTAACTATAGTTACCTATAAAAGTGAAAAAAAAACCAGTTGTCTGTAGTACTATCTGAAATACTTCATAGACATTTTACAATTGAAAGGCTCCTTTACGCGAAACATCACGATTCGCGGTATTCCCATTTGTTCAGTCGTGAATAGCAGTCGTAGTAGTCAGAGCTCCGAGCTCGGTAATCGGGAGAGGTACAATTAGCTCTCAATCAGAGCTATCTACGCCTCGGGACGGGACGATTGGACCCCGCGGTTATCGTAAACGTTTATATGAATAAAAAATAAACCGACACGTCCCAATTCAACCTTGTTGATTATGGCCTAATTATCCGATTTGTCGAATAATCCAAATAGTTTTTTTTGTCACGGCAATAGTAGCCAACTACTTCAGGAAAAGCGTAGATAAAAAATTATAATAAAAATTGGACTACTTATTTCCTTGTATATTTTTGCAAAACTATATTTAATTAGAAACAGGTTACAAACAAAGAGAAGAGCAGATTAGAGTCATATGTTAGAAAATATTTTTTTATATTGTTAAATAATAAACAGAAGCATTAATGTCATATTTTAAAAGTATAGCTGACATTTTGTAGGAGCACTCACGCGCATAAAGATTAACTGATTTCCAGACGATAGATGGCGTTGCGTTGGTAACGCCATCTATTGATATCGGTTTCGCAAAAGCCGTAGACTTACAAAGATATAGTCACCTGAAACACGTGAGAGATATTTTGAAAATGAGTTTTTATCAAATTGACTGGATTTAGCTATAACTTTCAAGATAAATACCAACCGAGCACCTCTTCAACAAAAACTAAAAGATAATTAAACTCCAATTTCGTCGAACTTCACAAGCCATCAAAGACAGAGCCTAACTCGTGTCTTTGGTCGCTCTCCAAAGCAATTTTAAACGTTGGTTGGCCGTATTTAAACAGGCACGAAGCAGAAATTAAGTGCAATTAGAGGAGCGAGACGGCGTGCGGGAATTTGTTGAAAAAGCGTCGGAATGCCCTCGCGACGCCAGTTACGTGTGGATCGGAACGCACTCCTGCGTACCTCTCACACTCCTCCCGCACCGCACTTTGTAGCCCCTGTATGCATTTGTAGTCTGTCGATAGCTTATTTTCACTTTTCTTTTACTCAGAAGTAAGACTCAATCACATCTGGTATGTGGAGGGAATTTCCAGTCTCAGGCCTCGATTCTTGACGATATTTATTTCTTTCTAAAATGGTTTACTTTCCCAGTCGTTGCATGCGATATTAAGCACTAAACATACAGCTTATAATATTATGTTTCTGTTTCTGTTCCAGGTAAGTTCGAGCTTCTTGTCTTCTGCTGTACAAGCCACTGCTGTTAGTAAGTTAATACACAAAATAGTATCTTGCATATTCTGGTCCCTTGGTATTATACTATAATGTACAAAGCTTTGCTAGTATTATTTCAAAATATTAAACATTTATAAAATTGCAAAAAAAGGTTACCCAATATATTTCTTCACACCTAAATAAACGTTTATTACATGAACAACAATCTATAATATAAATACATAAATAAAATAAATGTACCTACATATGTATGTGTGTGTGTGTGCCGAGTATCACGTAGATACACCAACCGACTTACACATGCGCAGACGCATCCCGCAACATTATTGCGGGGGCTCAATCAACGCGTCCATTAGGTGCCAAACATCGCGCACATTGTTCTGTTCTTCGCCGGCATGTGAGTTAGTGCCATACTGCTATAACTGTTAATTATACAGCGCATATTCTGTGGTCGTCCGACAGTACTTTGTCCGACATTATTTATGAATGTGTTTGTCCATTGTACGTGTCGATCTGAACTGATACCTTCATACCTAGCATAGTAGAAGCAATTAAAGGTAAACATAATTTCCCTTCGTTGTTGTAGTTTTTTGAATCAATAAGATTCAAATGATTTATAATCTTTAGTGTTCTAATCACAAGTAAAATCTGTTATTCACTACTAGATTATGTGATAAAAGTATTACGAATATAATAATTGATAAATATTATGCATAATTAAATATTAATACCAGTGTGAATTTCTTTAAAGAATTAAACACTTAATTGATAGTTTCAAAGCGATCAGTTCAACGACTCATAAAATCGTATGCTTTTAAAAGGTTTTCAATGGAAAAGCGCACTGCAGACAGAATAAGAATTGTCATTATTTGGGGTATAATTCCAAAAGCTCTCGCGTCAGACGATGAAAAACCGCACACGACTTTTACGGCGACAGCCCGGATTGTTTATGGACGACTGTCAGTCATTGCCTATAACCATTCCAATCTTCGATTAGCATTTAAAACCCGCAATTAGCTCCAACGCCTCGAATCTTCCTTTAATTATCCTTAAATGCTTTAAACATGTATACACATAATAAACGTAATCGTAACGTAAACGCGTCATTTTGAATTCTTGAATAGTTCACATTGGCACTAGTTGATTTAAACGAGTAATTAAAGACTTCACCCTGTAAACAAAGAATACATTTCAGTATGTTTACTTGTATAAATATACTTGGCCTTTAATTTTTTTTATAAATTACCATGAAATACTTGCATAAATAGACAATTACTTTCAATATCATCAGACTAGCAAAAGGAACAAACAAAATGTCATTGCCGCAGATTCGTCCCGACCTATCACGACCAATTCTTACACCAATTAAGTGAACCTCTATAAGAGTGGACATAAAACAAACTGTTCGATCGGTTCCAACAATGGCCCGGACGAACGCTGCCGCATAAAAACTCTTACGGCATAAAATATTAATAGAAATGCACGTGTGTTCATTGTCAATAAATTACCCGAGTGACAGAGCAATAAAAAAGTATATTTCTTGTGGAGTGAATGGGAGGCTGCGAGGAGGCTTCGATGTGAGGTAGCCAATAAAAGTGGCTGGCGTTCGGTCGTAAACTTCCGTCGTAGACTGCGTGGCGAGACGCGTTGCAAGGCCGGTGCGCGCCCGTCGACACCCAGCGCCCAGCGCACCACACCGCGCCCGCGGTCAACGCGACGCCATGCTACTCTCTACATACCGATGCACCGCGCACCTCACGCTCGCCTTCCTTAACTTACGAGTACATACACAGACTTAACTGCCAAGCTAACGCTTTCCATAAAAACAAGGTTATAAGTCAAACGACACAAACAAATCAAGACCCTGTATCCAAATAATACAATGTCACGTTTTCATCACGTACTGAAATTCAAATTGGAATCAACTAGAACTAATATTTGAAATTCATTACATACAAGAGTCAACGCGTTGATTTGCAACAACGAACTAGAAACGTCCGCATAACGCAGTCTAATGTGGTCCCTACAGTAATACAATAAGACATATGAAAGTTGTATGAGCTCGAACGTTTCTAGAGATATGTTCCAAACCAAGTGCAAACGAAGGTCAGGCGACTTAAATGAAATTAGATTATATAAATAATTGATAGAACACGACAGTGGATGGACGGTTTGACGTACGGCACGGAGATATGATCGGTGACCCGCTGATACAACCTCACCTTCTAATCTCCACGATTCCATCGCTTAATACCTCGTCTTGTTTCGTTAGCGAACAAAAAACATGTAATGCTTTTAATTAGATTAAATTGATTTATTTTGTATCGATCGGTTGCCGAGATAAATATGAATAGTTGATGGTAATTAAACTCGTCAAATAATGAACTTTGAAATGAAAAGGTTATTATTGAGATAAGAGCTTACTTTGGAACGTTATATTATTACGAACTTCTATGTAAGTAATGTCGAGCAGTGTGTGGTGTCATTTGGGATTCGAATTAAATGTTAAACAGTGGTCAACAAAACGTTGTTATTTTTTATGGAACCAATTCCGCAAACAATAAAACGCCCGCCTGGTTGTAAGCAGATACAGGGCAGCACCGGTCATTGGCTTAAACACCGTTGTCACTAGCTAGCAAGATAAGCTAAATATTTCTGTTAATAAGAGGTTCACATCTTTAGTATATTGAAGGGTCTAACCCTATAGATGTGAACCACTCGCTGGTACTTCATGATATACCATATGTTAATTTGACATTGGACCAATAAATTAAAAGTTAGTACTAAAATTTTAATTTTAATACTCTATTCACTCATTCAACAATCTTGGAAGAAGAAATCATAAGAATACAAGTCAGTACAATGACCACATAATACGGCTTTTGTTAGATGACAGCATAGGAAAAACTCATGGATTAAAATTCGACTTACCAATGCCCAACAATAATTAACAATAATTTGTTAAGCAAACCGTAACTAGCTATTGGGATCTTTGTAGACGCCGACACAACACTATAACATATAGTATTCTGTTTCATTCTTCTTTAGATTTGATGCCTTATAGTTCTTTAAGTATTTATTTTATTTATGCTTCTGTTTTAATTTATTGAAATAAAGTTGTATGGTATCGATTAATGGAAAGAAAGGTAGTTGCCTAATAAAACGAATATTTAATAATTAAATAATGTTCCTAATCGCCGCGACTTGTTTTATTACTGCGGTCTATTTTTTTAAAGTGAAAACTTCTTTAGCGGCGTTGTGCACTTTTTAGAATGGGTAAAAAATTTTCAACTCGCCTCAGGACACGTGACCCTGATCGAAAATTCGTAAGACGGAACCGAATTTCTTATATTTAAAAAAATATAACATTCGAAATTCAAACATTTATGAGCGGCCAACAGCGCAGAACTTCAAGTGTACCCAATGTATACATTTAGCTTTGATTATATACATGTCTAGATGACATATTCGGCCACACAGAACGGCGCTAAAAAGGACTACTATATTTCGTAGAGTCGAGTGTCATAGACATCATTGTCATTTGGAACTGTTATCGGCGACGAGCTTACGAAAAACAATTAATCATGTCGGTTTGTGCTATTAAATTGTGTCGAAACTATCCTGGAAAAACTTGTAATAACACTAAGAATACTTTTCATCGGTAAGTTTTGTTTTAATTTACATTATTTTCTTAGAAAATACGAATAAATATTTCAATATTTGTATGTATGACAGATTAGCCGGCGTTGTCAGTTTATTATGGGGTAATTTCACAAAAACTATGGGTAATCGTAAAAGGATGACGCTGTTGCTGTTTTATATTATTAAAAAAGTTTATCGCTTAAGAAAATGATACCTTATTCTAGTTAACCTCCTACACGTAACGTCTGGTATTAGATTTTTGGTTCTTAGGATCTTTTGGGTTTTAGATTTCCTACAGATCACGTATTGGCAAATCGATGGAAAGAAATTATATTGCATACCAGAAATGAGGACCAGTGGATTCCTCACACGACTTCCACGTTTTCTTACATAAAAACGCCCGACGTGGGTTTAGTATTAAGTCACTAAGTGGAGGAATATTTTAAACATATAGCTTTTTTAAAACATTTTATAAATTCATAAAATCCACACCACAGTTTATTTTACCAAAATTTTGACTAAGTTTAGTAATCTCATCTTATGTTTTACAGTGTTTGGTGAGAGACACAAAGAGACGGATTTTAATTGAATTTGTGGAGGAACGGGTGTTATATCCCTCCAATACAAAGGGAGGATCCTCCGACCAAGCGAGGTGATCATGGCGGGCCGCGGCCCAACGGTTGATGTTGGGAAGTTGTATGTATACTCTCTCATAGCGCGATGCAGGATTAGTAGTTACTCCGTAGTTCAGCTCGTCTTCGCTAGATATTGTTGGAATATATTTTTGCTGTATGTGGAAGTCGCCACAAATTCTTTAATTTTTTAATCACTTCTTTTCACTTTACATTGGTACCTTTGTAATTTGAATTAGGCCGGTCATTTTTCGTTTCTAACAGATGAAGAACATTAACGTACCTCTATATATTTAAAACACTTTTTATTTGAAGTGAAAACTTATTTAGGCACGTTGGGCACTTTCGGTATGGGGAAAAAGCACTGAACTCGTGTGACCGTCACGCTCAGATGACATACATTGTCATGATGACATATAGATGTGTGTGTGTGTGTGTATGCGTTTTCACTTCTGACTTCTTTATTTTTTTATTATGTTTTTGTTGATTAATATGTTTTGTAATAAATTATTTTTCTTTTAAATCATTATTTTATTTACCATTCATCTCCTTACTATTATAAAAAAGAAGGTAAATAAATAATTTAGAGCAAGCATCCCTAAACAAGCACACGGTGACAGTTTGTTGACAATAACTCCACGTGCGTACTCACACATAGTGCGTAATTGTATCCCGTTTTCAGTGCACTATTTGTTTGAGTTACTCCATATAGACAGGTATATAATCAAAGACATTTAGATATGTTATTAGCTACTTTTTATTTTTAACCTAATTATATATATATATGCAGATGTGTGTGTATGTATTTTATTCGAAATTAATTTTTGAAGTGAAAATTTCTTTAGGCACGTTTATGCATTTTTGCTATGGGAAAAAAGCACTGATCTCCACTCCATAGGTCCACTAGAGGGCGCTAATCTAACATTGAGTTCTGTCAGCTCCTTATTAATTAATGTCACCAACCTTCTAATGTGACGTTTTAAGTTCGTCGTTTCGTTCAGGTTTTCACTTCTGTCGGTAGTCCCATTACTGCCTATTTTTTTAATGAACGATCCACTAAACTTTGTATTAGGCATTTTACAAAAAAGCAATAAATTAGATATATGATATGATATAAAAAAATTGTCTTTGACGACCTATGTCGCGCAGCAGTAGAGCTTTCCACTGCCACGTCGGGGATCGCGAGTTCGATTTCCGTTAATTGCAAATATTTGTATACCTGAATAAGTCTATTTGTTCTTTGTGAAACACAAAGTATTAACAAACGTTACGTTTGTGTTAACAAAAAAATATCCAAATATGTTTATCCGTGTTTTAGAACCTAGACCTAGACACAAACACAGCGCTCTTTAGATCCTACTATTATTATAAACGTGAAAGTTTGTGAGGATGTATGGATGTATAGATGTTTGTTACTCTTTCACGTAAAAACAGCTGAACCGATTGACATGAAACTTGGTTTGTAGATAGCTGAAGACCTGGATAACACACAGGCTAATTTATTCCCACGGCACCGGGACTTACGCGGGTGAAACCGAGGGTATGCAGCTAATAAAATAATGTTCCAGTATGTGTTCCGCATTAATTACGCATAACTTTGAAAAATAAACATAATGTCGATTTACACCTTCGCGAATATGCAAATGCTTCATCTAAAAATAGCTAGGTATATCATAACTCGTATTTGTTGCTAACCGGGCACGTTTCTAAACTCCGTGATGATATTAAGAATTCAAAAAAAAACAACCAAAAATATTGCCGGCAAACAAACAACTTATACCACGGCACCGCGACAGTTATTGTTATACTGGAACAAAACGTTTATTTATTTTTGAATATTGTGTTTTCATAAACCTCGACGTTGACTTCAAAAATGAGGAAGTTCTCAATTTGACTGAATATATATTTTTTCGCTATTTGTGAACCGATTTCAATAATTCTTTTTTTAGTTGAATTGGTTTGTACTCAAGATTGGTTCCATATAAATTTGAAGACAATAGTCCACCTCTAAGGGTGGAAAATTAAGGGATGAAGAATACATCTTATCACAATTTACCATGATTTAGGCGCATTGCAGTCGGTGATGCTTTTTTAAAAAGATAATTATTAGTGAGTTCCGTCACAAAATCAATAGAAAACATTGTTTTTTCTAACAAAACTCACTAACAATTATCATTTCAATCCTACTAATTTATAAACGGGAAAGTTTGTGAGGATGTTTGGATGTGTGGATGTATGGATGTTTGTTACTCTTTCACGCAAAAACTACCGAACTGATTGCGATGAAACTTGGTATGTAGATAGCTGGAATTAGATTAATACATAAGCTACTTTTTATCCCGATATTCCCATGGCACCGGGACTTACGCGGCTGAAACCGCGGGGCGCAGCTAGTACATAAATAAACACATACCTACCTACATAGAGTATGGGTTATACTCGTGTTCAAAGTAAAATCTTCATCAACATCCTTCCCTTTTCATAATCTTACTTGGGATCGGCGTAATGTGTAACAAAGGGTTTTGGCTGGTTAATTTTAAGCCGCAAGTCTCAGATGGGGAACCGGACTGAGACTGCAGTAGCTCGCAGAGGCCGGGGCCGCGTACCCGAATTTCCTGTATTTTTTTGTGACTGAAGAGGACACAAATTCAAAAAAAGAATCGCTCTTCTATTAATACCATGATATAACAGAAAATAAATCTAACCATCACGAATATAATATATAATGGCAACTACTACACTTTTAGTATTTGTAGTCAATATCTAGATATCGCCTGGTGGTCGAATATCGACCGTTTGAATTTTTGATCGTTTGATTTTTTTTTGTAATAAAATGAAAGATCATATTATTATATGAGTTTCATAGAAAAACTATTTTTTGATATTTAATTTTCGTTATAATTAAATGTTTGAACTCAGTACCAAAAACACGCCAACAGTTCGCGAACAAACCCGAGCGCGTGTAACGTCATAGATAATGTTAATTTCTACTCATCGTAGCACACACACAGCCGACGTGTTTTGACAGTGTAGCAGACGTTGACACTGTACTATTGTGAAATTTCTTTAACATTATTACGTCACAAATATGGCAAATTTTATCAATTATGAAAATTTTGTCTATTTTAAATTGCATATAACTAATTTACAAAAAAGAATACGTTTTCGCATCGACTATTAATATAATTTATGATAAAGTTTTAAAATACATAAAAATCGTTTTTTTTTTTCAACGATCCAATTGGCCAGTATTACTTGAACTGTCATTGTACAGACTTCCCGTACCATGACAGGTCAACATATATACTGGACGCCTGTACCTTCTTGTACCTTATACCTTTTCACATATTTTTTAAGTTTATAACATAACATAAATTTAGCTTTCCGCACTTCTTCTACATACAAAGTTTAAGTACGGACTTAGAAATGTTAAATTTGAAATTTAACATTTCTAAGTCCGTGAAATTTGCTTAAAATGCGAAGAAAGAAATCTCTTCACGTATCAATGTACCTAAAAATAAAGTACTTTAGCCTTCCATCCAGTCATCTTAGCCTGTTATTTTTTTTTTTCTTACATAATGAATACTTTTTTGCACTTGTGGCTCTTGATTTGCAGGTGTCTATGGGCGGCGGTAGTCTTACCATAAGGAGACCCGTCTGCTCGTTTGTTTAACTGAGTTGGCAAACAAGCACACGACTTACCTGGTAAGAAGTCGCTACCAGCTTATGTAATGCTGTATTGCCGTAGTTTTCTGTAGTACTGAGAAGTACCGGACCGGGGCGGTACCGATTTGACCAAAAAAATTCTGTCTGCTCTTTCACAAAAAAAAATATTTCTAAAATTTTTTTGTACAAATTTTAGTTCTAAATAAGTAAGAAAAATTCGAACCCTTAATTTTTTATTGACGAAATTTCTTATGTATTTGTATTTGACAAAACAATAAGACACGTCGGCCTGCCTTCGATCGTGATCCATAAAGCGCGAACTTAGCTAATGAAAGATAAAAAAAAATAAGTACACCTGTGCAAACAAAATTTTACATACAAATTTAGAAGTGAAAATTAAACAGAACTGTTTCGTCTCAGTAATAAGATTCAATTTTGTTGTAAAGTTTTATTCTGGAGCATGATTTAACGTTGGTTGTTACATCTACCTGCGCGCTTCGCAGCTTATTGTCTAGCTTGACTGAATGCAAACTGCACAGCCGGCCGGCAATGCATTGATTTAGGGTTGTCAATTAGTTAGGTTAATTTCGATAATTTAATAATATCTTCAGGATTCATAAGTGTTGTTATGAATTTTTAATCGGTTCTTTTACCTCATGAAATATTCAAAATGGTTCAAACGGAAAATGTGTTCAAAATCAATAATGCTAATACTAAAGGTTATTCTAGCAACATTAAACAATATTATAAAAATATTAAATATTTTTTTCATAATTAGACTAACTGAGCTATATTAACAAAACAAAATACATAATATTTTAAAATTAAATTTTAATTTAAAATGTTCATCACGCGCCACCCCTGTTCATGTTCATACCATTAACAATGGAGCTAATAATTATTATTTTTCATCTGCTACGTTTTTGTCACAGTTATCAATCAACAGAGGGCCCTAGCGGCGTCTCCTTTCTGTTTATCTTTAACGGCATGTATGCGTCCTTCTCTATCGTCATCCAATGTAATTATATGAACACCTGGGCGCAAAAGAATGTCGCACAAAGAGACCAGTAATGACGATCCGAAACATAGATCGGAAATATTTTGTTACCGAGAAAGCCCTTTGCTTCATTAATTATGAAACACAATACTCTTTACAATTTTCTTAAAAATTATGTTCTTTGAATGCTGTCATATTACTTGATAAATTACCTTCCAACGTCTGTTTAGTATCTAATGAAAACGCTACCTACCAGCAATGTCCGTTACAATTTAACAATATTTGAATAATTTTGATATATTTTTTACGATACTATAGACTTGATGCAACTAGAGATGGGTAATCACCCGGATTAAAACCCACGTTTAGGTAAAAACTCGGGTGATTACCCATCTCTAGATTTTGCCTTTGGATTGATTGGTGTACATGTAATATGTGAAATTAAAAAATTCTGTAACAGATTTTCGAAAGATGGTTATTGAAAACTAACATTATTAGATAATTTGTAAAAATGTAATTAAATTAAGGTATTATAATACACACACAGTATCTTATTTTAATTTTCTACAGTTATACATATGTATAATATATTAATTGCAATCACTTTTAAACTTTCGCGTCACATTATATAATTATGGATATGTACGGGGGTCAGCCTGTCACCACGGCCAGTGCAACCTGGTCGAAACGTCAAGTAATTCAAAGGTATGTAATACCTATTACGTGATCGCGTTTATTACATAATTATGTGAATTGCACTAGTTTATTATTTGTCCTAACAATATTCATCTATAATCATAGTATTTTTCTAGGATCTTGTTATATATGGGATTTTACAGATATTAAGCACGTTTCTAAGACACCAGGAGATTAATAAGAATAATAACTTTCATTGACCACTTTCATAAACACCACAACGCATTTTCCTATTTCAACTAACGTCACATTTGTATTTATAAACGTTGGTGTGGGTATACAATTTGTGACAATAGTAGTCATATGGTCAGAAAATTATTAATACTTAGTACATCGAACAGCATCTTAAATCCACAGCAGATGCTACGACGAAGTACTACGTAGCATCTCATGGTACATCGTTAATGAAGAAATATTGCGGGCTTTTGATAAGTCGCACGATAACTGCGCACCGCCCCGAACTCAATCCACTCACAACATTAATTACAGGCTCTCCTGTTGCACACCACTCTAAAGCATATTATACAAAGTACTATCTGATACATGTAAAACCAAAAATTAAAACACCTTAACGAAACGAAGCTGCCGAAAAAGATATTAACACACTACCTTAGATAATGTTCTGTATACTTCAATCCCAGTCTCAAGCAGATTAAAACGAAAAACAATATCATGTACATTCTATCTTCTATCCTTGTAATAAAGCGTGTTTTTGAATAAACATGGACGTGATGAAATTTCGGCGTATTAAATTGAAACTATATCGGCGACGGTCAGCAAATCCTGAACGTGTTTGTTTAGGGCGAGCCCACCCTAAAATATTTATTTTATCTTGGTTTGCCGAAGTCGCGTCAATAGTTTGTTCCCATTTTTACCCCGGTTTAAGAGATAGGATCGATATTCGGTTATAATTTATATGGCCGCTTATTGCCTGTTGTTTACACGTCCATTGGACGAGATATGTAAAACTAACATCTTCTGAGCAAACGTTATCTTATTCAAATACCTTCGCGGAATTTGGTCATTGTCGAGGAAGTATTGATTTGGGTATATATGATCTAATCCTAACATCCTGTTTGCTTTGTCTTAAACTTGTGACGGCTACGTCCTCTTTACTTTTAAAAACTCCAAAGACTATGGTAGTTTAAAAACTGTTCATGTCAACAACTGTATCGACAAATTGGTTGCCGTAATCTTCAAGCTCATCGCAGTTAACAAAGCAAACTTTGTCTTAATACAATAACTTTTGCTTTAGATTAAACGACAAAGTACGGACTAGGACAAGATTTTCGCAGAACACAAATTGTGAAATCGTATCATCTTAATCAGTATAAATAATTTTGAGGTTTGTGGTATGAAGATAGAGTTCTATTTTGTTCATACTTGCTTCCTAATAAGAGAATAACGTTGATGGCAAATCGTGCGCTACCTGAACTCATACGCATTGTCTAAACACAATTGTTGTTCTGGTCCCGTATCTCGAGGGACGTAATCCCTTGACAAACGGCACCTTTTATTTTAAAGCCGTGACGTAAACGCATTGTTTTTGGATTATTGTAATATATTTTTTCATCTAAATGATTAAACAAAACAACTTTTGTCGCATTTGCGCACTTTCTATACAATTTAGAGTGCCGCTTCTTTGTTAACTTTATGAGAGCTGTAAATTACTTGCGGTGTAAAAACAATAGTCCAAAGGCATTTTTTGAGATTTTTGTTAAAAATTATTTATTGTATGGCACGAGCCACTTGGATTTTGACCTTTTTGTAATATTTTCAATAGAGAAGTCTATTGTTGGATTTAACTGTAAAATCAGAGAATAAATCCCACTAATATTATAAATGCGAAAGTTTGGATGGATAGATGGATGCTTGCTACTCTTTCACGCAAAAACCACTGAAGCGATTGCGATGAAACTTGGTATGAAGATAGCTGGAGACCTGGATTAACGCATAGGCTACTTTCTATCCCAATATTCGCATTCGGACTTACGCGGGTGAAGCCGCGGGGCGCTGCTAGTTAATTATACGTATATGTACTGCCACGTTACCATATGGTCCCGTAGCATAAACTAATTTGATAGTTTTAGTTGTGTCTAATCTTGAGGTCTTAGACTAGATTTGCGAATCGGGTTAGTTGTTGTAGTCGGTAAAAAAAAGCAATTCAATAAAAATGTGTCTAAAGCATAATACGCCTACATTATATAAGTATGTGTGAGTTAAAATAACTATACTAACTTTTAAACTTTCGCGTTCCATGATATAATTATATATTTATACGGGATTAGCCGGTATTTTTTTAATATAAGTTTTATCCAAATATATATACTTTTACACTTAGGTAATATGACAATGCGATCATGAGTACTTCCAAACAAATCATTTGTTGTATTTTGTCAACATATACAATCTCAAATTCAATTATCTTTTTAAGACATCCCTGGATCTGTGGAGAACTACTTTTATAATATATTTTTGCAACCACTATTAATTTACCCACTCATCAAAGGTGGGCTTTTGTCACCAGTATCGAATTTACACATCGATGCGCTTGCGAATCGAACAGCTGCTGATATTAAGTAAACTTTTATACCTCTATTTTTAAAAGGTGTCCGTAATTCCTTTATATCTTTTTTACAGTTTTTAGCTGTTGTTCTATTTTTTTTTTATGTAGCGTGTCATTTAAAGCACTTATTAGTTTTTGTCGTACGCACAGACAATTTATCATTATGATGTTCATTAGGTATTGGGAAATTGATTTTTTTTTATAATGGTGCACATCATCGTGCACAATCATTATTTATTTGTTTAATCAATTCTACGAAATTATGAAAAATCGTAAAGATTTTCTTGAAAACGAGGTAGTCAGTATTTCTTTTTACATCGAAAGAAATTGTAACACTGGCCTACACCCATCACGCCTTAATATCCATCGTTTTAAACATAATTAATGGAGAAATCTTTACTCAAACCTACATCTTTTCATATGCAAAAAAAATATCGGTATCGTCCATTGATACATCGCATTGTCCGTGCCCACCCCACATCGACCCACCTGTACTGAATGGCCCGAGCGTTACAAAGAAAAATGTATTTTTTTTACGCTCCTTTTGTCGGTGGCAACACTATATTTCACGGGGAACAATTATCATTGTCTTTGGCACCTCAGAGCAGTGTGGTTGCTTAGTTTACATTCTTTTGTGTTTTCCAAGATTTTTATTGATGCCGTCTTTGTTTTCCAAAAGAGACCATTGTTCAGACACGAATTGTGAATTGTACAAACGAAACCATGAACATGCGACGTATATTAAATTGAACCAATCTCAGTAGTTTATAACGAGAAAATAATAAAAATAAGCTACCGGCTGCTGCGCATTAAGTAAATTGATTTATAGTAATTATTATAGTTACAGTATCGGTAAAAGAAACTTGGATTTAGAATCGATTTAATTTAAACTACAATTTACGAGCAGCAATAAATAATACTGTCGCATCAACTCCGCGCGCCATTGTCGCCATTTTTTAAGGCCATTAAAAATCCTATCAATGACTTTCGTTCGAATGACAAAATCAGTTGCATTAGAAGTTGCCCCCAGTCATACCTTCATCTCTTTTACACTTGCAATCAAAAGTTTAAGAGAACAGAAACAGAATTAGCTCAACGCATTCGCTAACTAAAATATTAACATGCGTAACAAATTTCAATAAATAAGCAAATAAATTGCTGTTCGATAAATGCGTATTGTTAAAGTTTAATATTGATTTATATGAATATTCATGTTCGTATTTAGTTTTAATATGCGGCGTTCATTATTTATTGAAAAAAAAACATTAATTTTTTGTATTAAAATGGCGTTGAACACCATGACATTATTGGCTGCATGCTGGCGCGCACGTGTGGCTTGTTATTGAAAATATTAATTTTGATATAATGCAATACATGTAACTAATCTTTTATATATAAGTATTACGGCTCATAAAAATATTGAATTTTATATTGGTATTTGTCATAAAATGTGTTTCTAGTGGGAGTAGAACTCATAAAAACGCCTCGTTGAAAATGCATATTTGCTGTGAAAATTTTTATTTAAAACTCTTAAATGATACTAACTGCCCATTTTGTTTTAGGGCATTTTAATTGATATATATTTATTATTGTTAATATCACGGCCTAGACGGGATGGCTCTCTTCTCTTACCCGATATTAAACGAAGAGATGCAGATGAATAAAACAATGAATCACGTTTAGAATCTACCTGTTCACATCTACCTAGTTGGGTCTTTTTGCATAAGAGCAAGTTTAAGGCTCCGTGTGATAATGTCCTCGAAATGTTTTGTATCCCTTCTCATAACTGACACAGTCGAAAACAAACTGCTTACCTTTCTTTCAAGAGATTCCCAGATAATGCCTTCAGATAATGTTCAAGCAGTTCATATTTAAAGCAGTTCTCCAAAAAATTTCGCTTTAAATATTCTTATTTTTAGGACTACATACATAATACAATATCTTAGTTCAAATTATATTTTGTGCGTGGTATAAGTGCGCTTATATTGTTTTCAATATAATTAAGAACAACCCACTTAGAATAACACACTTACTCAACACGAGTTGTTAGTAAACCTATTGGAAACGAAGGTCAAACAATCTTATTAGTACACCATTCTCTTATCAGAATAAATCTTGTTAGAAAATGGCTCAGCACGAACAGACTGTTAACTCATTTCGTTTCCCCATTTCCTCAAGACCTTCCATAATTCACATTCATTTTTCATCCCACAAACAAGTGCAGTAATTTATTACTAGCACCTTTCGCAATGTAAACCTTATATTATTGCTGATAGAGTTTATGATGGCTGCATCGTAAACTTGTCACGTATCCATAGGTTTGGATGCGCCGTGCACCTTGTCATGACTAAAAGCGATTCGTCGCTAAACAAACAAGCTTTTTAAATGCTACCTAACTTGTCTTTTTTATATCGCTATTTGAATATTACCATCGTTTCAGCAAGGTTCGTGACACGACGAGGCACCGGGATCACGTGAGAGATATTTATAAAAGAAAAGCCGTGTATCGCCGATATAGCGTTATTTCCAATTTAATGATTGCTAATACCAAATCGGGGCTGCCGGCACGTCACTGCGGTCGTCATTTATTATCCATTCTTATACCCGAAATATCTAGGCAATAGCTTACCTAACTTATAATTCTATACTACAACTTATAAGTCTTCACTAAGTCAATTTACTACACACAACTTGATATAAATGATAGCTAGAAATATGCCTTTATTTTGCAACAATATTCCTCCCTCTTTCGTGTTAATTTCACATGATACGACAAAAGTAAGCACTCAAAAAAGAACAATAAAGCACCCCTCAGCCATAAACAAGGAGTTACTGAAATGTTTAACCACAAACTCCAAATAAAGCCGTATCGCACGCTATAAACAATCTAGCAAAAAAGCTGTAGAAAAAACTTCATCAACAAAAGTGACAAAAAAGTCCCCGCGATCACATGCAAATATCGCTGCGATTTCGCTCATTACTGTGCCATAAAACCATAACAACAATCATTACGAACACAATTAAAAAAAAAACTTCGTCAACGCTAACAACACTGTGCAAGTGTGACGAAAACCGCTTACGGTGCGCCCACATAGTTTGCTTTCAATACAAAAAAAACAACTTAAAATCGAGGGCGCCACCGTCTTATGCAAAAAAGTCCTTACATATTCACCCCTCGCGAAATTTACTTTAATGAATGCTATTCGACGTTTTTTTTCACCATCACTCGACGCAGTTGTTTTGACGGATCGCAATCTAGCCACTAATTGCTTTTTCCTCCTCGGGGTGCGCATTTCACCTCGCGAAATTACGTTTTATTAATTGAATAATATTAATGATACTTCTTCGCAGCAATCAATCTTTAATGACGTTTTTATTCGTCGCGAGAGTGACGGTACTCTCGCTTTTCCCTGGGATCGTTCGAGACTTTGTTTTTTTAGCCGGCGATCGATGTTAATTATGTATCTAATGGCTCCCGTGATACACTTCCATTAATAATATGTCGGACGACAACGTCCCGATCCGTAGAGATTTAATAACCACGCATCTTGTACGAGATTAATAGTGCATCTGTGACCGGTTTTATTATAAAAGTAAGGCTCGGCAGGGCCCTTACACAATTTCGCTCAGTTACTAACTTTGTACATGGCTGGTTTGTTTTATATTATTTGAGTAGTATAATTGTTACTAAAGGAGATGAGCGTAACAAAAATGCCTCATTATAATGCAGTACTTCATTTGAGCGAGTTAAATCCGAGAAATTCGCGACAGCTGCCCCGCCAAAGACTCGACCAGGAGATGTCAAAATGTTATCTATGACGCGACTAGTTAAATAAATGTTGATTCATTTCTAAACGCGTAAATGCACCATATTGTTCTGCGCGCTTATTATTACTGCTTTTTATTTAACCATTTTATTTTATTATCATAACGATTTTTTCGCCACGGATCCGCTCGTTGGCATAATTTCTTTTGTTACGCGCTCTGATATTGTTTCTTTTTTTTGTTATATTTTTTCATTGTGTTGTGGTGCAGCCATCGTGGAGCGCACGTGATTTATTCCCCCCTTTTGGGTAAAACAACACCCGTGCGAGTTACGATTAGTTGGGAAACGTAATATCTAATTACTATGTGTGAGCACGTACGGACATAACTCGTGTGCTTCCTCCCACTAATGTGGTTTATGGAATTGAATGCTCATATTTCGGCAGTCTCTCGGTGGCCGTAGTTTTTGTCCGTGTCTTGAAAGCAACACTTTTCCGTGTAAGCTGATATGTTTATAGTTCCAAAACTCGGAAGTCAAGTACAGAATGTGTAAATAAAAAACCGCGACCTATCCCCGGCCGAGCGTTCCGGAGTAGCATCGGTACCTATACAAATACAGTGAAAGACTGATTTTAATGCAGCTTAGTTTCCCCCGGGATGGTAGCTAATGTTAGTAAAACTGAATTCAATCATCTCAAACAAAAGACGTCTCTCGCGTAGCTAAATGCCGTTTTTTAATCGGATATTATAATTAATGTTCCTTTTGTCGCGTGCTGACAGCCCTCGCGCGAACAATGGGATATCTAATAGAAAAAGATATAAATATTTTTTCTTAGAAACGAAAGGCTACCTGACGATAAAACACAGGCGACGGACGATCTCTGAGCCGAATTAAATTAGAATAATAAATCGAAGAGCCTCTTTGTTCCGGCCTTAAACTTTTGATTTTGATAGGAAATTAAAGCTACGATTGTTATTCAACAGATTAGTCTGTATCTGAAGAATATTTTAGCATTAAGTGACACAATACATTACAGGTAATATTGTTTAGAATTTTCTAGAGTTATTGAATCGTGGAATGAAATGCAACAAAGCATTCGAGTGACCCTTAAAAGTCTCATCTAAACGAACATCCTCGCAAAACTCGTATCGACGTAAATTTTTTATCAAGCTTAACCCTCTAACCCCCGTCGGCCGAACCCTTCCCCAGTCTATAGAGAAAAAAACACTAATAGTTAAAATGTATAATGCGCGTGTATAGTACAGTTTTTTTTACTTGTGGGTATAAGGAGTAAGCAATAAAAAAGTGCATTATATCACGTTGCCCTCCCTTCATTATGTGTCGCGAGGGTCAATGTCTCTGTGTGCGTTGTTTTTTTGCGTATCCATGTGTGCGTAGCGACACATCTAAACAATATCTTTAAAAATATTTTCAACGAATATGGTAAGCAGACTGAATATATTGATTTTTAAAATACTTCTTATAAGAAAAATTACTATGCACACTTGTAAGAATGAGGGATTCGTATTGGTTTAAGCGACAGCTGTAAGTGTAGAAACTATATTAATAGTAAATGTATTCAAACTAGCTCAAGTCTTGTAATTTTTTAGAAGCCGCTTCGTCTAATTATAAGCAGTTACAGTTCAGAATTAACGCGTGCAACTACTAGCCACGCATTCTTAATTGCCTGGACACTGAAAAGATAAAATAAGTCATTGCAATTAATGTAGAAGAACTTCATATATTTTCCTGTTGGCTGATGCCTCTTTAGGGAACTCTAGAGACTGTAAACATGCTTGTTCTACTAGTAGAGGTGCTCTTTCTTAACTGATGAGTAGGGTCAAAGCTATAAGGGCACCAAGGACACCACTGTGCAGCAAAAGTCTATAGACAGCAGAAAGACCGTATACTTGTTTGTATAAAAGAAAACGAAGGTTATGATTTAAGAATAAAATCTTGGTAGTTTAGGTAGCACTTATCGAAAGAGCTATCCTTACGAATCTAGCAGTCAACCAACATATTACTGATAAGGCCATTAGTTATATTATTCGTTATAAATATTAATGAACAGCTGTTCTATTAAAAATACTGTTATAAGATTCATTTTCCATTTACATTCACAGATAAGATACAGAAATTCGATTCATTTCAGTAGATGTATTCAATTTGTTTAGTAAAAGAAAATGTATACCGACTTCGTTGTGATTAAAACATATTTTTACATTTTTGCATGGTATAATGTTATGTTTTGATGACGTTCATAGGTATTGCATAGGTATTAAACTAAGTATTCGTGTTTACATACTGTTGATATCAGAAGCGAATCTCCGATGCAAATCTACTAGATTTTTTGCATGCATTATGCTACACTATCATCGCAGTATCGCTTAAAATATCATCGTCACCTCTCCAACCTACTGAGTTGAGTTCTGTGAGTCAGACTTCTTCACTGGACAATTGTTCTGAAACTTGATGTCCGTAATTAAATACATATTGTGCTTAGTTTTAAACTCCAACGCGATGCAAGAAACATTTTCTAGTGCCAGTGTCTTTACTAATAATTTACAAGATTAAGTATTTTAAGATCCGTTCTTTCATAAAGAACAAAGATAAAACAGTAATATTCTAGCCAACTACGACTCAGCATCATCGGCACCCTAGCATATCGAATCTGTAACAAAATTAACAGGGAGAAAGTGCCAAAACGTGGGTGCACTTTTTTATATTCCCAGTGTTACCATTTGCAATTAAAGCAAGCTATACATTCTTTGTCCCACACATTGATTTATATTTTTTAAGCCATAAAAATAACGACTGTCACCGAATCGTGACGATCATAAATCGATGGAAACAACCCTAGTGTTTGATTAATATTATCGATACACTTTTATGGTATCGAGTTCCTGTGTAAAGTAAAAGTAATGAGTGCTTTGTTATAATTTTGTATGTAAAAATATGTATTGATACGTTCAATGAGCTCTAAAGTGGACCAGTTAGCGTAGTTCACCTCAATCCATCACCACTTGTCATCACAAAATTTCTTTATATCACACATATGTAATAACCATTTTTAACTTACAACATGATGGCTATTTTGTCATATTTTACAGAAAACTTTTGCACTAGATACCTAATTTTATTCAGCATCTCGAGAACAATTGATAACATATGCAGTGTGTCCTTAGTATCACTACACGTCTTTTTTTTCAAGAAACCAAGGCAATTTCATGGTAGTTTACAATGTAACCCGTGCACGATCGATTTTCAGAGCGTTCGCTCCAACCTCTATCCTCAAATATACTTTTGGAAGCATTTGTATAATCGCTCCATTGATTTATCAAAGGGGACAAAGGCAATATATATAATTATAGCTATACCCAACATCTTCATCGATATTATAAAAAAATATAAATAATAAATACTCGACTTTTAAAGTTTATCGCTCACGAAATTTGATTTCAGAGCTAAAAAGAAGATGCAATTATTAAACTTACATCTAAGTTAATAAACTTTTATAATTATACATGTATTTCCTTGACCGATTTCGGCTACGGTAGTTATAATTAACACAAACGTAACAGTAATAATTTTGACTTTTACAAAGCTTACCAAATTTAAATGTATGCTGGGTAGTGTTCTTGGACTGTCACATTTTCTTATGGATGTGAATGAACTGTGTCAACTGTCTGCCACAGTTCATAACATAGTCTGATTATACTGCTCTCTTAGTACTCTGCCCAGTTTACTCGTATAAAATCTATTCACCTTCAAAAACTTATAACCTTGTAGTTCTATTTTCACAAGCGCCTCCTGAAATTCTAATAACATATGATGCCCTGGAAACGTTCGCTACTAAAACACAAAATATATTAAAGTATAGTAAAACAAATAGACATTATAGGTCCGAGACGGTGGCGTGCACCGTATCGCCATTCCGCGCCATAAAAATAATCAAATATATTCGTTCCATCTCATTTGGCGGCGTCTTAAACGATTTCTCTCGTCCGTCCTTTATTACCCAAAACATAACTCCTCATTTTGTTTTTTATCCCCTACTCACGCCACCCTGGCAGGGCATAAACCTACAGGGGTAACTGCATATATTTTATGGGTTTTACGCGGATTTTCCTCATGTAAACTGCCCTCTTGTAATTTTAATCACATCTGTCATGAATTCACTTTTTTTCCGACGTCCAAACCTTTATAAATCAAGATGATCATATTTTCTTACACTATTACTCTAATTTGTGTTGTAGCTTTATTTATTAAGGTCGAATTTCCTTTAGCAGATTCTATAAGAAGTAACTGACAGGAATACATAATAACACATTGTTTCATTTACGCGAAAACCGTACATAAAGTGTTTTATCAGTGGGAGCCCACATATTGCGAGGGGACGGCATTTTTTCCTCCTAATGCGGTTAATTTCCTTTTTTCCTCTTTATTTATAGTAATCCCTTTATAAGGTGATTACGGAAATGTGTTTTGTGGACGTAAAAGAGCGCAGCATGGGGTCCTACTCGCTTTACGTACTTACAGAGCTTAGTCGTGGGTGATGGACTTTAGAAGGAATGTAACCTAACCAAAATGCACTACTTTGATCACGCAAGATTGCACAAATATCGTATAAGCTATGTGTAGGACACATAGCTTATAGCAGTTATAGCACATAGCTTATGTTGGGAAGTCTTGCCGGTAATTCAATTTATTAAATTAATGTTTTGGCTATTTCGAAACTAAACTATATTTAAGTTAACCAGTGGCCAGACAGCGCTCGAAAATAAAATAGAACTGAAACAAAAAGAAAAGAAAAACTTTTTTTTATTGATAACACTAAAGCTCGTCAATAGCTATTAAACAAAATAATAATTTTAATTTAGTAAAACCTAAAAAACACTTTTATAGAACTGAAAAAAAAAGTAAAAGAAGGTTCCACCATTCACCTCCAGCCTTCACCTTCAGACCATCGTTGCTAAGTTCAATCTATTAGACTTGTCAAAACGAATCATATGAGTCCAAACAAAGGGTTCACTAGTAGCCACTGAAAAGTTCTCCACCTCCTGGCTTTATCATAAAATTCGCTCCATGATACTAAATTATAGTATTGTCATCCAAACTACATATACCTACAAAGTTTCAATTTGATTAGACAATTAGATGTAGATTAAAATTTACTACCAAGATAGGTTTACATAGTTAGCAAGTAAAACTAATAAAAGCATGACAGAAAAACGGTTGACAAACATAGAAAGAAAGAAAGAAAGAAAAAGTATTTATTGTGTATGTATTTCACATAACATAAGTGACGTGAAATTCAAAATTCAAAATCATTTATTCAATTAAGATACTAAGTGACATTTATGAACGTTAAATTGAAGCTACTGTTAAAAATCATAGATCGACGCTAACAGACAGCACAGTACAGTCACAGCATGTACTGGATTGTCGAGGTAAATTAGGTGAAAACACCAAAATCTACTGCCTGCTTGTGTCGATCTATAACTTCCAGTTTCCAAAATGCGTAGAGCCTTATGAGAAGAATACTGGCAAAGAAACTCATGGCCACTCTTTTTAAAAGTCAGATCTTCAGGTACAATGGTATTAGTGTTACATAAAAGGTAAGCATGATGCAAGCTGTTGCCACCTGAATTTCATTTTATTGAAATGCTCCAAAAGCTAACGTACAAACAAAAAATATCACTTAGTGATACCGTTGAAGGTTCGAACCTAGTGACATAAATAAACAAATTAATAGGAGGAAAGATAGGTACTGTACAGATTTGTCTTTACCTATGCGTACCTATGTACGCATAGGCAAAGACATACACACTTAACACAGATACAGACTTAACTATTCTTTGACTTGAGCTTGACACTTTGCGCTACCTTTCTATCAAGCTTGACAATGTTAAGTGAGGTGAAAGGTGTCACGACTTCTGAGGTGAGGTGTGCAGTTTATAGCGTCGTAGAGGCTGACTTCTAATAATGACTAGGATGAACTTTACATACCTTCAAAGACTTTCTTTCTTTAACAATGGTAATTGATTTAAATGGTGCTCACCACTGCAAAATTTTGCTACTAAAGATAGAAAAAGCTTAGCATAAATATAAGCATGGGTAGATATATTATGTTAACAAATACAATCTCACAAGAAAGATAAAGAAAATTGTAACACTATTTACGGGCTTACTATTAATACGCTTATGCTAATGTATTTTAAATTAGAATGATCATGTAAACATCGCATATTAAAAAAAGACGTGATTATCAATTCCACTGTAGTTTTGTTTTTTCGCGATATCATAGCCCGTTGTGAATCCTCTATTATTAAATAACCTTTATAGCCGCAAATATCTTAAATTTGTTAAAATGCCTTAATAAAGGTGGCCTGTGTTAAATTGGTACGAAAATTATTACATACAAATTGGTTATTACTTATGTACGAATCTGAGAGTTGCACATCATTACTGAAGAAACGTAACTTTTATTGTAATAATTGAAAATATATGTATACAATAGTGAAGCCATTCCACAGATACAGCCCACCACGTATTTCCCATAAATATCTTCTCAATCTATTTTCCCTTCTAACTGTACTACGAATGTCCAGATAAGGTCGCTCTATCGTACACCATATTAATCCTTAACAGCAAATAAAGATAATAGATTAACGAGTGTCTGCTACAAACATGATTGAACACTAATATTAACAACGAAACAGTATGATTTAAATATGTTATTTCGATAAATCCAACGAACCCAGGTAGTTATTTCTTTACTCCGTCTACAAAAATAGTGGCTATTATGATAATCAAATCAACAACTATCTGTAAATGTGTCCTTGAATTATTATATACGCTTTTTTTTCTGTTTTGCTGTAAGCAAGGTTTTGAGTGACGTTATTGATTTTGATGAAGCTTCCAATAAATAAAACAACCTTTGCGAATGTAAATTACATTTTGTAATACTCTGAAAACAGATCGATTCGTAACAATCAATAACGAAATGTTCAGAAACATATATCTCTTACATTTTTTTAAGCCAAACAAACATTGGCTATTTAGCCACTTCACTCTAGTGTTGGTTGTCACCATCACCATATTTAGAATGTGATCTTTACGCTATATATCGCACACCTAGATCTAAAGGGAGCTAACTCAAACATTGAAATTTTTGCGTTAAGCACACCATCGAATTATTCCTTATCTCAATACCTATCGACCAATAAAACAGACCTAAAAATATCACCACAATTCGAAGCTAGATGCTAATATCACCAACATGGGCACAACTTAAAAAAAAATAACAAGGAAATAACTTCATAAATCTAATTTTCAGCCCCAAAACCTGATTAAAACACAAGATTCCTGCAATATATTTCTTCTAGCTGCATATAAAGCATAAATCTATGCAGTGCACAGGCATACAGTAATTCGTTTTTCACCTTTTCGGAAAAAAATCTTTTTTGAGTTAATTAGTGTTAGTAATTTAGATTTAGGTGATATGCCAATAGTCTTCACAGTAATCCCATTTTAGTAAGAAAGGAAAACGGGTAAAACGCTTTCCTACACTATTCTATCTTAAGTACAGTTGATATGACAAACATCCTAAAATGGTAATCCAATAAGTACTATTATATCTTTAAAATTAAAGTTTGCCGGCTATGAAAGTAATTAATAAAGAGAACTAATCGTTTCTGTTTAATAATTAAACTACAAAATTGGAGGTGAAAGGTACAACCAGTAATTACTACTAATTATTCACACAAACGTGGGTCAGAAATGTCTATGTCCATCGCCGTAAGATGGCAACAAACAGACCGACAGACACATTTATATTTATGATATTAGTTCCATTGTATAACAATATTACTGGTATAGAAACAAAGCAATATAAGTTTTTTGTGTAGTCAATTTAACTTTAGAAGTAGTTTAAAAAAATATTCGTATCTTTCGTAGCTAATTAATAAAACAGCGTCCCACATTATGCGTGACTCATATAGCTCTCAAAACACACCGTTTTATAATCCGCGTATCACGTATCTCTAAAAACCTAATTATTTTCCAATTCAAATACCAAATTTCTCTGCCATTCACCTTAAATAAATTTATACAAAATTGTCAACTTTGACAAACAAGTCTGCAGACTATATTGCCTCAGAAATGTCGGTTTCACAGAAATCCCGTTGGATGTCGGGGCGGGTTGACAAACCTTGACCCAATATTTGCTGTTATCCACCGTATATCGAGTATTTGTTCAACAAACGAAAACTTTTATTTATGGAGCAACACGGTTAGGTACACTATGAACTTTCTTACAGAAAATTAGAAATAAGTTTCCAACGCAGGTACATTCTTAGTTAATTTTCAGTTTGGTTATTATTATTAACTTTTCTATTGTCAAGTTTTAGATGTATCAATAAATAAAAAAATCATTGTTTTTATTTTAAACCTACATCTAATGTTACATACAGCCAGCGCCATCTAGCGCTATGCAGAGTAACCTCAACTAACCTGTTTAAAAGCAGATTCAACGTTTTATTTTACACCGAGATTTCTTGTCCTTACTAACAGAATAGTAAAAATACTTTTTGTGTGTAATACAGTCTACATCACAATTTATGCGTCTACGAAGACGCCGCAAAATAAAACTCGCAATGTGGCTCATTACGCGAGTGTTCTACCCTCCGCCCTTTGCATATAATTGCATCTTTTTTGTCTGAAAAATGCTCGCCCCGAGCACTGATTTACGCATACAAGGTGTGCAATAATAACGCCGCCTCAGAAAAATATTATTCAAACATACAATCAAAACGACGGGAATATGTACTTTAGTGCGTGTGTATAAGAGTCGTTTTGGTGTAATCTCGTAATAAACAAACCGTATTTACTGAAAACGTTGAGTAAAGAAGCTTGGGGAGCCGCGTCTCACCCTCGGTTTTTTCGAGCATCTTTTCCTTAATTTATATAGAAATGTTTGGTCTCATCTGACGCCTTTGAACGTAACAAGCTTTACGACACCACTGAAATTTTCGATTTCAATTTACATTTCTGTTAGTTATATCTTAGACTGAGTAATATTCTGTGAATATAGAAATCAAATTATCATAGGAATTGATGAATATTTTCGCTGCTTAACACATTGTCACACACATTTAAAATAACAAATCTTTCATGTGCTAAAACAAATTTAAAAATCTCCGTATAAACTACTTTTCATATCCTAATTTATTTCTTCTGTACACAATGTCAAATCCCTTAAAATTTAACTAATTTTAACATATAAAACGGCGTTCGAAAGTTGTTGTTAATATGTAGTATCTAAGGTGTGCTGTTGTTGAGTCTTTAATAGTACATACATGATGGATTGTATGTGCTATACCTTTAATTCTTCGTGACTTGTCATTACATCTGGTATTCCTGTCCTATATTTTTATTTAAACAATAACGTCGACGTCATCATTTAACCTCCCTAAGCTAACTGATGACTTTTGGTACCAATTCAATTAAATGTAATCACAGTTAATTTATCAATTCGAGCCTAACCACCTTGTGAAATATATTGATGAATTTTAACAGGTTCGTTATTAAACTTTTTAATATAAAATATATAATAAACATTCACAAAACTTCACACTTAGATTAAGCTGACGCTCTCATTTCGCACAAAAAGAATTCTTTCTTACGATGACTTTAGTCGAATCGTTATTAAAAATATATCCTCTGTTCCCCTCCTAAAGAAAGTTGACTCATAATAAAGGACGGCATAATTTTTCCTTTTAAAACTTTTTGATTAGATAAAATAATGGGGTGGCGTGGGGTGGTCGGCGCCCGCAGCGATGCGCCGATATCGACTATTCTAATTGTTGTTTCTCTGGCGATGTTTACATTTCTTTGTAATTCGAAAAAATACCACTTCGTTAACTCGCTGGGGATTTTTCTTAACAAAAATGTTTGTTAGTTACGAACAGCGAGTTCTCTCTAATTACTAATCGCGTTTGAAGTTGAAAAACCGATCGCAGTACCTAGTACCTACCCTCTTCACAGTTCGCATACAAAATCGCCCTATTTCTATCGATTTAAAACGTAAATAAGAATCGACAGTTGAGTCTGACGTGTCGTTCGGCTTTGAGCCCTCCGTCCGCCTATTTGTATTGATTTCTATTCATTTATTTAACTCATTGAGAACTACTTGTTTACACATATATACTGACGATTTTGAATAAACAACTACCCAATAAAGTGTTTGTTAGCACTTTCAAATTATTCAATTACTCAGTTAAACGTATGCAAATAATTTCTCTTTAAGTAACAGAAGGGGCTACTATGTATTCTATTAAAGCTATCTTCTGAAGGTAGGTATAATTTGATTCAATCACGGACACATGTGTTCAGTATGTGTAGTATTGTGTAGCATATTGTATACCTACATACACGTCGGTATCTTTGATTGGGTCGTACGTATCGGTACATGTACCTTCTAACTATACATCTCCATGTTTATATAGTTTATAATAAACTTCTTTTTTTTTTTAAAGACTGCTAGTAACGTGGGTCACACATTACTAGTATTCTTGTTAACCCCTCCAGCTAAGCTAAATGCTTGTGTTAAGAGTGAGTTCACGTCGATAGTGCACTGGGTAGGGTTCGAACCCGCAACCACTCGATCGCAAGTCCGACGCCTTAGCCATTACGCTACCGCCGCTTGTTTACAAGCCATTCTACAAGTAGAGCTTAGAATGAATTCCAATTAGGTGAGGTATTTTATCAAAAACCGAATATAATAACTGCTTGGCATATAAAATGTCAGAGACGCATTACCGGCCGGAGTTTAGGGTTGTCCCCTGTTTTTTCAATTTAAACCGTTTGACAAGCCGCGCGTCGAACGCAGCTATGGCCTTTCCGATACCATACAATAGCAGTTTTCAATAAGATTGGTTACACTACAGTAAGCAATGCAATCAATCAAAATTGCATCGGTTGATAGACTCGACGCACGCTCGCCCCTACCTACCCACGATCATTTGCGCACAAAGTATTTTATGTAGTTTACGATATTTTATTTTTAAAATGTTTTCAAACATAAATATATTCGTAAGGCTTCTTTACATATATTTTCAAAAATTAAAAATTAATTGACACTATAGTTACCCTAACCAATTCTAACAACAATGGTATCCTAAAACCTCTATTTATAAAATTTATGGGTACTTGTGAAGGTAAAAGAAATTAAAATAACTCGAAAATTACAATAAACACATAAAAAGCGCATACTAAAGACAACAAAGTAATTAATCACAAATACAAAATGTTCACACATTACGTCACGCAATCTATAGAGATATAATACTCAGGTGTACATGCATCTTTAATTAAAAAACAAGTGTTTAGCCGTTCACTAAGCCGCTTGGGAAACGGCGCGTGAAATTCTAAAAAACGTAACAATTACTTGATATCTTGCATCGTTTAATGATAGCCATATTTACTAGTGTTATTTCTAACACTTCGCTGTCAGCAGTTAATAATTATCAGTTTAATAGCCCATTACTAAACTGTTGTTTATATCATAATTGGTTACACGTTTTTAGTGATTATTACGATGCTTAATGGATGTTTGAATAAAGAATATTTTAGTAACGGTTATGTGAGTTTATGAACTACTTTTAATTGGTTGATGAACACAATTTGTAAGATGGTATCTTTGATGTGAATGCTATGTTTTTATGTTTGTTCGTATGGCTATTATTTTATTTCAAAACTATTTGAAACTTATTAGTTTACGGGATACATTTGCCACCTTGCAGACCATAAACTTAGGTATAACAATTCGTCCTTTGCTTCATCAAATTCCTCCTCGATCATACTAAATTGACCTTCATTCATAAAGAAGATCGCAGTCAACTAACACTACTAGCGTAGGATCATTTTCTGCTGGTGAATAGCGTCAGAATTTCATGACTGTAGGTTTGACAAGGCGTAAGTGACTCTGCTGGTTCATAGATGCCTGTATACGCTTACGATCTGGCGAACCGAGTGCTTGTGTGCGGACATGTTGCATGAAAATAGTATTTGTAAAAGATATAAATTACATCCCCAATCCCTATGCGACAAGAAATATCATGTCAACTCAGCATCTCAATAAAATTATTATATTTCATCGAACTGATTTTTTATTAACAGGCACTGAGAGCATCGCATTTAAAAAATACTGAAAAATATAAAATTTATTATGTTACTAGTCAAATAACTAAAGAAATGTAGTTAAATATTCCAACAATTCATAAATACTTATTAAATGGTTACCAGGAAACTAAACGTGTGTCAAACGTAAAAGCTAAAACAAGCGTAAAACTAAAGTAACTAAATAACTAAAATATATTATAGCACCTATTCAAATAACTTTCTAAAATAATTAAGATGCTCAACTAAATAATTATAAAGATTCCCAAAATACGTTGAGCCACACCCTCAAGTATCACCTCTGAATTAATAATTAAACAACAAAAAAACTGTAAGCGAAACAGTGGGAAGCGCTCATTAATACTAATATAATTGGTAGGCTGTAATTTACCCGTTTCAAACAACAAATTAGTGGATTATGAATGCATGAGGAACGCCCCTGCTGCGTGTCCAGAACATTTCTTCATTTGTCTTTTGAAATAGCGTTCTTGTAATACATACATTTTTACATTTTTTCCCTTTCGTTTTAACAAAGTTCCACTATAATTATAGTTTACCTTACTACAAATGGCTGCTATAACTTGATAAGTAGCTGTTTGGAGTCAGTATTTATTTAATATCAGTACTTTGTGTTTTACGATTCAGATAAACTGTTTTAACGAAGCATTTTAAATTAGTTTTTTTTTCGTTTAGCTTTTTTCAAGGAATACAAATATAAACTTCGAATCAGCCTTCTGGCCTAGGTTCATGTATACTCATAAACCGACCAACGTCATATTAGTAAAAACGTAGGAAACTTAAGATTGTACTAATATTATTCATAAATAAAAATACATGATATATTTAACACTTTATTTTCAATAACACATACTAAAAAGGAATAGTTTACATTCATTGTAAAAACGATTTTTCGCTTTTACACGAAAAAACAGTTAATTTTCTCTTCTTAAAAAAAACTCGAAAACACTACTCAAAAGTTCATTGTATATTCTAATCAATTGTGAAATAACCCCAACATAAACCCCGTGCCATGTAATTAATTACACAGCACCAAGTCCTAACCTACCACAACTTTCCCATGAGTTTTCCTCCCCTAATTGCGAGCCCTAACGAAGCATCGGTTAACCTTGCAAACACTGGCATGCAAATTAACCCTTTCTCTGCCAGCTTTGCGCAGTTTACAACCGCTTTATTGAATTAAAGCGAACTGGTTAATAAAAGGGTTGAGGGATGATACTGTTTGTAAGATTCCGGTGCCTTTTCATTAAAGAGGCCCTCAGGGAACTGTCATTAGGTTGTTGTTTAATTATCTAAGGGTTGAGGTCATAATGTTAATGGGGTAATCGTTTTCTTTGATTTGTCTTGAAATAGCTTCTGGATTATTTGTTTAGGTTTTAATTATTTTTTTTGAATTTAAGTAAAAAAATATCATTATTAAACATTTGATATCAAAAAACATAACTTACATTAAGTTCTGTAAGACATTTCATAATAAGAACATTCGTGTTGCAATGACAACACTGTACGATTTTAATGGAAATGTCTGCCTAATGCCTTAAACTGCTAACTAATTAGTATTGCCGCTGTGGTCATCGATTTAAAACCCTTCTTTATTCTTCTTATTTTCTTCTTAGAGACTTAATATCGTCACTTTACTTCAAGGTATGCGTACAAACAAAAATTCTGCAACAAACTCCACTACCCTGTAGTCTTAGTAAGGGTATAGTCGGCATCAAATGGTATCAGCTCTGTATATGTATAATAAACTGTCCCGCTGCTGGGCATGGGTCTCCTCTGGTTTGGAGAGGGATTAGGTTAGAGTCTACCGCACTGGCTTAACTGGCTGTTCGAAGACTTCACAAACTTTTAATAACATTTTGGAGAACTCTAAAGCATGAAGGTTTCCTCGGAATGCTAAAATGATTCGAAAAGTCAGTGGTACGAGACTGGGAACCGAATCCGAACCGTCGAAATCGATGTGAGAAGCCAGTGGTCAGATCACTCAACTATCACTTATTGAAAAACCTAAATTCTAATGAATAAAGTATTCGTAAGGAAAACCTAATTCTAATGAATAAAGTAATCGTAAGGAACCCTAATTCTAATTAATGAAGTATCCATAATGAAACCCTAATTCTAATTTGCAAACAGCTTTAAAATATTTGCATAAACACGACTACGGTATAAAAACAAAGTATTCCCCCCACTGTCATAAAGGCCTAAAGTGAAAAGTTTCCCGTCAGGAAAAGCCGGGTTTGTTTAAATGAGCGAGTGTCCGCCCGCCCATCCGCGTTAATTGCTTAATCGCGTCGTCAGGGGCGGCTTTAATTGGCCTCAGTCTGACCACTTAAGTCCAACACAGGGGCCGAGAACTGCCGACAATTTCCGACGATGTACCGACAACTTCCGACAAGTTTAAGCAGTAATTACAAGGCGAGATGTTTAATTACGCTCAGTCGCTCACTCGGACACCACGAATTAATTACTCAGTTCAACGCTTGTTGCTTGAGGGTTCGTGTTTGAGAAGTTTCCTCGAGTTTTACTTTTGAATGGTTGGAACGTCGGTAGAAAAACGCTTGTTTTATTTTTATGAATAATTAACAAGGGGAAATGTTTAATGATATTGCTTTAATGTTGACTTTCTCGGATTCTTGGACGCGGACAAAAGATTTTTAATTTTATGTTAACTTTTCATTGAGTTGGTGAAATAATCGCCTTGAACTGATATGATATTTGAAATAAGCAAAGTAAATTTATTATGAAAAAGGCGCTTTTTTACGGCTTTCGTTTATACCTAAAAAGAAATTGTAAAGGAAAAGGTATTGAGAAATTGCTCTGCTTAAAAGACATCTAATTCTATAGACTATCGACCTTGTCACATTTGGTTTGCTAATGTTTAGCATATTTTAAGGTAAACTCCTGCTGTTGCAGGCCTCCGTGGGTAACAGTAACCTGAGTGAGCTTACCAGCAGACACTACGTAAATTTGTGTCCTACTAACTAGTTAAAAAAAAAACTTATTATGTATCGTTAATTATCCAATGTTTGTCTCTAAAAGCAAATGCGGTTGGTTACGATGCTTGCCTACATACATACACACTCACGGCTTGTATCCCGGAAAGGGAAGGTAGAGATGATTAAATACCCACATTTTGCCAACCATAATATGGTCATACTCCCGTGATAGGAGGCAAGTCCAACCGGGAAACTTTGGGAATTAAAGATGGGAAAATTGGGAGTATATTGAAATAGAATAAGGAAACGCAATGGAAGGAAAATGATATTGCTTATATGGATGGATTAAGGAGTGTAAGCAGTAGCCAGAGAAGGTCAGGGTCGCATACCTACAGAACCCTGACAGGCCAGACCCTGAAGTCCGAGCTCTCTAAGCTCTCTAGCATCATAATCATTTATTTCTCACCATAACCGTTATACATAGGTACATAAAGAAATTTGTGAATTACAACAGTTTTGATATAACTGCATGACTACATGTCCTGATAAATATTGCTTTATTATGAACTAGCAGTTCCCGAGCGGCTTCGCTCGCGTGTACATATTTTGTGCGAAACCCTAATTTTTTTTTCAAAATTTCAAAGTAGCCTAAGTTGCTCCTTATAACACCAGGTATCTGCCAGTGAAAGTCCCGTGGAAATCGGTCTACCCGTTCCGGAAATTCGCCCGAACAAACAGACAGACAGACAAACGGGCATGCAGACAGAAAAAAATCCAAAACTGATTTTGGTATAGGTATCGTGTAAATAGCTGTATGAGCTTAAAAATAACTATTATTTTGACATTACAAACAGACACTTCAATTTTATTTATTTAATAATTATTATAATGATGATGATGACGAACGAAATTGATAGGATAGGATTTAGACATTCGTGACCTAGTACGAAAACAACAATCGAGCTAACCAAAATTACTTTAGACCCTACCTAGTCTGAAAACAATTAGGAGAATTAAAAATCTATACCAAACTAATAATACCACATGCGTTTTTGCTATGCTCTGTGGCAATGCATGTATTCACTAATTATAAGTGAAGAATGAGGATACGCGTTAGTGGAGGCGGCGGATAGTTGGAATGACGTCCACCGGACAATGCTTATTGGTTAATGCGACCGCTCCTAGCCTTTCTAGGTCACACATTTAGGATACAGATGCGGGCCACTTCCTAAAACATTGCACTGCTAGAAAATATTTATCATTTACTGAGTATTTATCCATAAATAGGAGTTCGAGAAAGCAAGGACAAGGACAGAAAGAAAAATCTCTAGGCTTAGCTTACTCTTATGTAATCAGGATTGAATTAACATACTAGCTTTTTATATTAATAAAGAAGTAATTAAAGTAGGAATTGATTTCCCTGTAAAGATATTTTTTATATATACATAGATGTGCTCTAAACTTTATTAGTTAAGAATGTCCAACGTCGAATATTAAAAATATTTAAAGATCATACTATAGCCCTATACTAGTTGTGCTGGTAAATCATGATCTTCTGGAGAAAGAAGGTGCTTTGAAAGAGGAACGACTCCAATTTGACCAATAATATAATCTTATAATAATCTCCTTCAATATAATGGCACCTAAGACTGATGGCGCATTCAAATAGAAAAAGAAAATGGAGTACGACGAATAAACGTTATAAATAAATAGTCCACGACCTATCAATTCATTCCACCATCAATTTAGAACATGATTTTCTAACCATAAAATAACTTCTACATTGACTGACATCAATCGTCTGCAGGTATCGATGGGTAAACAACATTGTTTACATCTCTACACTAAACTAGTTCAGCACTACCGTACTGATTTATCAATAAAAATAATTACAAAGACATATAGAACTAACTGACGTCATATATGAGACATGATGGGGAAATTAAAGAATTCTGAAAGTGATCACGGCCACTTCAAACACGTAATTTAATATCAATCAGTGGTCCGCTAGAAAATTACTCGGGAAATTGAATTAAAAGAGCACGGATGCTAACAAGTCTCGATTACAAATTAAACAGGCAAAGTGTCAGCCTCTACTGCACTGATTTAAGGAGATGAAAAAGAATCTAATTACACCGGCACTCGGTGCCCGGTCTTTAATTGAGAACTTTCAGCCCTGTTCGCTGTCTTCCTCCCACCTAACACTCCGGTGTAGGTACTGTTTGCATTTCCCCCTAATCGCGCTCCGGCGTCGATTACATTTTTTCAACATTTTTTAATTTCGTTCGAGCTTTTAATTTTCTTCGCGCGCGCCTTTTCTTTTATGCGGCGTTTTTCTTTTCCGTTCGCTCGGCGATATTTCTCACCGCCATTATACCCGCCGTAATGAGATTTTCTTTCATTATGTTTAATCTCCCGATTAATTCAAATGTTAATCTTCTCTTTTCACGTAGCTTTTTATGGATAAAACGTTGCCGTGTCAGAGGGCCGTGCCGAAACAGAGACTTTGCAATCTATTACGATTTTTGGATGCGACGTTTAAGAATAATTAAAATACGTGACGCTCTTCCAGTTGGTCGAATGCTGAGTCCAAGTGGCGTCAGCGAGTAGGAGTGAGTACAGATCGGCTCGACCGATTAGATCGTCAATAATTTAATTCGCAACAAATTCAAAACACCGGTCCGCCCCCAGATAGGTGCGTTGAAACGTGTCCGGAACGCCAATGGCGAGTCCAAGAGTCGGCAAATTGAAAACACCTCCGGCGCGGCTGTAAACACGTCACGTGATTTAGGTTTTAATCAAGTAGGGACGCACCGCCCCGCCGTAATTGTGACAAATCCTCTGTTTGTCCGAAGAAACTTTTAACTCGACGGCAGAACGGGGCCGGAACGGCTCTTTGCACGTGCCCCAGTACAGGGAGACGCTTTTTTGTCGACACATGTGCTCCCTCACTCCTCGCCTCGTCGGGTCGAGCTCTTGATTAATTTTTAATATTTTTTCTTCCAGTTCACGTACGCAATTTTCACTTTGGCGCTTAGGCAGCACAAGTTCCGATTCTCAATGTTTGAATAGTGACGTCATGCATTTGCTCCCGGTTAATCTGTTTGGCAAGTTGTTCTGGTTACCGACCAAACAAGTATATTTAGTTGCATCATGTGCAGACTTACATTCTTTTGTCTAGTTATCGTTAATGCGTGCCAGTTGTTAGCGTTAAACGTTGTCGCCCGCGCTACACCTACATACCTCATTAACGAATTAGCAAGATTGCAATTGTCGCACTTAACAGCGGTAATAAAGTCAATAAAGATTAAACTCGAAGACGCAACCGTTGTATTTGATTTTTGTCTTTGTTATACACTGAGCATAGTTGTAAATATGATATATATCTTGCTTTGAAGTGTATTCAATTCTTAATTATATATTTAGTTAGTAAATTACAAAGTTGGTTTCGTAAGTTAGAGGAATCTGAGCGTTCAAGACAGCAATCGGAAGAGCGCACATTGTCTGTAATCTGTCGCAATTATCGCGTGGCGCATATCCCGATTAGACGCGGCGCGACGACAATTAGGTCGACGGACATACGCGTTAACCTGCGCAATGAGGATACGCCTAAACACTCGCTCGTTGTGCCAAAACGACCGGCATACACGCTTATTAACGACCTCAAACTTAATGGAAAAAATAACCTCCAACAAAAATGAATGGTCAGCACACACAGCCGCTCTCCCCTATTTATAAATCACATCCGCACTCTTTGTAAATTCACCTTCGGAGGCCACCCCTCCCCGAGTTCAAAGAGTACGCCGTGCGGGGCAATGTCCAAATTATAAATTCGCATTAGATCGGACGCGTACGGTTCGTTTACCATTTCATTTTGCTTCAATATCGCCACTCTACTTTGTTCCACACACTCCCCCCGTCCGCTCGCGGCCCCCTTTCTCTGCCTGCGCCTTAAGACGCCGGGAAATATCTGCGTTTTAAGCTATATTTCTTTCATCCCTCATTTTTGCAGTTCGTAGCAATCTGAAATCCAACACGTCCCCCGCAGGGTCTCCCTCCTCCTCGGGTGGCGACCCCCTATTCTTGTACCCGGATAAAAAAAGCGATATCTATTTATAAAATGTACGCACGCATATATGTGTCGTGTGTGGACACGGCATTAGCGTATGTGTGAGTTTTTGAGAGCGCGTGTGTGCGCCGCCCGCTCATTTGCAAACCGTCTCCTGAGATAACGTCCTCTAGTCGGTTATCCCGTTCTTATTGCCTCCATCTTGCCTTGATTGCTGTGTGTGTCGAAAACTTTGGAGCTCTCTCACTGATGGAAATTGATTTTGTCGCTGAAAACGAAAAAGTTACAGTACATCTTATTTGGAGGCGTGTTGTTGTTAAGTCTTTGCGATACAGGGTTGCCCAAAAAAGTATGATGGTTCTTTGACTGTTTTATGTTCACGGGTTGTTTCAAAACGTTGTTTAAATAATTAAAAAGTAATCGTGAGCGAGAGCAAGAAGCGGAGAACTATTCTAAATAAGTAATCGGAGGGCGGTTTACGGCGCGCAGCGGCAACGGTGGAAAGCGAGCAACGGCGGGCAGCAGCGGCACTCACGTATGAACGTAATTATAAAAATTGAAGGCAACTTGAGACCCACTCCTTGGGTCTCTCCCTCGCTCCCGCCGCGTCGTGCATTTTTTCGTACATATTAAAGTCCCCGCCGCCCGCTGCCCGCGTCACTTCACCCCGCGACTCCTCTTTTTAATCGATTTTCCCGACACAAGGGGTGAGTCCTCTGGGGTGAATGTAATTTTTTATGCGTTTTTTTCGAAGGAGGAGACCGTCGCCGGAGGTGCCATTACGCCACGGCTTGTTGAGAATATTTTAATTATAAAGCATTAGCGCGTTTTATGATACCACTCCCGCTCGAATTTATAAACGATCGAGAGCTAAAGTAATTAAATATTTGAATGTGGCGAGATTTCCGCGGGGAGTTGAAGGAAGTGGGATAATGGACGCGGCGGGCGTCCGTTCGCGCGTTAATATGATGGATATAAAACTCGATGAAATTATTGGTTAATGGCCGTTAGAATTGCCTCAGACTTGAAATGGCATTTCAGCATTTTCTCGTTAAAATCACCTTTATTTAACAATGCTTTTCGTAAAAACGTGAAATTAAACTATATGTTTTCGTTAAAGTACTCAGTTGTAATAAATGTTGTTTGTATCCTGTTCGCTAAGATAGTCCAGTGGCTGATTGATGACGGGACTCAGTCAGTTCGAGGGCTCCCTATTTTCCTTTGTCCAACGATTATCGGTTTAGATTGCAAGACACTTTGTTAGTCCAGCAAAAAAAAAAGGTTATTCAACTGTTCCAACTGAAGATAACATCAGTTCTCTTTTTATTATAAAACTAGTCAAGTTTTCCAACCAGAAAAAAAATGTCATATGATTTTGTATACTTAACAAGTTGTGTTGACGTCCTTTCGAAATAAGCAAAATGATGTCCATGAAAATGACATAATAGCTAGGTATAATACTCTAGTCTTTTTTTTAACGAAGATGAAAACAAAGCCAGACATTATGTCTTACAGTTATTATAGGTTTTGCAACAGCAAATGTATCGGGAAGGTAGAACGTGTAAGGAAAAAGTTAGTAATAAAAGAACACAACAAATTTATCATAGTAAATAAAATCGTTCTAACACTAACGGATAAAGATCACGAAATGTACCAAAAATGTAGTAATACAGCCAAAAGCAAAAGATGTTGATCTAGACATCCTAGGCCGTCACATGACCACAAATAACTTCATAATACTCAGTATAACTTCAAAGTGGCCATACTAAAGAACTTATAAATATAAGGAAATCTATAATACCTTGCAAAATGTTGACTTTAGTGACGACTTTGTAAGTCGTACGTAGTCTTAGTTACTTAGTCGACTTACAATTATAGATATACTGTTATAAACATCGTTATGAAACTTCACGAGATACAAATATGTCTATTTACCAAACCATCACAGAGTGGGCCGGTTTCGTTATTTTTTCAACTGTCAACTTCACTTCGCAACTGTCATAGCTGACAGCTGACAACTGTCAGACACCATATAACAACCAGTTCATTCACAAACAGCCAAACAACATTCTAGTCTGTACACTCACCTCTTTATTAATTCTTTAACACCATACATGTTTATTATCAACACAATTACACCATATAAGGTACACATGACGCCTAACGTGTCAAGCCGTAAGGAACATGCCACTCAGTAATTCGATTACCGCAATAAGTAAACGCGGTAACAAAGCGGATTCGCGTATTTACACTAGTACTACGTCCATCGTAGAAAACGACTGACACCTAGGGTTTCTCGCCAAGCGACTTAGGAGGTGTTAGTGTGCCCATTTGTTGTGTAAGTGGGTTATAACAATCCATTTCACGGTAGTAGTAGAATATAATAATTTCAGGATTCTTTAGGATAGATTCTTTAGGATTCAGGATTTTTTAGGATTCTACTAGTAACATAAATGTAAACATACGTCTATATAGGATCCGGCTACATTCTGAGGCCAATTTCACACATTGAAGAGTTTAGACAGTACCAGTACTATCTACATTGCTTGTTCTGAACTGACTTGAAATGTGCATTTACCAATTGCGTAGTCAATCATCATCATCACAAAGCGTGAGATCCACATAATTCTTCCAAAAAGACAGTACTTCTACTCAAATTAAATTAATAAAGGCAAGCTCGCTTTGAATGTAACCCATTTTCATGTGACAAGAGCATGCCATTCCTACACATATGCCCCGCTTATATCAGTATCTCTCGACAGATGCAAATACCCATTAGAAATGGAATTCTTTAAATAATTGCGATGCACGAGATCAATCTCGTAGGAACAAACAAGGACTCAAGTTCACGTCTAAGGTCCGTTAGTCTAATTGCTCGGACATGCACGGACAGTGATGGGACGGCTGTCTGACTGTCTGCCTGTCCGGACTTCAGACGCTTTCGGAATACGTTGCTCCGATAATGTTTAACTTTGTACGAAGATTGATTTGGTGATAGGGACTTTATGTAAATTGTAGGGAAGCGTTATTGAACTCTCCCAAAAGGGTAAAAACCGGTCTAAGAGGATCAATAAATATTGAACTTACTTGTAATATATTTTACTTCAACGTGTTGGCTAGCAAGCTAATGCCAGGTTAATGTGGATCTCAATTTACATAAACTTCAGCAGTTGAAATTACTGTCAAAATTGATACGTCAGCCGATGCCAGATTCATCGAAAATGCTATTAGCATGATAAACACCACTATGAGATTTTCAGTGACATTTTTTGTTACAAGTCCCATGCCAACCAACACTATTATGACCTTCTCGTTTTTCTGATAACGACTGGATATTATAGGTTTTTCATTTTTTACATGCTTCATATTAGCTTCACTTGTATGTTTGTTTGTAACCGACTTCTTAGGGTGCGATTTTGACCCACTTTAAACGGCCAGATTTCATTCAAATTTTGCACACATGTCAAAAAACAATAACAATAATAATTCGATTAAATTTTTTCTATTTTTTAGTTGGATTTTCTATAAAAGAGTGTTTTCTTTTAGTTTTTTTAAACTATTATATTGTTTTATTGTTCATTTCACTTCAAATGTTGGGCCACAAGACGCTAGTTATTATCATTTTGCTATAGAATTTTGTTTTTCTCAACTCTGCACTATCGATATCGCACGAATACCACAGGCGTTGAACTCCCCTAAGGTCGATTTGCATACTGATTAATTTGAAAAAGAAATAGTAACTAATCTAAGTATTGCTAATTTATTATAATGAAAACACTCCACGATCTATTCATTTTTAAAGAATAGAAACAAGCTGTTTCTATAACTGTTTCACACTCCAACTAATCTAAGTCCAAAACAGGCTGATCTGCAGAACCATTATAGTGTGATAAGTTATACGTACATTTCTTGTTCTGTACTACCTAAGTATTGGCCATTTACAGTTATCAAATCGGTACAGAACAATTGATATAGGTATTATTGTCACCCTATCATTTTGAAAATCTGAAACTAGATCATGGGTAGATTATAGCTCTTTGGGTAGGTTAGTAAGGAAACATTTTGATTAGTGCAAGTCATTTTGATTAGTAACAGTACTTCTACTTCAAATATATTACTTTCATTATAACAAGTAGGCCTAATTCAAATTGTACACAGACCTTTAGATCACTGTACAATTACCATAAGACAAAGGACTATTAAGATTTGATGTCGACAATTGTAGAAAATTAATGACATTGTAACCTATGTAGGTAGATTTAAATAACCAAAAAAACTAAAACTCCGTGCCTCTTAAAAGGAGTCTTAGTGTGCCGCGCTCAAAACTCAAGCTATTCTTACAAAAGTCTGCAAAATGTGTTGTATAGTCTAATAATAGCATCCCTAATGAGATGTAAATGAGCGAAGAAATACTCGGCTCTGGCCGCGTTATAATAACGCGTAACGACCTACAAGTCTGGATTAAGAAGCCCTTTGACTTAAACTTGCCCACTGGACCAAGTGGACAACCTAACCGACCACCCACCCAACCGATAATTAACCTTTATCCCTACATACTTAGAGTACAATTTAGGTTGTCGATACAGTATCGTTAGGTGCGATGTGTGGTCGTGTTAGCAGCACAATAGTGTGGCTATTTTGAAACTAATTGGCAGAAAGGGTTGCGAATTAACGTCAAGGCCAACGTGTCACGCCTCTGCTTTGAACCACCGACGCCTGATAAATAAAAATACCGCATTATACAATTACGGTCAGACGGATTATACTTGAGACATTATCAACATATAAATCCATCTATTGTAATAAACGTAGTTTTCACAAAGCCAATTAACAACGATAACAATTAACAACTCACAAAGGTAGGAGAAGGTTTGTTTAACTAGACGTGTGTCAATACCAAGTACGTACTTTCATTTACTTTGTCCCACATTATAACAAAAGTCAGTCATTCAATTAGCTCGTGAATTCCACTTGAGCCATGTACGGCATTCATTACCATTAGAAGGAGCATGACATACGTATGAGCAGTACCTAAGGCCTCATTACACGGAACACGACCGGCCAATCAGCCGAACGATTGTTAAGAGGCTGATTGAAAGCTGCGCGGTTTCGCACGGGCTTATTCAAGATAGAGGTGCGCGATTAAGCCCTGTATCGCATCTCTAGAATGGGAACACTTAGATCGTCTATCGGCTGTAAAGATTTTAGAAGCGTTAGAAATGGTTTCTCTTTGTAACTTTTACAGTTTTTATTGTGATAATAAAAGAACTAATGAACATATGTTATGGTACTCAGTACTTCAACAATCCGCATCAGTGCAGTGGTGTCATTATATGTTTAATATCTGCACGCCTTTAGAGCGAGTCATGACCAGAACAGTAAAAACTCTCACACTCTTTACATAATAGGCGCTAAAGATGAGCAAATGTTTTTTTTTTTGTAATAAATTATTGACTTTATTATTGCTGAACTAATTTGGACTTAATTCCCTACACAATTACATGATACATTAATTAAATGTCATCTATGACTAGATAAATCTTCTGTACGTACCTAAATACTTCTTAACTATTCTATGGTATCAGGACATTTAAATCTTTGTTTGTACTTTTTACTATTGTATGAATATAAAATACAGTGAAACGATGTAAAAAAATATCTATAATTCAGCTCATTGTGCATTGTGTTCAACGTAGAGATCAACTTTAACCAACTTGCTGCCTGTTCGCTGATATAAAAGTCGCAATGGTGACTCGAAAGCTATGTATTATGCATTCGTGAATATAAGCTGCATAAAGTAGCGTCCGAATCAATTACAGAGGCGGGTCGAGCTCGTTAGAAACGCATCACGCATGTACAATCGCCTCGCAGTAAGGTAAACACTCTTTATCTGGTGCTAACCTATTGCGAACAATGGAGCTCCCAATTTGGGCTTGAGAGTTCCGACCAATCATGGTTTACTTTTCGTCTCTCAGATGCATATGAATTGACTTTATCTGTATTCGAAAACAAATAAATCTATTGATAAATGATGTGGTATGTACTTTTATGTTATTATTGCAAGGACGAGTTGAAAAATAGTAAAATAGTTGCGGCAAGTGAAAGGTCAGTTCACGGCTACGGGCCGACCCTCGACCCTCGTTGTAAGTGGATTAACCCCTTTACAACGCGGCTGAGTGTCACGCGAGCGTGTGTCGACAAGAACGATATTTGATGCTCTTAGCTTTGCGAATTGCCGATCCCCTACTGGTCATTTGATACATAGAACAAATATGCAAGATCCTATTTGTGCATTATATTATAAAACTATATTTTTGTAATATAGGGCATATAACAACCTTTATTTATTTTTTGTTATAGGACCCAGTGGAAAACCCGTCGCACTGCAGCCGCAACCTCAGGGTTTAATAGTGGAGACCGGGAATGGCGCTAGCGTGCTGCAGTTACCAGCGACGACTCTGGAGCAGATCCGACACATCGCAGCTGATCCTGGTGCGTCCACTTTGCGCCTGCCTCCACCGGCCACCGAGGCGCCGCCTGGCGCTCGCGAGCTGGACTTCGACCTATGCTACGTGTGCAAGCACTGTAAAGTAGCTTTCCCATCGCCAACA
>OY982574.1:13760895-13893339 GCA_963859945.1 Euplagia quadripunctaria
TGATTTTTTTAAACATGAAGCGAAGTTAGGTACGTATGTTAGGCAGTAGAGCGGTCGTCCTCTCTCGCGGGTTCCACGCTCAGGAAACGGCGTGAACTCACGCAAACGCAACCCAAACGAAATTGAAATACTTGTTGTATTTGGCACACGGCTTGCCGTTCGCACCGGCTAGGAGCTTCACGTTGAGCACGGTGATGTGACGTCACGAGCCGGGTATACGAACGCTTAGCAAGTGCAGGTCGCAGTGCGCACGCGCGAGACAACGCCGCGGCTACCGCCGGTACCGCTCCGCGTCGCGCGCGCTTCTCGCCGAGCCGCCCGCGGAGACGCGATGACACCGCGTAGGCTTATTGGTAACAGTTAATTATAATAATGATTATCGTAGCAAACTTTTCCAAAACGAACGAACTCGAAACTCGGGCTGCGCGCTAGCGCACAGCCTACCTCGCAAACAAGTGAGTTTATTTTGGAACTAAGTGTGATTCTTGAATTTTTATTGATATTGTAATGATTATTAGTAGTGGCGTAAGTGAGTCCAGTGTCCGAAGGCACGGGGGTGGGTGAGGCGCGAGCGGCGCCCGCGCGTGCGTGCGCTACCGCCACAAGCACCTTCGAATGCTTTGCCGTGTGCGTGGAGTCCCTAATATTTTCGATGGCACAGATCACGTTATTAAAAATATTTTACATATTTACATTTTATCTAGCGGAGTGTACTACAATATTTTATCTACGAGTGAATCCTACTACAACATTGAGTTTGTTTTTTTATAAAGTGCAATGTTTTATTCCACCGGTTGCCGGTCCTTGTTATGTCTATACATAATGATATGTGTGCAATGAGTCGAGGTTCGGGCGCGCCGTCTCTCTCCCGGCGCGCGACAACTCCCAGCGGCGTCTGGGGTTACACGTCAAGGTTATTAAAGCAAATATTACATTTGAAATTGAAATGGATTTCTATATATTGATATTTGACTCAATCAAAAATATCGTCATAGATTACAGCGTAACTACAATTTGTGTGACCTTATTACGTCATGTTCGGATCACAAATATAATGAAGTTGGGAGTGAGGGTCGGCGCGTCCCAACAATGTTGTACGCGAAGGCGCGCGTCTATACAACACAATTATTTTGTTTGATTAGTATTTAGTATTTATTGACGAACTCCTAGTTTGTTGTGGCTCGGTTACGTTCAGAGCTCCACTGTGTGACGTCGGTTAGCGTTCCATATGAGATAATATATTATTTTTATTCGGTTTGTAATCGGGAGTATATTTGTACGTGTAAGTTTGGTTTAGTGTAGGTGGACATGTCGGTAGTGCGATGTTGTGTCTCCGCGGACGAGAGCCCGCGGAGTGAATCATGGTTCCTATGTATATTTCAATATTATCGCATCTAGAGTTTCACTATACTTTCCGAATACAAATTTTAATATTTAAGATTAATTCGGACTAGTCTGTTGTGTCTGCTGCTAGAGGTGCCGCCACGGCCATGTTGTTTGTTTCTTTGTATATTACCTGCTTTATTATTCAATTTGTCTCATTCTATGTGTTTACTTTGATATTATTTTTTGTTAGGAGTAAAACATTTTGTGTAGAATTTTGAGCCCCCTAGATAATTACATGATGTTGGTTACGAATATTAGTTTATGATCGTAAAAAGGTAGCATTCGTGTCTATCATAGTTCCTAATACTGTATTGTAATACTAAAGTTATTTTAAAATTCTTTACTAGTGAAATATACCGTTCCTACTATTTTAAATCTGTGACGAAACGTTGAATGTATACACGAAAGAATCAAAGTTCACTTTGTATTTTGTTGATATGTAACTATGAGATGGTTTTTAATTTTTTTAGGTACAGTTGGAAAAATCCTACTTAGTTTCGAAGTACTTGATAAATATTTATTGAATGCATGAGTTGTATAACAAAAAAGTTACGTCGGAACTTTCTCTTACTGTACCACTATTGATGTTAATATTACTTTGTAATAAATGAGCATAACAAATACAATGTATGTGCAATTGTCGAACTGTCAACAAAATAGATGATTTCGTAGCAGTTAGTTTAAGTTCGTCCCGCATGACGTGTGCGTAGCCTTCTACGCGTGTGCTACGCGCCTACGCCGCATGCCATCCGTAGCCGACAACAGATTACGAATACATTGTCAAGTGTAAATGGTAAAAATAAACTCAAAGTTAGTTTATCAGATACTGGAGTTTTATTTAATTCTTTCAAAGGGTTTGTACGGTTTGTAGGCCAAATACGTACATGCATTTTAGTAACACATGAGGAGTAGTAAACTTAGTACACTTTGGACATAGCCAAAAGCCTGGATGCTAAGTATGACTCCTACAAATAAATGTGATCTAATTTCGTTAAAGACAGCACCGTGAGACGAAATACAACGATTATTACAAAAAGAATTTTCTGAAATTATATTTTATACAATTTATTTAATTTTCTCCCTTCCCTATTTCCTTTACTTCATAAACAGACAGTGCTGGCAGGTACATCACTTCAAAGAGTAAGAAGGTTTGAGTTAAAACAGAGGTAAATTGGTCCTTTGGTAATATAGTGTCTCTATATATTACTCTAGAGACCTCATTCACAACAAGGGACATAACTCTTAAACAGAGCGCTTCTGCTCAGTCAGTCTGCACCAAAAATTCTTCGGTGTCATCTCCAGGCCGGGAAATATGAGCTGATGTTTCCACGCCATGTCCCACTCGTGTCAAGACTGTGCATTGGCCTTTCTTTGGTTGGAAACCGCCCGGTGTAACATAAATCATCCCCTACAGCAGCAAACCAGTATCCAGTCCGTATTATCCGCAATAGATACGGTAAGTAGGTGCAGAGTGGGTTAGTTAGAATTGTAAGTAAGTATTAATAGGTTTTTTTTTTAATATTATAAGGGGCAAACGAGCAGGTGGGTCACCTGATGGTAAGTGACTACCGTCGCCCATGGACACCTGCAACTCAAGAGTCACAAGTGCGTTGCCGGCCTTTGAGATAGGAGTACGCTCTTTTCTTGAAGGTTTGAAGGTTAATAGGTCTTAAATATAATAAAATAATAATAATAATAATAACTCCACACATCTCACACACGGCCGTCTGATCCCAAACTAGGCAGAGCCTGTACTACGGTAACCAGAAAAATGGGATAGAGTTACGAAAAAATTATACAATAGTTTTCATTGCGTAGAGGATTGTGGGTTCAATTCGGTGAGAAAAATAAGTCAGAAATCAGTTGGTACGAGTAAACTTGCGGCCTGCCAGGTGCCATACAAAACTATGCTTCAGCAATCCATTTCCTTAGGTAGTTAAGGTATGTACCGATTATTACTTTAAAGAAAAGATAAATAGGGTTTAAAGATAACCCTACAAATATACATATCCATAAGCGTGTCAAATACATTGTCATCACGCGTTTTTTAAGTTTTCTTTATACAACTAAAATAGCAAAGAAGCACAAGGCACAAGGCCTTTTTTTACGTTCGTTACGGCCAGAGTTAAACGGACTAAATCAACATGGTGGGCCACACTGTACCTAAAATGAGTGGTCCATCGATGCTGCGAGGGTCTGTCCTCAACGGTCAAACAAGCACAAGACCACAATCACTACATATTATACAACAAAGTCCCCCGCCGCGTGTGTCTGTCTGTCCGTCTGTCTGTTCGCGATAAACTGAAAAACTACTGAACGGATTTTCATGCGGTTTTCACTAATAGACAGAGTGATTCATGAGGAAGGTTTTGGTATATAGTTGCTAGTATCTAATATAATAATAACTTCACACATCTCACACACGGCCGTCTGATCCCAAACTAGGCAGAGCCTGTACTATGGTAACCAGACTGCTGATAAACATACTTATATATTTCTAAATACATACATATTATAGGTAAATTACACCCAGACACAGAACAAATGATCATGCTCATCACACAATATTGTTTATATGTAATCATAAATTTAAAACACCCCCGACTCGAAAATTCCTTCAATGATTAGAAAAGAACTGATGATCTTCGAACGGCTGAACAGATTTTCTTAAATTATATGAAAGAACACTATCGATCACCTTTAAAAAAAAAGGCACTTAAATCGATGTATTCGTTTGGGAACTACGATGCCACAGACAGACACACACACACACAGACACACAGACACACAGATACACGGATACGTCAAACTTATAACACCCCTCTTTTTCTATCGGAGGTTAAAATACTAGTCACGGGGCCGTCTAGCTACTCTAGTCGCCTTGTCTAACAAGGGTTTGACTTAAATATTAGATTCTGTGAGGTGTTGGAATTACTGGATTACTTTAAGTCAAGAAGCAATCTACTCTATATTATATATCTTTATTATATCCATTATATATATAGCTATATACACTTCAGAAAACACTTCATTTAGAAAATTGGCAATAATAGGCAATTAGGAATAGTTTTAAAGAAATTGTATTTTGGAAGTTTAATACCATTTGTAAATAGACCGCCAGCTTGTAGAGTTATAAAAGTTGGTTGGTTTATAAATTGGATCACTATTCGATATTGAAACAGCAAAAAGTAATCACAGCGACAAATAACTCGGTTTCTTCAATAGTTTTCCTACCTGTAAAGTACGTGTCTGCCAAATACCTGATTTTTTGGTTAAATATAAAAAATGTACATAATGCCCGAAAGAAACATTTATGTGTTGACCACCTTAAACGGTCCCTGTAAAAAAAAAATTCAGATACCTAGCTGAAAAAACTACGGACTCTCATAAAGACTTGCGAAAGCCCTTAGACCTCCTTAATACGGCCCTGTCAAAAATCCGTTTTGGCCGACATATTCTACCTATAAACTGTCTTTCTTCTAAATGTCTATTTAAAAAAAAGCATGATCTTTCATACAAACTTACGTATTTTTTTATTTTGGAACTATTCACTCAGTTTTTAAGAAAATCCATAAAAACTAACTTAAAAATATTTCGAAGTTAGTTTTTATGGATTTTCTTTGTAACGGAATGAAAAAAATTAAAATAAAAAAATACGTACCATTTAAAATTTTTAACTTTACACATTCCACCTACTTTTATAAAAAACGGAGGCAAAAATACCTGGAAATCGAAACGGTCATAACTTATAAACGGATAGTTTATTTTCAAAATTCTTATTGTAACTGCCCATACACCCTGTATCTAATATATATACATACATATATGTATATATCCATAAAATTAAATAAAACAAGCTGAACATAATTTTTGTGGTCTATGTAACAATGTCATAAAACTTACGATCGTGTCTCTTGTGATAAAATTGGGACACTAATAACACACTTTAAGAGCAAATTAAGGTAGCAAGTTATCACTAAATCTTTCCCCAAATGCTTAAGACGGGTTGTTGCCGACATTACTATAGATAATGGAAAACTAAATTTAATTTAAAACCTACTGGTTTCTAAGAAAACAAATTTAACAATAATAACTTCACACATCACATCACACGGCCGTCTCATCCCAAACTAGGCAGAGCCTGTAACCAGACTGCTGATAAACATACTTATATGTTTCTAAATACAAATTTAATAGCAGTGTACCTATAGTGGGAGGATTAGGAATTATTATGCCTTTGGTGCCAGCCGCGGCTTTAATTCTTTAGGTATACGACGGACGTTAGAAATTCGATATCGGATCTGGTAGGGACAAATAAGACTATTTTCATTCATCGTCGGGTAAAAAAAAATGAATGGTGAAGCGGTTTCATTGGAACATCGTCAACTGCCACCGTGTAGAATGTTGTGGGTTAGATCCGTATATGAAGCAATTTTTCTTAGTCTGGTTTAGTTTATCGGTTAATTGTATATTTGTACACGTTTTAATCACGGGTGTATTTCGGTATTTATCATTTACTAGCAACCCGCCCCGGCTTCGCACGGGTAGCAGAGACATCTTCAACAATCATCAACATATTTTATTCAATTTACACAAAATCTTAACAAATTATACACCTAAACCTTCCTCATGAATCACTTTGTGTATTAGTGAAAACCGCATGAAAATCCGTTAAATTTTTCTGTTTGTGATGCGGCGGGGGACTTTGTTTTATGATATGTAGTGATTTATCAAGGAGTAAAGCGTTCTGTCGCCGTGTCAGAACGCTATACAAATCTATATATTTTTTCAAAAAGAATCCCAATTTCCCTTAATCACGGCATCACGCGGGAGCGGCTGGACCGATTTCGCTAATTCTTTTTTTTTGTGTTTGTTATTGTCAGGAGAAGGTCCTTATGAAAGAAAAAATATAAAAGTTGCGCGGAAAATTAGAAAATTTAAGAAAACTTAACGAGGGACTTACAATAGTCGTTAATAAATCTGAATAGCGCTCACGAAATTTTTTATTGTAACTTTACTAGAGTTTTTTATACTACCTCGGTGGCAAACTAGCATGGGCCGTATGCTTGTTTACCTATATGCTGATGCGAGTCTATGGACTATGGATTGCCATTCCAGAGGACTCACATGCGCGTTGCCAAGCCTTTAAAAACCTGTATACACTTAATAAGACAAGCATCACACTAACCATTATAAACTGTTTTGTTCTCGGTAAAATCTAAAGTGATAAAATATTAATGGGGAAACGGTAGATTTATGCTTGAATTGAAGCCGTTTGACTGAGGAAGCACCTCCGCTGTATGGGAGACCGCAGTTAAATAGTGTAGTATTTATGCTGATGAATAGGGTCACCCCAGCTCATTGGTTGGTAGGGTCTACAACGCGTGATCGATACCATTAGTATTGCGTAAGCTTAAAAATAGCGGCAATGGTTTACCGTCAAGCGAGACGAGAGTTCTTGGACAAGGCAATTTACAAAAAAATTATATGCTAAAATACAGGCAAAATCCGTGTAGAGAGAGTAAAAAATATATGAAGCTCGCAATCATTTTTGTGATCGCGTTAACACCAGTTTCTAACCATAATTATTTTATTTCTTTCGTTTGAAAAGGTTTATTTTCATTTTTTTTTAAAGTTGTTATTTTTTAAATTTGTTGTATGCTGTTTCATAAAATAAAATCATTTTCTTTCTTCCTTTCTTTCTTTTTAACAGGTAAATAAGCAGATACACTACACGAATGGATAGATATACTCTGATTAGATGTACACGCCACCAACCAAAATATAGTTGACTCACTGACAGGAAATTAAACATTGAATCTCCCCGTTTGACCAAGTTTGAACCATCAAAAGGGACTTATGAGTCTTTCTGAAATACTGAATACAAACCATTATTAAAAATATTCACCCTGGTTTTCGGCAACCAGGACTACATTATGACTCCATATAACTATAAAATAACTTTTTTAAGTGATGTAATAAAAGACGAAAAAAAATGATTGTACCAAGCATGGTGTGGAAAGCCTTCAAAGTTGTGAAGTATGCGCGTGTTAAGTAACGGGGAGGAACGTAGAGCTTTTTAAATCTATCTTTCTAATGGGTGTTAATATTTAAAATATGAACTCTTATTCTCTACGTTCTCCGAAAATTTTAAAGCTGAAAATTTTACGTCAAGGTTGAATTTTGACTTCCGATGTTCCGATTCATGGTAGCAATGCGATCAATTTTCTTAGTGTGCCACTATTCCGTTCGCTATCTAGCAGAAATTAAGTATATTATAGACATTGGTTCTAGAATACTGATTAATGTAAATAACACAAAAAAACATACATATTTACACTGAGTGGGAATTGTACCTGCCACCCCTGATATTACATTAAAAAAATATGTAACTAGAGATTGTTGCAATAATTTTGTACTTATGCATCACAGTTGAAATCTGAAGTCACCGAGAAGGAAAGAATATAAATTACTGCACGGATGGCACAGTTGTTTTGGATTCTCGTATGGGCCTTATTAATATGATCTAGAGATCGTTGTTTTAAATATAGGTTCTGTCACACGAATATAAAAACTTAAACACTTATGGTGCGTACCATACCGTTTAGTTTATCAGTTTTAAAGTAGCATGTCTGCATAAAAAAAACGAATTAACTTAAAATTGTTAGTGTTTTATGTTATTTACGGGATTTACTATATGACCCTAAATTATAACCACACTTTTCTGTAACACCCTGTATAAGTAGTATATAGATAAAAACCACAACAAATCATTCGAAGCATCTTACTTCTAGTTACTTTTAGTAGTTCCTAACAATGTGTAATCAAAAATATTTGCCATTCTCTATACATAATTGTTTTAATCTAAACTGCTAGATATTTCATCCCTGAACTTTGGCTAATTTAAGCGTTTAGCTGGAGTATTTAATCAAATTGTAAGTTTACGTATATGCCAAATTAAAACTGGATTTGTTTTTCCATACTTTATTCAAACTTTTATGGAATGCTATACATTTACATGCTTAAATGGAGCCTTGCAGTATTTACGCTGCGAAATTTGACATTAACTTAAGATAAGATATTTATTCGCCAAGAATATGGTACATTAGGTGATAACGTTAAAAAGCAGCCTGACATAACATTAAAGTCAAATGAATCGTCTAAAAAGACACAAAGACTCAGAATATCAAAACGCAACATATCAACAAGACAGTAAGACGTGAACCAACACACAAAGCAAACATTTACGTACATTCGTTATGAATAAAAGACAAATCTGTGCGCAAACATTTATTACCGAAAACTGGTAGAAAATAACGAACACAAACTAGCCGAGTGAAACGACGTGTACTTCAAAAAGCCCCGCACACGTCGCGTCTCTAATCACGCGGTGTTTGAACAAAAATGTAAAAAACAACCCTTAGCCCGTTCGATTGGAGGAACTGTCACACGGCTGGATGCAAAGGGGATCTCACTAAGTTATTGATTATATCGGAATAAGTCGCTCGCGGGAGCCTCTATCTCCTCGATCACGCGCCCCCACGGGGTGGGGGGTGGTAAGGATATATCGGCCACATTATTTTACATATATGAGACATAGTTGCACCCAGTAATTTTCCCCGTTATTGTATAGCGTATGTAATTTTAAATGAGATTTTACACTTGGGAGTTGACTTATGCTCCCAATAAATATAAATGTTTTCTATATTAAAATATATTAAATTAAATTAGATTTATTTATTTGTATCGTAATTGTAGCATGTTGCAACGAGTAGCTATAATAGCCGTAGCTAATAAAATTTATAATAAGTAACTACACAGGTACTTATTATAGGAATCTTTTATGGGTTTAATACATGCCAATAGGTATGCCGAGTTAATGTTTTTCCTTTGAATACATTTTATTGAAAAATATATCATTCAAAGGTTTTGCTACGAAAATCTGTTACTGTTAATAGAGTGTTACTGTAAGATTACAGGATTGTCATGTATCATTAATTTTGTACTAGAATAGAGAAATTTATGTATTTACACACCATCGTAATGGTAGAATGTGAGAGGACTAAAACAAAATCAATACCAAGATGTAACTACATTCTAGTGAATAAATGATTTATTATTATTATTATTGTTGTTAACAAAAATGTGTCATGTCATGAGTGAATTGATTATCAAAAACATGTAAGAATATCTTAACTATTACTTGTTCATTACTTAATTGTATTTTTAGCTTAATTTGCTTTTTCTTTTTTATATAATTTTCTTATATACCTTTTCTCGTAGTTTTTATTTTTAACTAACTTTATAACAGGACGAACTTAAACTACTACTACTTAATTATATTCACTTTTTACTATAATCTTTTTACTATAGGCGCTACCAGCAAAATAAAAAAATAAAAAATATCCCTGACTCAAAAATCCCTTCAACGATTACAAAAGAGCTGATGTCCTTCGAATGGCTGAACAGATAATTTTCAATTATAGTTAAAAACACTTTCGATCAAGTCACCTTTCAAATAAAAATTCCGTTAAAGCGGTGTGATGCCACAGAAAAACACACAGATACACGCGTTAAACTTATAATAACCCTCCTTTTTCCGTCGGGGGTTAATAAGTGGCAATGTTTTCATAAAGTTCACGTAGCCTTTGAAAATTTAACTCTTGAAAGCTGGATAAAATCTGCACTAGGTTAAATCATTACCGAGGCAGATGGAGAGAGATGAAGAGAGTTCTCAATCGCAGCAGTGAAAAAAAATTGCTAAGTATGACGATGAACACTGTTGATGATGATTGAGCGGAGAAGATATTTATTTCGTAAGTTCTTTCAGACCTACTAAACTACTGGTACATCGAAATATACTGGTGTGTTCTTCACTGCTATGTTTAGTAGGTACGTACGATTAAAGTAATACTCCCTTTGACTACACCGACATAACATCACCGACTAATAAACCTGCTTGTCACTACCACGATACTTTGAGTAAAACAACAGCTATAACACAACTACACAGGGAGGATAGTAGCGAAATTGATGACGTAATTCCCTCGCCCTTATTGCCAGTATTACTCGAGTGTCATGTCTAACTCGCAGTTAGAAAGTTTGTTACGAACTAAGTTAATGTTACAGTACCCATAACGTGCCAAGGTCACGACAGGTGAACTAAAACATTTATACTTTTGATATTTCGCACTGAATTCTTTTACAAGTTGTTCTAAACAAAATATTTTTAAGACAAATGACTGCTACGCGACGACTCATTTTGCTTTACGACGACGCACCTCATTGATTTATTACTCGACTTTAGTATAACTTTAACATATCTTGAAACTTTACTAACTTGTAGCAAGTACCTATCCATAATTTAAAACGTAAAAAAAACAGATGACATAGGTAGGCGCATAAAATGAATGTCAATTATTTAAACGGTTATCTGCCCCTACCAACACACGCATGTTATGTCATTTGTGTGTTAGCAACTCTTTCCTCCTCGTATGAAACGCTTTTTCTATTGTAGTCTGGTGTTACTTGAGTAGAAATCTGTCCTATCTACTGTTCAGAGTATAAAAACTTAACGACATATAAGCAGAATGTTTTACTGGAATGCTTGTAAAGGCCTTGGCCCTTGAAAGTGTCTTCTAACACAAACCACCGGCGGAATGGATGCTTGTTTCACACTTTACTGATCTAATAAATAGGTTTGAATATCTTTTTGACTTTTAATTTTATAAAGGTAATTTTATTAATTATATATTTTTTTAAAGGCAACTCCCGCATTAGGAGTTACTCCTGTGTCGCGGGGGACTTTACAAACATACAAACAACGTATAGCAGTCAGGGTCACTAACCACTAGGCCATCAGGATTGTTCAAAATTTTCGTAAATAAGATTCAAAAATAGTCTTAAAAGCCTAATAATATAGCTTTTAATAATTTAATTCACTACTTCACTATCAAAACTACTAAAAGCGACTCACACAGGCTGGCAGTTTATTTGTAAATCAGTTCTTAAGGCTGAAAAGACTAGCATTAGATATCATTCTATTTTCTACGGAAGTAGGTAACTACGTAAGTACACAGGAAGTGATGCATTTATAATCTCAGGATGCATTCAAAACCCGCTCAAGTAATATTGTACGTAAATGTAAACGCAGATCCGTCGAGAGAGCAACTCAGGCGCTACTAAATCGTATTGCAATAGCGACGAGCACATATGAGGAGGCGGCGATCAGGAAAGGCGCGGGTGGGAACCAACCCTTCACGCGTTCACGCCAAATCTTTAACGCGCGATTTAAAAAAGAAAACTAATGGCTAAGGGGCGGGGGTTGCGGGGGCCGATTGAGATGGAAATGCCGATTGTCCCGATCGTCGACGGATCGGTACCCGCCGCTAACTCCAGTTATAACGATGGGGAGAGAATTTTAATGTGCCACCATTTTGGCGCAATGCTCAAATTTTACGACCGCCAAGTCATTATGAGGGAAATTATTGGCGCTCTGATTGCTTTCGCTGTGATAAAAATTCTCAAGTCGGCAATAAGGTGGAACTAATTCCGAGTTAGATTGAAATGGTGCTTACCTAATGGAATTAGGTACATACTTAATGCTGCGGTGACCCGAGCGCTCTCGGAGCGGTCCGATAAAATATTATCTCATTATAATGAGAATCTCTAATAGTATTGTTTATTAAATTGAAACAATTTTCCATTACTCCTTGGAAATTGAAATTGGATTATTCAATTATCTATTCTGCCAATAGACTGTACCTCAAAGCTTTTGTTATATAGTAGGTACATAAATTAAAAAGTTGATTATAGGTATGGCGGTGAGTGAATCTTTTACCCTAGTATTTTGTGGTTTATCGTGATGTACTAAGTAACTATTCTTAGAATTAGAATTGATCTCTCGTATATTTTTTTCAAATGCCATAAAAGTACATTGACTTCACTGAATTCGCTTATTTCAATAATTATCCACGCGTGTCTTTTGAAGTAATTTACCATTATCACTGGACTGGCTAGTACTTTAGTAAATATCTTGATACCTACCTGATAGTTTTCCTGTATTTACAATCTTGGCGCTTCGGTTAGCCATAATCTTTTATGGGCAACCTGTATTATAATAGTTTGAATTTTATCCTAACGTTATTTAAATCCATTTTCTGTGGCATGCAAGTAGCAGCAATAACCTAATAGCCATCCATGACAGGAGCAGTTCGATGTTAACTCACTTACATTAGTCGTTTTAAAGAAATTGACTGTCAAAAGTGCACACCGCTGCTAGTAAATTTTAATGATATATACATTGAAGGTTAACACCAGTACTCCTCTTTGCATACCGTTAGGCATACTTTAAAGTTATAAAAAGCTATAACTTAATTGTCTATGTCACACAACCACGCCCACGCGCCTACTTTATAATCTCCGCACAAAATCTCCAACTCCGGTATCACAAACTGTACCTGGCAAGCTTGTATAACACAATAAAGAAGCGTTCTTGCACAAGATATATTACTATTCAACTTACTTAAAACTCCAAGTCCATCAAAAGTTTTGAACAAAGCTTAAAAGTTAAAAGAAAATATCCGAGTCAGGTGGAGTCTCAGTTGAATAGAGAAAGTTTCCGCAGCCGGGGTGATTAATGAGAGCTACTGTTTATTCAGAGCAGTTCCAATGAGGATTAGACTGAAGATTTTGGACGTGTGTCACGTGTTCTTTATTAGAAGATGAGTGGGCTGCGCGGGTCGGTATGATTATTGTAAGTATTAAAAATGATCATTTAACTACGTAGAAATACTTTCGTTTTCACTTTCACAATACACGTTTTAGGAGTAAGTATTACCTACTATGTGAAAAACCCACTGTGTCAACTTATTCTACGTTTCACATGGATATTTATTGAATGTTCCAAGAACGATCTAGCTGTTATATGCCAAAGAAATAATATAAGCTGGCAGCTTTATAAAAAAATACTAACTGGGCCACACAGTTACATAACTACAAATAGTAGTGTGAGGTTCTGTTGAATACCAACTTTTTAATAAACTGGCTTTTCTCTGCATTTTTTTTCAATCTGTCGGGTAGAACCTGAAATTAGTAATTTCATTTAAAACGAACTCTTGGCGTTATAATAGGTTTTTTTTACTAATGCTATAAAGACGAAAGTTTGTGAGGATGAATGGATGTTTGTTACTCTTGCAGGCAAAAACGGCTGAACGGATCTGAATGAAATTTGGCACAGAGATAGCTTATAGTCTGGAATAGCAAGAAGTTTGCATGGAATAGATTTCACCAAAGTTGCCGCCGCAACCGAAGCCGTAGGCAACAGCTAGCATAAGTATATGTTTTTATGATTTATTATTATACCGCTTCTTACTTACTTCTATACCTATAAATATTAATAATATATTTAATAATAATTTTATAAATAATGAGATGCAAACATGAACGCAATGATCATTCATAAAAAGTTAAGAAAGAAACTTAAAAACACATATCTCATTCGAATACTTTGCATTTTTGCGAAGTGCCTAAGTTATCGCCCAACTGCTCGGATGACAACGAATAGAAAATAAAGTACTTCTTATGGCCATACTTTAATAAGTACCTATTACCTGTTAAGATACGTATGTAGGTAGTAAATTATTGTTTGTTTTTGACAGGTAACTTTCTATTATTTTCATATTTTTACACGTTTTGTTAAAATATGTAATTTGTTTTGTTATTTTAAAATTCAAAGATTCTGGTTCGCAATATGTGTGATTAAATTTTTCAGCCAATAAACACTTACACTTGGGTTTCTTTAAAGTAATGTAAATTCCTCTGCCTCAGTGCTAATCGTGAATCTCCATGCTTGTTCTCTGACCCAGGAATGACCAGCCTTCTGGTCATGTGAAACTTAAACTTCTGTTACAAAAAGTAATCAAACTGCTAATTATGCTTAGAGAACGTCTTGCTTGGAGGGACTTAAATCAACCTTTCAGAATACTAAGCCAGTTTTAATTTTAGGATGAAAATCTGATAAGAAATGTAATTTTGTTTGCTAAGATTTTTGACATACGTAATACAAAAAAAATCATGTGAATAATGTTGACAGAAACATGGAGTTTAAGTCGCATAACGATTCAAAACCCTTCTTTTTTTAATAAACATAAGCCGTTACTATCTTGTTTACCTACAATCTAATGTTTTTATTTTGGTTAGTTTCAACAATTGTCAAAATAATTTCATCTACTTAAAGAAACTGTAGTGCTTATACTTATTACCTCCTAAATTTTTAGGTAAAACTCTCAAGCTGCCAACACTGGTTTTTAATTTCCAGATATAACCAACAAAACACCGTGTTACCTAATCGCCTTTTAAATTTAAAACATTCAACTCTTAGCTCGTTTTGATGCAATTCGATATTTATTTGTTTTTTTATTGCCTATTTGCTATTGCAATACCATTATACCATTAAAGTATAACGAAGAGATGTTTTGGAATCGTCTAATACTAGCGTATGGTTTACATAATAGCAACATTATAATATTGACGTAACGCCAATATGTAATTATATACTTATTTATTTTGGTATATGTACTATAATTTATTTGACATAATATTTATTTTGTGATATTACTGATATGTGTTAACTCCCCTACACCACAATATACCGCAACGTGTCATGTGTTATTTTATAGAAAACAATACTTCGTTACTGTGATTTTACTAGATATAAGAAAGTTATATTTTTAATAGTACCTTTTTGATTAATAATTGTAATAATCTGTGATTTTAATAGGTATGTTGTTAAATTGTACGTATATTAAGAAATCTAAAATCTGTTTTTACATAACATCTGTATTTTATTAGTTATGTTTTCTTATTTTGTAATAATAGCTCTATGATTCTATCAAAGAAACAGAACTAATGCATTTAACGAATACCTATGTACTGATTTCATTAAAAAGGTTGATGAATCGTTACCTCAGGTTGGTTAGGTTAGGTTTTTATGAAAATAATCAATATTTCAGCCCTTACCTTATGAAAAATAAAAAGTAGACGATTCATTTATAGTATTTTATTTTTAACGTACCTAATGGGGATTAGTGAACTTTTTAGTTCACTAATCCGCATTAAATAAAATTTTTGCGTCAACGGGGAATAGTGAACAAAAAGTTCAATAATCCCCATCAACGGGGATTGTCAACGGGGAAAAGTGGAATAAGCCATCCTAGCTATCTCACTTAAAACGGTCTGTTCCTGGCAACCTAAATAGTTTTATTATAATTTGTTTGTAAACACACATATTGTAAACCAAAAAATACCAAAGATTAAGACGTACCTATTTGCACTAAGTAGGAATCGGACCTGCGACGTCTGATATTAAAATAAATTGCTCGACCGACGCGTCACAGTATATAACATCCTCTGACCATTTATTTATTTTCTTTTTGACAGTTGCTTGAGAACGTAACTATGCTGGAGTTCGTAAAATTAAACATTAAAAACTCGCAATAAGAAAAATTGATTACCTATTTTAATTCAGGAACACTATTTATTTCCGTTCGTAGACATTATGACGCTGTTAATGTAGTATTTAAAAAGTGTTGCATCTATTCTACGTAGTCATGAGAACAATAAAAATGTTTCTACTGCATATTTATGATTCTACATTATATATATTTAACCATTTCTAAATCAGTATAAAATCTTGGCGTCTATAATTATGAGTTGTATTTAATTGTATTTGCAATAAGTAACATCAAAATAAAGAGGGCCCCCTCCTTCAGCTTCTCATATACTTAAAATCAACATTGTTCTGTGCAGTGGCGGATTTACCAGTAGGCTGAGTAGGCTGAAACCTGGGGCGGCAGATTTTAGGGGCGGCAAATTTGGGGCCTACATCATTTTTTATGTCTTGTCCTGGGGTATCGAATTAGATAGACCGACGGGTAGGGGCGGCAAAATTTTAATAGCCTACTGGCGGCAAATGTGTAATTCGCCACTGGTTCTGTGCATTTTTAGATTAAATAATAAGAACCGATGTTTAGACTGGCCTATTGGCCTAGTGGTTAGTGACCCTGACTGCTAGGCCATAAGTCGTGGGTTCGATTCCCACCCGAGTCTGGGTGTTCTTTGTGTCCGTTGTTTGTATGTTTGTAAAGTCCCCCGCGACACAGGAGTCATTCCTAATGCGGGAGTTGTCCTTTTTAAAAAAAGAAAAGAAAAAAAAGACATCCCCATGAAAATATCATAGACTGAAAATGAATTAATTAATAGATTCCTACCAAGTGAATAGTATTTATGCTGTACCTAAAACTAGACACCCTAGTGTCGTTAAAGATGACAAAACGAAGTCTCAAGGTCGACTGCCTCTGTCCCATTACCCTGTCTTCTCCTTACACTGTTACTTATACATACTGGTCTATTGTTAGAAATACTCTGTTAATCGGTATCTTCATATTAAAATGTACTTAAATCAGAACAGCATTAATAATTCACTAAACAATTTCTTTTAGGAAACAGTTTTTTCAGCTCCTGTTTGTCACTTCTTAAATTGCATTCACTTTTTTATTTTCATGATGAGAAGTATCCGTTATGCGTTTCCAGTTTTCAGGCTTTTTTCTCAAATGCCATTTAGTTTGTTAAAAATTTTGGTAATTAATAACGAGGCAGAGTTTGCACGCATTGAGGCATGTTCATAATATTCGTTGATAAATAGTCAACCTGATAGTTAGTTTTATTTTATTAATACAACGTACGTAGTTACAAAAAGTATGCATTCCCTTTCGTATACCTACTACCATACAACAGCAAAATATGTATATAAAATTCGAGACAGTAATAGAATTACACAGTTCAAACTACACTAAAAGTTCTAGATATAATTGTTTCAAATTATTTTGTTTGCCATTTCCCCTTTTACATTCGCCTTAATAAGGACCACCCTGAGAGAAAATTATAGAACTGGATGTAGTCAATGACTTCTACTGCTGGCTGTAACTAACATTATATTCTCATTTCTCAACTTACAACGTTGGGCAATTTATAAAACGCCAATTTTTTTTTCAAGAGTTGGTTTTTTTACTTTTTATTTGAACATGTAGGCAAAACAAGCACATATTATGATATCGGGTTACGAGCACCTAGAACCATTTTTCAGTATGGTTATTGACCTAGACTACTCACTATATTTTTACAAGTCGGGCAACCCCAAATATTAAAAAGGAATACTGTTCGATTCCAGTGTTACTAGACAGCTACTGAGCAGATAGAAGCCTCTTTATTAACTGACTTTATTGCGAAAGAAGATCTCAATATTTATTTAAAATACAGTTGAAAAGGTCAGATTTTATATGCAATAGTGTAGCAAGACGGAATAAAGAAACCATGACAAAAGCTAGAATGCCATCTACGTCTAGAATATCGATTTTAGTTATGATTGTAATTAATATCGATCATCGAGATCGGGGATTAGTAGGATAACCCCGCTCATTCCACATTAGAAATATAGTAAATTCTGCACAAGAACTTATTTATATAATACAAACTATATTAGTTAATATGCACTCGTCAACATTGCGATGCATGTAGGTATAATCGACTACTTTTCAAAGCCTAGTGGCATATTGTTCATGTGCATTTATTGCCATATTGTCAGAAACGTAACAACAAAGTGCGCTCAAATGGCTCAATCGGTCAAAATTCCCAACAGCATCGGTTGCAGCCGCACCCCGTCCATCGTTCGAAGAGTTGCGCATTTGTGTAGTTGTACAAATTGCTCGCCCCCTGTTTATCTCCGACAGCCGACCTCCCAGCCCCTTGCACGTATTTATCTTCAACCCTTCGACGACGACATTGCATTGACTTTGTAACGTTTTGTTCGATCGCCGATACTAGAATAGTTTCGTTTTTATTGGCTCTTGTTTTTGTTTGGACTAATTTAACTTGACTAACTCTTTACTGAATAAATGCATTGATACTGAATATTAAATACAAAAGCTATCATTAGACAACATGTTAATTATATTTATCTTACTTTATTAACATGATGCAATTCCGAACTGTCTAGTTAAGGAAAAGGGTACGTATCTACCACAATCAACACGAGCAGCCGAAATCAAAATTAAGCAAGCTATTTCTCTCTGACGTTGTTGATTGATATTAGGAATCCATCACTATCTTCCGTATTAGATACGGATTCATCATATAAGTTGAGAAAGACGCACATTTCCTTTTTACTTCAATTATGAGCCATTATTTGTGCATGAACTCTCCTTTCACATTATTACTGTTCATAATTGTAGTGTTGTTCTATAATGAAATGAATTCATTCAAAGACACACAGAGTAAAAAAATTCTCTAAATGTATCTCATCAACACCATCGTCTCAATTACTCTTGTTTGAAATAGGTGTAGGTATTTCTTAAAAGATGGATAATTAGTGTTCATATTTCGGAAACACTCTAATTTATAATCCCATCTTAGTATTGGTTTGATAATGACCGTATTATTAAACTGCCACATCAAAGCGAACTGTTAGAGGTGCGCAAAAGGTCGACAATATAAATGTATCAAGAAATCTAAGAACAACTCTAGTCTAGGGAGTTAAATGCATAATTTAGACAGTCATTTGCGGCTAGCGCGAAATGTCAGACAATTTTGTGTCCTTACGACCGAATTTATATGAAACTTTAAATGTTTTACACAATATGGCTAAACATGGCAAAGTTTAATACGAAACATACACGATTTATTGGTTAAGTGTAATTTATGGATATTGAAAATTTAGGAGGATCAGAATGTATACAAGCTTTGGTAACTTTTACTCAAAAAATAAAATATAACTACTACATTATTTCTTTTATCGTGAATGTACATACAGGTAAAAGCTTATTATAAAAATTTTAAGAACATTACTTGCACTAAAGGAATTATATTCTTATCTTTTTTAAGTAATTAATAACATAGTCCATGGATGCAAATCTGGAGCTGTTTTATTAAAAAGATCTCGATCGATATATGAGATGACAATGAGAAGCGTGAAGCACAAGTGTCTTGTCTTCATTGGACGACAATTATGAATGATTTAATAGAGAAACAAGGTATGTAAAACAAACATAAATCTTAAACCTTAAGGAGATGGTGATTGCGAGTTAGATTAGTATAGTACTGTAATATTTCCAGTATCCATATCCCCCCTCCTCCGCCATTCTGATATCATCCACACTACGGAACTGTGACAGGGTCGATATCCAGATTGTAAGGGCCACCCCTAGAATATAGAATAATATGGAATACTTAAATAAAATGTAAATTCCTTGTGACACTTTAAGAAAGATAGATACAAGACAGTGGTCGAAAAATAAAGGGGCTCAATTTTTTTTAGGTAGTGGAATAATTTGTATTCTTTTCATGCAGATGGAAACCAACAACATGGAATTTACGGATTGGATTGGATACGGTCACTTCCTACTGCATTACACGAAATTGCTAGTATGGTATTCTTAGCATTAACATCACCACCATACAGTTGGTTAAAGATGAAAGGTGGATAGTAGGAAGCTGTGCTTAGACGAAGACAAGGGATGTTACTTAAGAAAAACGGTATTAAACGTTTTAGGAACAGAATTTTCACCTCCGTTCTCTAGGAATGAATTGCTGTGTTTTCGTTCTGCATTTCTATACTGCTTCGCTTTTTAATCATTATTATGGTAGTAATATCTTATTACGAAGGGAAGTTTTTCCTTTTTAAGTGAAGGTGTTAGAAATAATAATCGTTATAGGTACTCTGTTTGAGACCAGAACTGAGTTAACTTGACTAATTTTTAACGTATTCATTATGTTGAACGGTAATAATTTCAGTGGAAAATCTAATTTTCCGCTTGTATAAATTTTATTGTTTATTATTATCGGCTGAAGGTGTATAATAACACTCATATTTATTTTGGACACTGTAATTTAATACGGAGATGCAAATATTACATTTTATTAATGTAATTTTATAGCTCTATGTGTGCTGTTGTGAATGTATAATGATCCAAATACTTTTAAATATTCTGCCTACTGAAGGTGGTAAATGTTTTAATATAATTGTAAGCTTTAAAATCTATTTCAATTTTCATGCCTGGTCTAGTTCAACTTATATAGAACTTTCTACCAATCTTTGTACGCTCTCAAGAGAGTGTGAGAAAGTAAGAAATCTAATTAATACTTTCTCTTGTATAATTATTGAGTAATTACATAACAAAATGCTCTTATAACTTATAAAAATGACTACGCTTTTTTAAATAGTAAGAAACTTCAAGCTGAAAGCATTCTAATGCTTGCATTTTTTAAATAGTACATGAGTACTGTTATACAGCTTACAGCACATAATAAGATAAGTTTTAAGAACAGTATACTATCACTCATGGAATAAATGAATTATGATTATTTGGGCGTAGAGTTTATTTATTTACATGCATTAGCCCACTGTACACACGTAGAAATACCTAGTGCATACACTAGTTTAGAATATAAAATAACTTTCCAACCAATTTCACCATAGTTGTTTACCGTAACCCCTTATAAAAATAATTTAAAAAATTAAAAGCATAACAATTATTCACTTCTATGTATTTGTAAGCACGGTCGCCAGCCCTCCCTTTTGGAGGTTGGGTTTGAAACCAGCAAAAGATCGTGGTAATAAACAATATAAATTTGAGTCATGTCATTTAAACAATGTTAAATTAAAAGTAGATGCAACATTACAATTGTGTAAGCGAAACGAAACTTAATTCAACAAAACCCAACAAGTAATAAAATTCATCTTAGCATCTCTTAAATTAAGAGCACTTCAGATTACGAACAACAATGACTGTCCTTGTTACAATAAAGAGAATAAACGATTATTAATAGGTACTACAAGTACTCGTAACTCACTCAGGGAACTTTCTTAACAGATCAAACCACCGATGTATACAATTTTAGTTGAAATCAATGTTCTCTTAATTTAGTTTTCGCAATAATAGTTATAGGTACAGAACAGATAACAGTTACAATTCTTGATTGAATATACTGGAAAATTGAGAAAGGGAGAAAAAAATTATGATAAGAGGATTTAAGTAAGACATAAATGTTTCACTTGGTTAGGGAGGAGTTCTCCATAACGCTTTCAAAGCAGGAGAAGTATGGTATCTTTGAGTTTTGATTTATTTAAATCTCGTTCTACCGGAGATAATCACGTTATGTCCTGCTTGAAGACTGTGATGTTATATAAACAATATTTTAAAATAAAATTTCTGATAAATTTTGAGAGTTGGAATATAAAATATTATCTCAGTCGAGCTTTCTTCAATAATATTTCAAATCATGAAGAAACCCATAGCTCAAAATCATTTCATCATCATTAAAAAGATCAGACGTCTTTGCTTGAACTTTTCTCCCTGTCTTTTATCAATTTTCCATTATATTAAATCAGGAATTGTAATCATTTTTGAAAAATATTTTTTTACGGTATTTGTCGTCTGTCTTATAGCAATACCAAAATTATCAGCCGTCTAGTAACAATGTTTAATAACAAAATCCCTTTTTGTAAGCATTTGATGAAACAAGTACTATTTTAATGGAAGTTACTCTCAGTAGGACTCAGTAGTGTACTTAGGACGGATGATCTCAAACCACGTGGTAGTCGTTGCAAAACAAACACAAGTTGAGCGGTATCACTAGCATGTTGAAAACCCTAACCCTAGATACCTTTGGTGACCTTATTCAACAACACGACACGTGTTAGTTAACCGCGGTCTTCTGTGTTGTGGGTGTGTTTCCCAGTTTAGAGCCCCAATTCGAACAGACAAAGCAACTGATTAGGTATATCGCTAGCGGTGCGATCGAACACTAGTCGTGTAGTGTAAACGAGCCTTCCATAGATTTATAACCATAATTCCGTGTGCAAAAGAAAACGGCGAGGTGTTATCGAGGCTGTATTGACACTTTAATGCTATTGTTTGATTTAGAGGGCTCATTACAGGCGCGGGAAGAATGGCGTTCGTGAGCCAAAGGTGCGAACCAGTACTCTATACAATCCCGGTGTATTATTCATAATTTCTTTATAGAAACGCTTTAGTGTCGCACAAACATTTGCAGTTTATTGTTATCACAGTTTATGTTGTAGTTGTTCAGATTACTGTAGCGATATGATAGCGGAGCTAGTGGAAGTCGCGGTTGATGTTTTTTTATAATAATCAAATCTTCAATGGCTCTATCTTGGTGGTCGTTGCCTATTTACGACGCATACTAATAAAACAGTATGTGATGTCTAAAGATTTATATATCTGTAATGTTGGAATTACACTGCGTTTTTTTTGTAAAATAGTTCGATAGCATGGGAATGTGAATAAAAACTTTGAAATGTATATCATAAATGATAATTGAATTACAAATGACTATTATTTCGGGCAGTATTCAATTCATGCGCTAATCATGCAAATCTTGATGTTTCAGATCACCTCTGTCTAACGCCACATCACACGGTACCGACTCGGTTCACGATTACACTTTTCTTCGCAGTACAGAAAGGATTACACCGCGGTCAAAGAGTAATACAGCATAGTGTTCTTCTGAAGAGTAAGTTTTACAGAGCTTCATTACTAGTAGAGTAAAGGGCCCAAGCGCTTGTTGCCACCTTAGGTTCACATAAACAATAGCATTAACCACAGGCGCTCATAAAAATAGCGATGACCTAATTTGCAACTGACAGTTAAGTACTTTTTCTGAAGGGGATCAATTCGCACGCAAATAAAGTCCATCTGTGCGGATCGACACCTCAACAAAATATTATTTTTAAAAAGGGTTGACTCGCACCATTCGTCCAAACAAATTCGTACGAAACGACCACGTTGACCACTAAGCCTTGTGTAATCAATGGGGGACTTTCAGCAATCACAATTTGCCTAACATTTTGAAGTACAATTGGTAGCCTGGCTGTGCTCTTATGCTTATCGCTGCTATCTGTAACGTACTGGTTCTTAGCATCAGATGAGTTACTACTTCTATTCAGACACAGTAATAGTAGATAAGTAAGTAGATAAATAATTTATTATTCGTTACTTTGGTTAGGTACTTTGTTTCTTTATAAAAAAATGTTAACAAATTCCGACACCGAAACTTTAAGTTTATTGAATGCAAAAGAAACGAAGTCAAAGTCTTTTGCAAAAATGGATACTTAATAAAAATGCCGTATTAAGTAATTTACATGTACAAATCGAAGACCGTATACACGTATCTTCTGATCGTGTCATCTTCTTTCTACGAAAGCATATAGGTATCTTATTTAGTAGTAATTTGTAACATAGTAAATGTTTACAGTTGTACTAAACGGTTCGTGATTTTCCCCGTCGTTCTATACCCCTTTCCAAGATGAGAAGATACGGTCAGAGCTCTCGGCGGCCTGCGCCCCGCGCGTGCCGGCCGGCCCGTAATAACAACAGAAAATTTTACGCTCCGGGACAATGCGATATAAAATTATCTGTTAGATCCAATAATCGCACGGAACAGTCGGGACTTAATGCTGGCCAATCATTAGCTACGAGGGATAACGGAGCCGACGGCCAGTGCGGCCCATTAACGTTGGAAGAGAACTGCGCTCGACGATGCCCCGTGACCAAACGTCAATGCAACATCTACACTTCATGTGCGTTTGTTGCATCGAAACCGTCCCTCAGGCATCCACGAACAAAGGAATGACTTCATTCTACATTGAATACTCCTCCTTAACGTACTTTGTTACTCTTCCACGAATCTGCATTTTACAACAACCATCTTCGCGGTCCAATTATTCATTACTCGTTTAATTATCGGCATGCTCGTTCCCACCGATTTCACCACCGTTTTAAAGAGCAGACGTACCCTGCACTTAATAACTAGTATAAAGATACGATTAAGTGCAAGCACTTATAAATACTTGTAATTATTTTATCGGGATCGACTAAAGAGGACGCGAAAGCAGGCGGCCGCACTATCATTAGCGCGAGGAAAGCGATCAGTTATTTACGCGGCCGGCCAAACGGCGAGCCGTGTTGGTTTACGGCGGGCAACCCCCGAAGGAGATGCATTCCGCCATTCCACTGGCTCACGAACTCACGACTGCACAACAATAATTACCCGTGGGTGTACGCCATTATAGCTTCGCGAGCGATTATTATCAATCGTTGTGCTAGCGAACGGTCACCGCTTAGAACCCGATGTAATGGAACAAAATTATCGTAATGTTATAACGAGAGATGCAAAGCAGATTATTTGATAATTATATGAAATAAATCAAAATCTCCCGAGTGCTAAAGTTTGTCCCTTTCTGTCGCATGGGGGTGGTGGCGCTGCTTCTCGGTCGCATGCGCCCGCGGCTGTTTCGTTGTCGCTGCGTGTGCAGCTCGTAGGCCAGTATTGTTCGTTGTCCGCCGCCGGCAATCCATACCTCACCCCAACTCTTACCAGGATATTGCTAATTTTCTATCATTGCGATCACAGCCAACTTTATAGACGATTAGATTTTGAAATTTAGGTGTCAGTCCAGTATTTATTGTTAATGCAAAGGAGGTAATTTTGAACAATGTAACAAGAAATCCAAGTTATAAACTAGTATACACCAATACTGCATCACTTGTGCATTACCCTATACTTGTGAAACTTGTGTATGTTTACTTCATTCTAAATGGGTAGGTACCTACAACCTTTAGAAACTAAATTATTGTAATGTCCTAAAGCTATTGTTTCCAAATTTTTCTACAACTGATAGAGGTATAGGAGCTAATTTAATGTTTAAATATATGTAACAGACAGAGGGAAGCAGAACCTAAAACTCTGAGTCAGTTCCTGAGTTCGTTGAGTTCCTACTTACCTGTATCACTCAAACACAAACGTCGCTCAAAAACAAACAGTAACTCATACATACATATACATACATACATACATACACACACACACACACACATACATACATACATACATACATACACACACACACAAACATACATACATAGGCACACATATTGATAGTCCTGTAACTTCCTGTTACACACGCACATGCAAACACTCATATACAATCGCAGTAGCAAAGTTTGCCCAAATTATCCACATTTCAATTGACAAACTACTAAATCTACAATCCGAAGTAGAAGTATAAAAAGGTTAAAAACTTTATATTTGACAGAGGGTAGAAGAAGCTGCGAGTATTACCGCCAACAGCCTGAATTTTAAAGTAAAAGCTATCTTTAGCCCTGCCAATAGAATGAATAAAAATAATTATACCGGCAAGAGCCCAGTACTTTAATGGATATCCATCTGTCACAGTCTATTTGTTTCTAACCTACTTAAACGAAACAGTTAAAACACAAGTAGTGGTGTTTGGTGCGTCTGTATGTGCGTGCGTAGAAGTTTTATTTATGGAGATTTACGAAACCATATCTCTAGTCTTATGCCTAGAGATCCAGCTTTTCGGCTGGAGATCCTTTCACGTTCACCAAAGACCTCCAAAAATACATTACGATAGAACATGAAACATGAAAACAACTGTAAAATAAACGGCATTAGTTCGATAGACGTACCTAAGGGAATTATTATTGTATGTGTTTTTTATTCCCAAAAATGTGTGTGTGTACTTAGGTACGGACGTAAGAAGTTATACTTCTTTGGCGCTAGTTAAGTAAAGTTTATTTAAATATCATAATAAAGAATATACACCGTCAACTAACCTCAAATTCTACAAACGTACTCAAAGTAATATGTAAAAACCATTTCTATCACTTATAATCACAGTAAATTATCTTTAAATCAATAAATTCTTAATAAATATCAGTCACCACGATATATTATTTGAAAAAATATATATTTATGTATATTTATATATATTTTATACAAATTATATAATAAATACATTAGATACAAAACAGGTGTACGTGTTGTAGGTTCAGAAACACTTGAATAAATATCGAGAAGTTGGTAACTTTTTTGAAAAACAAAAATGTTGACTAACTAACTTCAGGGTGTCGGATTTTTTGTGACGGTGTGCACGCGCATCGTACAAAATTACTCTCATCATTTTTCCCTAACGCGCCAAAAGAAGTATAACTTCAAAAATGTCAGAATGACATATTTTAGTTTTAAAAATCGAAGTCAATGTCTAGGTGAAACTCTAGTGCTCACTTCCAAATGCCTTTAGGTGTTAGTAAATTGTGGTGAGGCGAGGTTCACGCTGAACTCATTACCGCTCCACGTAATGTGTTCCGTCATCGAGATTAACTCCTCAGTAATGGCACCCCTTCTTATAGGTACATTTCTACAACGTCACTATTACAATTGCGCGTAATTGAGGTTTATCCGCTTTTAGTAAAATGGCCAATTTAGCTCTTAATGTTGTTTGTGCTGTTGTTTTATTAAATGACGTTAAATCGTTGAGGTTTCGTTTGTCGTGGTTGTTTTCTCTCATAAACCTACTGATTTTGGGAACAATCAACACTTTAAAATAAGATTTTTTATATGTTTTCATATAAATAAAGTAACAACGGTATTGAAGACCTGTAAGCACTCGTAATGCTGTTACATATAAAGCTATGGTGACCCTAATCATCAGCCGTTATCATACCGATTTATACAAAGCGTCCATAGGTTGCTGTAAGCGCTAATAACAAAAAAAAATTAATGTTGACGACTTTATGATTTTTTATTCAATAAAATGTATGTATTTTATGTTGATCAAGAATCAACTTGTAAAACGATTAAAAAGATAAGAAATATACCTACATTAATTTTAAATTAAAAGTAGCTTATCTTGAAAAACGCTAGAATGAAAAAAAATGCAATAACAATATTAATAGAGAATATGGTACATTGAAAATGATGTCTAAATATTCTTCCAACGCCACATATTCAAATTCTACTGTTAACCGATATACCTTAATTGGCAAACCAGCTAATTCCATTTTGATTTTTTTTCAGGAGACACTTAAATTTTTATAATACTTTCCTTGTAGACTACTTATTAAAAACTTTTTGACAAAAAATTAAAATTAAAAAAATTAAACCGCCGAACAAGTCCTCGAGTCAGGTACAAATTTCGTCAATACCGCTAATAACCAAGAGAGCTGATGATAACGCTTACTACCTTAGTGATATCAGCTGGACAAGCATCCCAACTTTAACAACTCTAAACGTTCCATTTAAAAAGCTAATTTCCAATACAATTACAGTGCACGTGTAAACGTTTGCAAATAGGGTAGATGACGGTTACGTCAAATCAGTATCTTTTTAGTCAGCGTCAAAACGATAGGTTTCGCACATTTTTGTATGAAATACCTAGGCATGACGTCACTCCTTACTGTTGTCAAATCATTCACATTTCTTTTTCTTTCTTTTAATAAAGACAACTCCCGCATTAGGAATTACTCCTGTGTTGAGGGGGACTTTACAAACATACAAACAACGGACACAAAGAACACCCAGACTCGAGTGGGAATGGAACCCACGACCTATGGCATGGCAGTCAGGGTCACTAACCACTAGGCCAACAGGCCAGTCTAAACATCGGTTCTTATTAAGTAATCTAAAAAAAATGCACAGAAAAATGTTGATTTTAAGTATATGAAAAGGGAGCTGAAGGAAGGCCCTTTAATGTTAATTTGGCAATTATTAAATAAATTAAAAAGCTTATAGTAAAAGTAGACAACAATTTCCACACTATTTTAGGTTATTCTATTTTCCGACTTGACGAAATAATTTATTTTGAGTATTGGTATCTACCCAATTGAAATTACCGCAATCTAATAACATTTTTTTGAATTCAATATCGATGAAAAAAACTGCCACAATTTGTAAAAACGATAAATAGTGCAGATTTTGTCCGGCAATAAGTTAATTGACGGTTGCTTGAGTGATCGATCTATGGCAGGAGGAGTAAAGGGATCGGGCAGAGGAGAGTGCGGGGTAAGGTGCGCCGGCGCAGCGACGCGGTGGAGCGCCGCAGGCGACGCACTGTCTCACCTGCAACAACAACTTAGGGTTGTCGAAAACTCAAAGCAGAAATAGCATACTTACGTTTTTTTTAAGGGTTATAAAAGCGTATACGTAATACGTTTTAAAAGTCATACAGGGATGGTTTGCCAGCGAAGGAGTTGTGTATTTACAGAAAAACAAGAAATGAAAAAATCTTTGTCTTCTGCTCACATTACTATTGCGCACTTAGTCATAAGTGCAACACCAATGATGAATATGGACACGTAATTATTGTTTACAGGCCACAGTCGTGCTTAAATATCTTTGAAATCAGATTGTATTCAGTGAATAGACCAGAGCCTTTTGAAAATAAAATCAGATCATTATAAGATGAAGAGAAGTATCCTCTGCTGGACAAAGAGTTTTTTATAGTATGAGAGGCGTTACGCAATAGGTACTAGCCACGCTAACCGAATAAGCATTGACTGACTTCATAAAACTCTAAGAAGATTATGGAAACCTCTTTTGTGTGTCTAAGGCCTAATGAGATATTTTCCGTTAAAGTCTGAAGTCAGAGGTGCGCAACCGAGGATTGTAATCAAATCAAAACAAACACTCGGCTGTCATTGCTTCAACAATAAAGCACTTGATACAAAATCTATCCACGTGTATCGGTAACGAGTTAGTTGCAGAGATCACGATCAAATAACGGTGCAGGAACCATCACAATGGCACACTTCGTTTAGAACAACTTGTGCAGAATTATAAATAGTCAATACAATAGACTACAATATGCAACCAGCAGAATGTAGTACCTAAATGATTAAATTTTAAGTATTCAATATAATAATCCAAAGCGAAATATATATAGAGTATTACATCCAGATCGTAATTTCAGCGTTACTAATAAATAATTGTAATACCCTAAAAATATCTGGATCTGGATATAGGGGATTTTGTTCCCAAAATTCTTCTTCAAAAAATACTTTTCCTCTAGTAGATGCAAATGCAAATGCAAATTTTATGCACTTTTTAGAGAAATTTTAGAACGGCAAAGTTAAGTCTTTTATTCCGACTTGTGACGTATATCGATGTACGAGTCAACATGATCTACAAATAAGTATGTACAAAACACTTTAGAGCGCGAGTCAGACTCGCACTCGCGGTTTGTTTTTATTGTATTTATCTATAATATGTATGTATTTAGAAATATATAAGTATGTTTATCAGCAGTTTGGTTACCATAGTACAGGCTCTGCCTAGTTTGGGATCAGATGGCCGTGTATAAGGCGTATGTTATTTAATATTGTTATTATTATTATTTAAAACTTAATGCACAATTTGTACAAAGGCGGACTTAATGCCCAGAATATTCTCTACCAGTCAACATCTATGGGGATTTCAAAATATTATACGGTAGATGCAAAGATTAAATTAAACATTTGAAGTTATTTATAACTTAGATAATCAAAACAAAGTAGATATACTTATTACATTGAATAAACACTATTAATTACATAAATAGATGCTATACGTCATTACTACATAATATAATATACATACAGAACCTTAAGTATACACACACACAATATACGTACACATACATATGAATACTAAAATACACAGTCGTGTAACCAGCGTAGTGACCGTTCTGCCAACTCATTGTGAAGCAAATCACGTATTTTCTTCTTGAATATAAAACGGTTTTTGGACATCCTGATATTAATAAAAAAAAATAGGCAGTCATGGAACTGCTGACAGAAGTGAAAACTTAAAAGAAACGACGAACTTAAAACGTCACATTAGCAGGTTGGTGACATTAATTAATAAGGAGCTGACAAAACTCAATGTTTAGATAAGCGCCCTCTAGTGGATCTATATATGTATTATTAGATCCATAGCAAAAGTGCACAAACGTGCCTAAAGAAGTTTTCACTTCAAAAAACAAGCGGATGTTCATTATTTAAAAAAATAAATGTTTTACCATCAAAGTCAAATGAACACACACGTCTGGGACTTGTCGAAAGAAGAATTAAATAAACTAATTTCACCATATATACTGTAAATCATCACCTAATAAATAAATGTTCACTTTTATCCTTTGATCATAATATATGTGCTATGGTATATTTGATCTAAGCTTTTATCACTAATATATTTAAAAAATCTTAATTGTTTTTTTTATAATGAGTAGGTACTAGTAACGTGGGTCACATTACTAGTATTCTTATTAACCCCTCCAGCTAAGCTAAACGCTTGTGGTAGGAATGGGTTCACGTCAGTAGTGCTTCGGGGTTCGAACCCTCAACCACTTGATCGCAAGTCCGACGCTTTAGCCAATACGCTACAAAACAAATTGTTTTATCTTAGTAGTTATTCTAATATTACAACTTTATTTGATGGGAACTACGAGAAACAAAAAAACACTTCAAACAATTTAAACTTTGAAAGGCATTCATGCGCAGCACAGCCCTCAACTTGCAGCATAACAAAGCAAAAATTGCTGAGATAATGAACCATAATGCAAAGCGTGATATAAACTTCATATCGGCCTGGGGCTGGATTAACTTGTTAGTTAGAACCTCACCTCTCCCTCGCAAACCTTCGCCACACTATATGTCGACACCATGTCATATACAAGATCAGAACCAGAAAAGCATCCTGATAAATCCAAGTGAACATAATATCACTACATATTATAAAACAAAGTAATCCACCGTGTCTGTCTGTCTGTCTGTTCGCGATAAACCTAAAAACTACTGAATGTTCACTAATAAATAGAGCAATTCATGAGGTAGGCTTAGGTATATAATTTGTTAAAGTTTTGTGTACATTAGTTGAAATATGATGATGATAGTTGAAGATGTCTCTACTACCCGTGCGAAGCCGGGGCGGCTTGCTAGTGATGAATAAAATCTATCGCGAGTGGTATTCATATCAAATAAATACCGATGTCGTCGGGGTCTTTAGTGTATTGGGCACTATTCTGAAAAAGAGAAATGATATTCAAGGTCACCAAAAATATTATATAAAATTATGAAACAAAGTCTCCGGCCACGTCTGTCTGTCTGTCCGTCTGTCTGTTCGCGATAAACTGAAAAACTACTAAACGGATTTTCATGTGGTTTTCACTAATAGACAGAGTGATTCATTATGAAGGTTTAGATGTATAATTTGTTGTCGGGGCGGGTTGCTAGTATTATATAAAAAGCACAAGTTTCGGTATAGAGATTCCAACAACGACTGGCCTTCAACATGAGTGCTCGAATACATCACCACGCGTTAAACAATACTCAGAAATATGCATCAGCATTACCACTGTATACATATGTATAAGGTATTACTCACATATGTATTTCGGGGGTACTCGACTGGTTTTGGTTAAGAAACCTGCCGCGTCGGATTGTGACGCCTGTTACCGACACACGCGGAAAACCCAAGTCATTACGTTTCAACGCCAATGGATAGGTACGGTGGCTCTCCGATACTCCGAAGAAGAAAACCTCTGTAAAAATCCCGCAGAGGGTATCTTGTGTGCGCTTTCGATAATTAAGGAGGGTATGCTCTCCTATATAAATAGACTATAATAAAATAATAGTATACTGTAGTAATAAAAAAAATATAAGATGAAAATATAGTATTTTGTTTCCAGCAGCATTAGTAGGTATGCAATATAGTAATGTCTAACAAAAACCGGACAAGAGCGAGTCTGACTCGCGCACCGAGTACGTCCATCTCGAGAATCAATTCACGAAAAATTTTACCCGTCTTTTGCGAAAGACAAACTTAACTTTGCGGTTTTAAAAATAGTCTCCCATACATTGATGCACGACAAATTCAACTTTCCAATTCCAAAATATAAGTTTGTAATCACAAAAACTATTGTTTGTATGTGTTATAAAAAAACGACATTCGGTTTTTTTCTTTTCTTGTACTTTTATGAGTCTAGATCAATGAAAAGTACCCTATAGGTTTTGATTTACCTGCGATATGTTCAAATTTGTTAAAATCTAAGGCTTAATGGCCGTATCTTTTGATTGCATTGACGTAGAAACTTGTTTTTTTACACCTTCAAGGGACCGCTGACATAAGTATTTCATGTAAATTTCAACTTGATGCCTCCACGGGTTCCCGGAGAAAAGAGTCTTGGCAGACACGCAGACAGTTATAACAACAAATTAATTCCAAATGTTCAAATTTGGTCTAATCTAAGGCTTAAATGGTCTAAGATTTAACCAAAAATCTTTTGATTGCGTTGACTTAGAATTTTTTTTTACAGTTTCAAGGGACCAAGGGGAAAAAGGACAGACAGACAGACAGACGGACAACAAAGTGATTCTATACGGGTTCCTTTTTTTCCTTTTGAGGAACGGAAACCTAAAAATGAGATAAGAATAATCTAGGGAATATCGAACTAACCATACAACAACAGGAATGGCTCAATTCGTCAAGTGATCATCTCGCTAGCTGCCATCACGTCGTGAGTTGTGGTTTTGATTTCCACCTGGGACAGTATTTGTATGTTTGATTGATTCTACTTCTATGTCACCACTTTTTGTCTATTAACTTTAGTGCAAGATTGTCTTTCTTATTAAAAATTACAGGAGCGCGAGTCAAAAGAGGCTTGTAGCAATGCAAATATGCAGTCGGACATCAATTATACACGTCTGGCAAATAAGTTATGCGTATTGGCGCCTTTAATGCCTACTACGTGTTATTTTTAGCTAATGAGTCACAGTTCGTTATAGTTACAATGTGAGCAAAAAATAAACAAAGGAAATAAAATTCCTACAGTTTTTACATACCTTTGCACGTTGCCGTCTATGTCTTTGTCACTATTAATTTGCTAACAAAACGATCTAATTTTATTTCATAGATGATTCTACCCCTCCCTCCCCCCTAGTCTAGATATAAAATATGCAAACTAAAACCGGTTATTCGGATGCGGTAACTGGACAAATTCGACTGGTCCGAACCGGTCAGTCGAAAGACTTTCAATGCTTCAGCCAGTCTGTACTTATCTGAAGTATACCTATTTGTACATCTGCTTTGATTTTACCAGGACAGATTTAAGGCAGTAACTTCAAAGGTATTCATTATCCCTGCAACTGGTTGCAACAGTTTCCATCTTTGATACATACATAGTTTTCAGTAGACATATTGTACATTAATGTAGTAATAAATAATTATCACCAAACATTGTAAGATATTTTTATTAATAACGCAAAATTGGTAAACTGGTTTTTTGCTCTGAGTGTAACAAAGAATACAAAAGCGAACTCATAAGCCGAGGATCAAATTACACGGCTAACTGTGTTTCAAGCTCTCGGGTAAATCATAAATATCTCTTAACGTGTTTAACCCGAAATCACTGTAAATTATTATTGGAAGTTTACATTATTAAAATAATGAAAATGATCGCCGGCGGCCGCCATGCGTGCCTTCTTGCGAACATAAAAACCACTTGAGGCGATTAAAAATAAACAATAATTGGGCCGACCATTCACGCATGTAGCCTCATTAAAACAATTAAATCTTGATTGAACAGAAATTATAGCTGTCGAATCTTAAACATAATGCGATGGTTTCTTGCCCGGAATCTGCTCCGAAAAAAGATTAACGTTGATTTTAATAAGAAACAATTATATCCGTAGGTATGTCTACGTCCCACGGTCAAGTAGTTGCTCGTGTTCATACTGGACCGGTTACACGTAATTATCAAAAATTACCGATGGCCTTTTTTAAGTATAATTTCAGACTTTTTTGTTTACTGACAACCGTAAGTGTGGGATTAGAAACGTACCTGAGCTGCGTGAATCATTGACATGCTATTAAGTGCCCCCAAGTCTACTGGTTTATTTAACCACATAGGAACTTGAACTGGGCCCAATGTTTGCCGTTATGAAACTTGAACACAAAAATCACTTTATTTACTTACTATTTTTGGCAAAAGTATTGGTTTCGGGTATAGTTAATTTCATTTTTAATTAATTTATATTTAAATTTTTGATGACAGACAAAACATTCAAACATAAATAAATACACTTAACTATAGAGAAACTAGTAAAATACTGTGATATTGGATTTAAGATTCGACGCAGGTATTACACACCTTAAACCATGATGTACCCAAAGGTTGTTTAAGAAAAAACTAATGAAAACTCTAAAAAAAGAACTGGGATTTTTTATTAAAGTAACTAAAACTTGAAGAAACTTAATATCGTCAAAGAATATTTTTTATAGTAAATCCAAATGTGAACATTTAAAAAAAATCTTGAGACCTTATTTATTAGAAGTCTTGCAATACCTAATGTAAATGTAATTGTAAATAACGAAAAAAAAATTGTGCAAGGGCAAATATGCAAATTAGGGGATGTTATCGCTAGCATAGTGTCTCCGAATGAAGTTGTAAACTTACAGTCACTTAAGACTAAGTAACGAACTTCACTCTACGTAAACACCATATCGAATAACAGAGAAAATCTCCAGTATGGAATATGTGTCCACGGATGCTGTGCAACAAGAATAGATTGCGATGCCTGTATTTGGTAGGCGGCCCCGAAACCCGCATTAGCTATGGAAATGAGATCGTTAACATAATTATAATTAATATCCTAAAGTGGACCATGAACGATCATCGACAGGATTAAGGAGGGCCCAATTCACATACACTTACCTATAACTAAATACCGAATACTTTAATAATTACAAACTGCCCATTAGGGTCGTTATTTGATCTTATAACGCAACATAATAACGTCTATGTACGTGATAATTTTGTTCATAGAAATTATCGATAATTACCTGTATGATTACTTAATGTCTAGTTTATAATAGAACTTTATTAAAACATAAGGGTCGACTGCAATTATAAGTATAAAATGACATTAATATGTAGTATAGCGATACCGGTCTGCTTCGATTTCAAGTACCTCGACTCGCTCCTACAAAACGATGGAGAAATAGACAGGACTGTACAGCATCGAATCAATACAGGATGGATGAAGTAACGATAGATATTAGGAACAATATGTGATCCCAGGTTTCCTGTTGAACTGAAAAGAGAGATCTACGAGACGATCATCAGACCTGCTGTCCCGTATGGATCTGAAAGTTAGCCCACAAAAAGACCGGATGAGCTGAAATACGAACGTTTAGATGGATGTGTGGTGTGACTAGGATGGAAAAAGTGAGGAATGAGTACATTAGAGGAGCCTTAAAGTAGCGCCAAATGAGGTGAAGAGAGTTTTATAGAGTACAGAGTAGAGGACGACCACGGAAAAGATGGATGGCATGCACGAAAGAGGATATAGCTAGAAAGAGAGTAAGTAGTGATATGACGAATGATAGAGTATATTGAACGTAGAAAACACACTGTACTGACCTCAAATAAATTTGGGATAAGAGTAAGAAGTTGATGATGATTAATATGTTGTAACTCTTACATATATAAAGATATGAACTTCTTAATCGAAACTATATATAATTACTTATACTTTATACCAGTTTACAATAAAACTTAATATTAAAATAAACTTAATAATAAATTCTAAATACATATATTGATTTGTAACAACATAAATCGCACTAATAATATAATACATGATAATATTTGACCTTCGCTCATTAAATTATTGATAACAATAAAGCCAAGCGTCGAAGATTAAAAAATACTTTTAATTTTTTTATTGATGACAACCCTAGTTCGTCCATAGCTACTAAACGAAAAAAACCGGTTGACAAACAAAAAAGGAAAAGGTAAGGTTCGTACAAACAGTAAATATAATTTATTATGATAGTTTAATCGTCTGTTGAAAGTGAAATTCTAAATTCAAATTGCACCACGGTTCACCACGAGTTCTTCACGCATTTACAGCATGTGTAAAATTATAGTAAAAATTGATTCGATGATTAAGATTTTGTGTGCAGTCTCCTAACATTACATTCTATACTTGGTATTACGTAATGTTCCATGATCATTTTATACCAGTTGAAGGTCAATTAATATTGTACCTATTTTTTTCATAGGTAATTTAGTAAGTTTAGTTTAACTTACCGTTATTAGATAGCAGAATAAAACCACATCACAAATTATTGCTAGGATTAGGGGTTATAAAATGCCTATCTCGATATCTTAATTATTTGCAGCAAAACATTCAAATAAAACTTATTAAATCTAAATCCGAAACGTCTGCGGGCTGGCTGGCTGCAAGAGCAACATCATTACGATCCCCATACATATTTACATCTTATGATATTTTTAATTCAATTTTCTCCGCGAAAGTTCGGAACCTACTCCGTTGAGTGTTGAAAGCTATCCAATTTGCGTAATACTGCCAAAATATCTCATTTCTACGCTCACTGTACACTTGTAACGATGAAATGTCCTAACTTATTTTTCAGTTAATACGAATATGCTTCTTCTGCTCTAGGATTTAGAAATGAAAATTGTCAGACACGTTTCTAATATACAATGTTTAGACACAGAACGAAAACTGAGTTTTGGCAATTCCATAATGCGAAAGTGGTCTGTTCAAGCTTTTGACTCTATGAAAAAATACGAAACTCGGAAAACGATAGAAAAAAAGAGAACATTTATGTTTTCATAGAGTTATTATTTATGGTCCGATGGACGTGTAAAAGCGATATTTAGAACGGGTAGCACTCCGCCGATTAGTACGGCTTGTGTGCGCTGAGCTTTACAGAATTACAGCGTTTTGCGAGCCTCGCTGGCCGCTAACCCTTTCAGCTTTGAAGCTACCAAAATTATTTCAGAGGGTTTAATGTAAGTTGAAATTCATATAGTCGTAGTGGGTTTTATTAAACATTATTATTAGTTTTACGTACGTTATAACGCTCTGATGACTCTCGGCCTACCCTAATAACATAAAATATTTTCTTATTGAAATTGTTGAAACGTAGACAGGTAAATGAAAAAGGCTGGATTGTATCGCTATATAGATATTACTTTGTAATATATTTATATTACAAAGTATTGTTAGCAAATAAAAGGAAACCTTGGTAAAGTAAGATATCATTCAATAAAGGGTTAATTGAATCCAATAAATAATAATTCCGTGGAAAGCCAACCCTAATAGCGCGTGGATATTCCTGGCACGCACGGTGCTAATAAAGCGATGTATGAAGTGCCCACAGAAAACAATATACCTTATTTTTGTGTATAAAGAAAATCTATCTAGGTCAGATAATTTTCCCTCTCCAATCTTAACATAGTATAAAACAAAGTCGCTTCCGCCATTTGTACGCTTAGATCTTTTAAACTACGCAACGGATTTTAATTCGGTTTACACCAATAGATAGAGCGATTCAAGAGGAATTTTTATACCTATAGTTTAATATTGTTTTGTGTTAATTTGTATAATCATATGACGATAATTGTTCACCACATTAGTATCTACATTACACCCGTGCGAATCTTTGGCGGGTCGCTAGTATGCGTATATGGAGAATATATTAGTTTTAACGTTTGAATGTATTTAAATCGTTTGAAGTTAATTATAACTTTATAATTTATCCTAGAGTCTGTCAATTCACCACACATCAATTGTATAAATCTTCTGTAGGTACTCCAAGTACGAAATTTTAGAGTTTACATTTACGTCATAGTCATCATATATGGAGCTATTGATGACGTGATGATACCAGTAAGTTTTCTTTTGTTTTATTTAACGGTTTGCAGAGACTATTATTTGGAAAGGTTTTAACTTATAGTTGTTTATTTATTAAATAAAAAAAACGCCTCTAGTAAGAAGCTTGTAGGAGAATTGGGGTAGTTGCTTTTCTAAATACTAGTACTAATACAATCAGGACTAGTACTAAAAAATTAAAGTCAGTTTTTTAAGATAATATTGACAAATCGATGGTATTTGCCAAATAGGTTATACTAGTACATATTATTTTTCTAGATAAAGGATTCTGACAGCCTTACTCCCACCTCCTCACTCCCCCCTCTGCAATACGAATAAATCATTTTACTGAATTCTTTATTGTTTAACTACTTTTTGAATGTACAGTCTTTAGATCTGCGGTATTCATAAACACTGGAATTCCAATTGCCCTCCAGATGACCTTCTGTTTAAAAGAACGTAGTTTTACAAAAAAATATTAAAGATAAGCCTATTTTTGTACAACACATAATTAACCATTACCAATGAAAACAAACGAAACTAAGATGATCTCCACTGATAACAAGTCATCTTATTTAGTAGTCTTAAACACTGCACTGCATTATGATATTTGGATTATCTTGTAATAAGATTGTGTTGTCTTTTAAATAGAATTTCTAGTTCATACAATAGTATTAGGATATCTCATATCTTCTTTTCTCGGTAAAGTAACTACATACTAGCAGAGAAAACCTTATCACAGTAACTATATCGCGTTGAGCTCTTATAATCCTATCAAGTTTACAATCCGCTGCAAATGTGATTGTCGGTTTTGTAGTTTGAGATCTTTTATAAATACATAAATGTATAGGTATATATGCTATGTTTATAAATGCACGTGATCAGGGCAACAAACCTGACCACTGACCCGGCCTCTGAGGAGGTAACGACACCTTCTCTATCTCCTTAGGCAATTCTCGTAAGGCTTTGTCGCGGGGTAACCCTCACCTAAGTAGGCTTATATAGTAAGTGGTGGACAAGATCGGGTGGAGACCCATTACTGCGAGGTATAATGCGGTCCCCTGCCAGGGTTACCGGTGAAGACCCTAACGGCGACTGCAGCGGAGAGGGAAGGCTTCAGAACGGTGTACGTCGGTGGATGGGGCAACGGATTCGGAGTACCGTAGCCGATAATAGAGTGCAACATGAACAAATGGACAACTACTGCAGCCGATTCAGCTCTACACGTAATGACTGGCCTCATTCCTGTAGAACAACTTGTCTAGGTTGAGAGGATGCTAGGCTAAGTCTCAGGCGATGCCCACAACACGGGGAGTTACATTTATCGGTGGTAAAACTGCCCTGCTCTCCCAGACGGTAAAATAGGTCATCGCGAGTAACTGACCAATTACCGCCTGCAAAAACTGGGCAGCCTCTGGTCAATTAAAAATCTACTCTGCAAGAAAGAAGTGTCATAAATTTTGCATCAACATTAGAGCTATGCTAGATGAAGCCACTATTTGCGACAGTAATCCAAGAAACAGTCAGTAAAACAACTATTGATGAGAGAGAGAGCGCGGAAGCTTGGCTTTTAATCATTAACGCAGATTCTGAAACAAATTCTGAAGAAAAAACTGTAATGCCAGCCAGGCCAAGCATGTGTTTGACAAAAAATACACAAATTATAATATGTACACAGTTTGCTAAAGAAATCCAAGAAAAATTCAGCTATTGACGAGATGGAGAACGCTGAAGAAATGTGACTTTTGATCAAGAATGCAGATGCTGTAGCAAATTTTGAAGAAGATACTGCTGGAGCTGGTTACGAGATTCGGTTTTGCTGATCATCAGTTTTCAATCAGTGAAAACAGTTGACATGGCGCAAGAAGTAAAGTAGCCCTCGCACTATCATGCTAGACGGCCCTGTCCTTCAAGTTGTTGAGCACTTTTGCTGCCTTGGCTCCACTATTCTTCAACGTCAACCATCGGGCTTTCAGTCATCGTAGACCGTATGGACAGCCTTTCCACCAACAACACTCTTAAGTTTTGATATGCTGCAATACACGTGAATAACTATTTCACCCTATAATATATTTTACTTTACTAATACATTTTTGTGTGGAAACCCACGCTATTTATCGTCATAAGACCTATCACTGTTACTGCGCCACCTCTTTGAACTTCTAATTGGGTAACTTTCAAACACCACAGACGTTTCTTAAAGTCGCATAGAAAGTATGATTCAAAACGAAAAGATCCGTAGTAGAACCAAAGTGACGGACGTAGATATTTATATTAATTAGCAAAGTAAAAAAGCAATAGACAGACTACTACACCTACAGGTAACACGTGTGTGACACACGTCACCTTAACTTTGATGTGGCACGCTTCTATGGACTAAGGTTACCACTTACCATCAGACGGGAGGTATGCCCGGTTAGTCAGAATTAAAAAAAAAACGAACAAGCGTGGGTCTGACTCGCGCACTGAGGGTTTCCTAACCAAAAACAAATTGTATGTAGATTTTACACGACTACTCAAAAAAGGAGTGTAAAGTTTTCAGGGTATGTGAATTTTTTAATTCCACTATAACTTCTAAATGCCTGTACAGATTTGGATGCAGTCCTTCCTTATCCTTACATCATCCCGTCAAGAGTGACATTAATTATAATTTATTTGAAAAAAAATCCATATGGCGACTGTGTAGCATGTAATTTGTTTTTTTGACCGGCCAGTTGTTTTTTAATTAGTAACTAGTTTTGAGTCAGACATACCACCTTAGCGTTAGGCCCCAGTGAGGTAACGACCCGTGGAGGTTTCCACACAGTAAAAAAGAGGCAAGAAAGGTATTGAACTGACGTCTTTTATAAAAAAAAATGCAGATTTTTATTTATTGATAACATTAAAGCTCGTTAATATCTACAAAACAAAAGCAAAAAAAAAGGAAGGAATCAATTAAGTATAAGTGAAATATGGAGAAAAAATGCACAAAAATTACACCACGTTGACATTGACATATAGTACGCAGGCGCAAAGACAAAGACTATAGGAACTTTATCGTGATGCTTCTGTTTCATCGAATTTCAAATCACAACGATTCTAAAGAAGTTTCAGTTCAAAAATGAAAAAATATCGAGACATAGGTCTCACAAGATGGACCACACTGCACATATTGCGCAAAATTTCAGTAAAATCGGTTCAATAGTTAAGGAGTTCATCGGAACAAACAACGTGACACGAAAACTATAAGTACTAATATTACAAAGCTGAAAAGACTTTGTTTGTATTAACGCGCTAATCTCAGGAATTACTAGTTCGAATTGAAAAATTATTTTAGTGTTGGATAGCCCATTTATCGAGGAAGGCTATATAACATCACGCTATAACCAATAGAAGCAGAGCATCAATGGTAAATGTTGCAAAAACGGCGAAAATTTACAAACGCGAACGAAGTTGCGCAGGTCTGCTAGTTCTTATATATATCGATAAACATTTAAACCTAATTAACACTACTAAGCTTTAAAAAATACCCAATAATAAGTGTTTTAATTCAGCTTCAGAGTCAAGCCCCTCCGGAGCCGTGTGGCCGTTACTACACCATATGTCGACGCAGGTTAATTCCACTCTCTCTCGGTATGAATGATGACCCCTTTATTACTTATTAAGGAGCTTCTGGCTGCCTCACCCCCGTACCACGTTATTTATGTCGTCTAATAATAATTTGTATTAAATCACGGACGCTTCCCACAGGACAAACAGGATTTGTTAGCTTTTGTTGTCTGTTCCTTGTGCCTTATTCGCGAAATGAGAAGATATTGTCTGTTTGTATTGTAGAAAAAATTATGTTTCTAGTCGTGTTTTGTGTTTGTTTTGGTATATTTTCACCACTTTGACGGTCTTAATTCCATAAAAAATAATGTATCACTTAAAATTACAAAATGTAATAATATCATGGTTTTGGTAATATATATATTTTTTTAGAGACAACTCCCGCATTAGGAATATTCCTGTGTCGCGAAAGGCTTCACAAACATTTAAACAATGGACACAAAGAACACCCAGACTCGGGACAACTATTTGTGGATGCCACAACATTTTGTCGGTGTGGGATTTGAACCCATAACACTCGGCGCGGCATAGTGGCGAAGGGACCACCTTAACCATTGCGCCATCCGTGCAGTCAGTCGTAGTTAAAAGACATCAAATCTTGAATTAAAACCAAATTCTATATTAAATCGTTATCTTGGAAAAATTAAATTAAATATCCTGTATGGGTAACTTCACACAGAAAATGAGTATTGGTCCGGGTTTTAGCAAATTGAAAGTGTAACTGAAAAAATATGAAAAAGAAAAATACATGTCGTAGGCCGATCGTTGAATTGGGCCGATCGAGATCTGCCTGGGCACACCATGATACGCCGGCATTTCTTAATTTGCCTGTCTAATATCCACCATATCGTTCAAAGCTTAACGTTTGACGAATTGCCCGACCATGTTTGGGCAAATCGATTCTGTAGGGTGGCCGAAGTAGTGTACCTTAAAAATGTAATACGGTTCGTTGGTAAGCGCATCGCTTGAGAATGGCTGAATGAACTTTTCTAAAGTCGGTGACAAAATAACCGTAATAGTGTATAACTTTTTATTTAACATAACATTTTTATATAACAGGTTTTTAGACAAAACTAAAATGGGTAACTTGTAAAAAAAATTAAAGTATGTAAATTTTAAAGGTTAGGTTAGTGTTATTTTTTTAGGTTTGCCTTCTTTCTTACACTTAAACACACAGCTGATAGAGGGCATAATATCGCCACCTGCGTCGCAAAATGGAACTATATCACGATGCGCCCAACCATATTTCCATGCTGCCAAGTGACTGGTTGGGCAAATCGACAAATAGGTTGTATTAATCTGCCCAACTCATGAAACAAACGGCCATATTACGATATCATAGCATATCATGATCTGCCCATGCATATCTCTACATATACCACAGAACTGAGAATATGTTGTTAGAAGTACCATCAACTGTACTGTACAGTACTGTACTGCTTCGTATTCATAGTTGCAAACCATTACGTCCGAGACAAGTGTACGTCAACAGAGAGCTGTAAGAGTTGCACAATTTGTGTAAAAAAATATGCACGAGTTTCGTGCAAATTCTTAACGTATTATAAGATTAAGCAGAATTATATTGCTTGACAATCTAAATATTATAACTTACGTCATTTGATGACACCAATTATTTATTAAGAAAATCAGTATTTTTTATTGGAAAAACAATGTAGAGTGTAGTGATGTAGTATTTTTGCCATTTATCGACAAAAACAGTACAACACATCGTTAAATATTCTTTAACATTCTTTAACTTTAACTCTAAATATTTGTTTAACCGATATTGTGATGTCGCAATTGTCGTATTAAAAAACATAAAATTGTAAAATATTGTGAAATAATGAATAAAATAATTTTATACCTGTATGTAAATAAATATTTTGCAAATATAAAGCGCTGCACATTCGACGTATGGTCCAAGTATTAAGTATTTTATTATTTTTATTATTAATAATAATAAATTGTTTATTCAAGTAACATTTGACTCATTTGGTTAGAAACAATAATACTCTTACAAACTATGTTAATTTATACCTTTAATTAAATAATGTATGCATGTGAAGCACTACCACAGGTTCACTACAGAGGTATAAAGCCTGCAGCAGCGGCTCGCATACACACAGTCAAGTCTGCTCGTAATGCAGTGTAAAATGTTGTTGATGCTGGCCCGCACACAACACACTAGGGTTGCGCATCTCTTTTGCATTGTGGTATAAAAACAGTCCACTTGATGCTACATTCTATACCCATAAAAGCGATAACAAGAGCAAAAAGAATAATCAGATATTATGTTTTTTAAAGTTAACCGTTAAATAAGTTATATGTGAACAAACAAAATAAATATTCAGATGTATCTACTTGGAGAGCTCCTTATTTTACTATCGGGTAAAAATCACAATACAACACAAATCAGCATACTAACCTACCATGTAATCTTGAAACGAATAATAACCTACGAATTATGTGCGCAATTTTTAAACGAGTTTTTTTTGTATACAGATAACAAATTACAATACAATACATAGAATAGATTATACCTACATACATATTTTAATTATCAAGTATTGCATTAAAATAAACCCTACGTTACAAAATACTTAACCTTGTTTTATTTTAACCCATAAGTAATACTGGATCTTGTTTTATTTTAACCCATAAGGTTACTTGCTAAATTACGATGAAAAATATTTTAAATAAATATAAACACACTGATTTTCAAACTGAGACTTGCTCGTATTTTAGAAATCAGGTGATTCTCCTATAAGTGACATAAGTTACCATCGCTTTGTGATACATTAGTACTAGTTTAAATACTTACATAATTACATGCAAAAATACAGATACTTACATAGTATACATAATTATATACATTACAGTTTACGGTTCAACTTCATTAGTATATACGTAATGTGTATATGTAATACATATATTTATGTATGGATACCAAAAATTCTATTGAATTTGTATAACTTTTGTTTTTATAATTATATTTATTAATTAACTATAGTTATGAGTTTTTCTGTTTCTTCATAATTTAAAGAATGTAACCTATTGTTTAAACTAAGTTTCAAATTATGTTTGTACAATGTATAGAAACATCTTATTTAATTTATTGTAAATACGACAACTTAGTGCATAATAGTGTCGCTGTGCAAAAGCAGTTATGCATGTAACAGAACCACAGACAGGGGCTACGACGTTTTTGACCATTGTCATCACCAAAGGGCAATTGCATATGACGACAAAAGCAAAGCGCAGAGATAAATAATTACCTAACTCTTAGAACCTGGCATTCCTTGTATAATATGCTTGTTGTTGAATAAAAACGTGATTTGCAAAGAATAACCATGACGAAATCTTTGTGCACGCTCTAATTGAAGGAATAAAGTTTTATAAGTTCCACCCCACACCGGAGTACAATAACTGAGAACTGATTGGCATAAGTTTGTAAAAGCACATTATACTTAGGGTTAATTGTTTATTAGCATCTAGGAACAACTAGTACAAGTGCCGATAAACATTGTAATCATATTCCTATTCCTCGCTAGTAGTAGGTAAGTATTTAGCGCGCGCAAGTACATCGACTGACATAGGCCAGACAACACTACATTGACTTAAAAGGCTATTAGTGCTATCTAATCGCTATTTATTATATAGTACAGGTACTCTGGACGTGTAAGGCGTCTCAAATACTCCTACCTCATGATATAAAGACATTCACACTATGTTTTTTTAGGGTTCCGTACCTCGAAAGGAAAAAACGGAACCCTTATAGGATCACTTTGTTGTCCGTCCGTCCGAACGTCTGTCTGTCTGTCAAGACCGTTTTTCTCAGGAACGCGTGGAGGTATCAAGCTGGAATTTATATCAAATACTCAGGTCTACTGTCCCTTGGAGCTGTGAAAAAATCTAACTTCTAAGCCAACGCATTCAAAAGATACAGCCGTTTATGCCGCAAATTTTCGACACTCACAAGGGAATCAAAACCTACAGGGTACTTCCCGTGAACTCAGAATCTTGAAATTTGGTACGAAGCAACGTCTTATAGCACAGATAAAGGAAAAACTGCGAAAATCGTAAATTTTTAGTTACATTATTATAATAAAAATATTTTACGGAACCCTCGGTGCGCGAGTCCGACTCGCACTTGGCCAGTTTTTTATTATTTAGGTAGTTCTCGATTTGTTTAAGTAAACATTTGTTTTGTTTTGATAAATATTCTTCGCTTATGCAAATCTATTCAGAGTACAACGCTCTATGTGGGAACTCAGGCGACTACGACTTCAACATCTTTCATGATCCGCTTAGCAGGTTTAGGTGAAAATAGTGGTGCTGGTGCAGTGTCGGCGTTAGATGTGTTTAATATATGATCATTATGTGATCAACATGATCATAATAGCTGATCTTGTTTGTTCGTGGGAGAGCCATGCTTCGGGAGGTATGGGCCAGCTCGACCGGAGTGATACTACGACCTCACAGAAAACCGGCAGTGAAGCAATGTTTGCATTGCTTTTCGGCGCGTGAGCGAGGTTACCGTAACTTTTCCCCCCTCCCCCATCTCCCCTCTTCCCCCCTCTACCCCTCATCCCCTATTTCCATCTTAAAGGCCGGCAACGCACTTGTGACTCTTGAGTTGTAGGTGCCCATGGGCGGCGGTAGTCATTTACCATCAAGTGACCCGTCGGCTCGTTTGCCCCCTATACCATAAAAAAAATTAATTTATTCTAATTCTTAAAATGTTGTCTTTTATATTTTAGTGCTTAGTATTAAGTTCCATTAATTGTTAGTTATTTAATGTAAACTTTAAGTATCATGAACGCTGTGGGCCTCTATAATTAATGTACATATACGATGACGCTCCTTAATAAATAAATAAATAAAATCATTTTCTTTCTTTCTTCTATATTATTATTCTTGGAATCTCTTAATGAGGTCCAACTTTAACACTGAGTATCCCCAGACTCCCTGGGGCACCAAAAAGTGGGTTTGCGTGGAAAGCGCTAAAGTCAAGGCCACTTACTAAATTTCGGCCCAGCTGGTATCAGCTTTTTGTTATCTTTCTATATAAAATCGTTTCCACAAAAGTAGCAAGTCTGAATTAACCTTTATTTTAGAGTACATTTACACTTTGAAACTCTGGTATGAATTAGTGTTGCGCATACAATCGCATTTGTTCTAGCACGCTACTCAAAATTGTTTGGCACTGTTTGGGGACGATTACATTTCTTTTTCACCAAAACTTTACAAATAGAAGCAATATTTCAAATTTAGTCCATTATTTTGCATCGTATACCTGCTTCTTCTTATTTCTGTGGTAATTTGGGGATTTAGAAAATGATAACTGTTTTGCTGTAGGTACTTTAAATAGAATAAAAATAGAACTTGACATATTTTTAGATAATGAAACTTAAGTAAAATTAAGAAAGAAAACAAATTAGACAAGCTCAATTTTGTCATCTTTTCTGCCTCTTCTTTGGATGTTAATTTTTATTTAGAGGGTATCGTCTCATAGGTCAAGCTTGGAAGTTAGTTTCACTAACGAAGGGAAGCAAGAGAAATACATTTTTGAAATCATTTCACATAAGTGGTTATTAAGATCATTATTTCTTTTTTATATGAATATAAACGTATATTGTTGATAAATAAATACCAGCACTAAAGGGCAGACACAAGAAAAAGTAAATATTAATATATCATGTAATGGAAATGTGTTTTTTATTTCTCATAACCAAGTACATCTTAATATCATTACTTAAAATGGAACAACAATAAATAACTCCTAAAACAGTGTCGGTCAACTAACGGTAAAGGTTCAAGATATGACATGGCGAGGTGTAAATCTCATTCGCTTATCTTACTGATTCGCAAAACCTGAGGGGCTCAGAGCCTGCACAAGCGGTGCGCACAGCGGTTGATCGCACTGTGATAAGTTATTTATCCCATCGCTTATAAACTATGTTCGCTATTTTGAGATTTTATAGTCTTATAATATGATGGTTTAACGAATCATAGTTCTATAAACAAATAGATCAATATTTGTTTATAGCAATTAGTTTACTAACTTAAAAACTAAAAAAAACATGATATAATTAAATACAAATACGGGAATTAACGCGATCTCGAAAGAGGTATTATACCTTTGAATTGCCTGACGTTTCGACCAGGTTGCACTGGCCGTGGTGACCTACTACCCCAATACTAATTTCGTAATCGCGTTAATTCCTATATATGTACATAGTAATAAGTTTGTCCAATTTGTTAATTTGTCATACAACATACACAAATATGCAAATAATACGAATATAAGCAGTACTAACTAGCTAATATCAGTCGACTGGTGATACATACAAGAAAAGGGCGTACTCTCATCTCAAAGGCCGGCAACGCACTTCTGACTCTTGAGTTGCAGGTGTCCATGAGCGAAGGTAGTCACTTACCATCAGGTGACCCATCTCCACGTTTGCCCCCTATATCTAATATAAAAAAAAACATTAATGATTGAAACATCAGCAAATCAAAGGTTTTTATTCGCCTCAAATAGTAAAATCTACACGGTTGAGACAATCCGATTTTCATTTAAAACCTTTACAAAAAGGTTTTGTTGTCTTTTATTTTTAAGATTACAGTATTATAGCATATTGCATGTGATAATGAAACTTATTAAATTTATTTATTTCTTTCTTCTAATAATCCCTGAAATTTATTTATTACTTGACACCATCAGTTACTCTTCCTTTCTTATAGAATAAGCAGCGCCCCGCGGTTTCACCCGAGTAAGTGCCGATCCCGTGGGAATATCTGGATAAAAACCGCCTATGCGTTAATCCAGGTCTCCAGCTATCTACATCCCAAGTTTCATCGCAATCCGTTCAGTGGTTTTTGCATGAAAGAGTAACAAACATCCATCCATCCATCCAAACTTTCACATTTATAATATTAGTGGGATTAGTGGGATAACTTACCAAATACCAAAATTAAAGTGAACGTTATTCTGCAACACATGGCTCCGCTCCGCCTATGTACCTCTCAAAACGCTTTTCACTGGAGCCACCGCTTCCAAGTTGAAGATACTGGGGGCGACAACATTTGCATTCCAACTACAAGGAGTAATTACAAGTGGGCACTTTAATTATCTGCAGTCATCTGCACGGTCAACAACACGATGACGTATGCTGAGAATGTGTCACAATTTGTTTTCGTGATTTAAACGTGTTGAAAGCTTGTTTCAGACACTTCGAATAAGTTTAGGCTTTATTTCTTTATCACATTTAGTGGAAAAGATCTTTACTGACGGTAAGTTATGTAAAAGCACGTTTTAGTAGTTTAATACCTTTAGTTACAAAAAAACAGCACGTGATGGTCTAGGCACAGCTTGCCTAATTTGCCTTAACTTATTTAAAACAAAAGTTACTTAAAAAGCTGCAAATATCTTTTGTAGTTTCGCTCATTTAACTTTATTAATTTTTCAACAATTTTGAGTCTCTCAAACAGCCCTGCACTGCTCCCTGCAGAACCAGCCAGTACAGAATACAGAATCACAAGATAAGCATAACTTAAAAACAGGCAAAACATAGATATTTAGACACTCTAACATTCTTCTTGCAACTGTTCAGCGTATCCTCGGGCGAGCGTCCATTTTATTTTCTAATTATGAAAGTATCTAACGAACACCTCCACATTTATCCTGTCAAGTAAGGGTATGTTATAAGCGATTAACTTTGTATTCTAATTTAACACTTACCTTTGAAAGATAAAGATGCAATTCCTGCGTCGTTACATTGAAGAAAGCCTTTTTTAAATAAGTCATAGATGACACCCAAAGCTTCCCAGCCTGTCCACAGTCGCCGAGCTTAAACTTAAGTAATGAGATATGACTTCAGCTCATTATTATTTTGCTTGTAATTTGTGCTGCGAAATAAATAAATGTGTTGTATATTTATTACGTGAGAGATTTACTGCGCGTTTGTACAAGTTATGGCACTTGATCTTCTGCTTGCTCGCTTTCGTTAATCAACCACTTGAGTACCACCACCACCACTTACTATGGATGTGAAACCAGACTTCTAAGTAGATGTTAGTCGGAGCGTCCCCTCGTTTTATTCATTGTCCACTAAAAAAGTAGGAGTTGGAGCCTGCAGAAGACCGACATATGTATAGACCTACATAATTTTATAAAAAAGTATTGAAGTGCAGCTATTCAAGGACCTGCTTATTGCTCAGTAATAATTCGACCTTTGTGCTGTTTTACAATAAGAAACAAATTTCATCAGATTTTGTTCTTAAAGTTCTAGAAAAGTCTGACTAGTATAGAAGTATCATTACATTATGTATCAAAACCTTCAAATGTGCCATAATATTATTATTGAAATATAAGAAAATAAAAATTCTGACTATATAAAAAAAATATTGGAAGCTAAAATATATATTTAAAGTACTTAACAGAATTAAATTGGAATTTAAATGCAATTAACGCCTTACTCTGGCCTATTTTTGTAGACAGTATAGAATAAAGTACATAAGAGACCAACATTTCGGAGGTATCTATGTGTTAAGAGTCGATAGGCACGAAATACTTATATAACAAAGTTAGGAGCAACATACATCAGTTCATCCAAGTCATTACCGACATCATCGAATCACTGTACGTAAATGAAAACTCGCCTCATCACGTTCCAAATTGAAATCCTTCGTTCCCTCGCTAAGGCAGGCCGCAGACGTACTTTTTCCCTTTGTTTTATTGTATTGGCCGAGCCTCGATTATTCGAATTATGTTTAATTCATTTCCATCTCGATGGTAATGCCCGCGGTCTATGTACCTAATGCTATAGTGAGATACCACGGATAATCGAATCAATACCGACTACAGAGTTATAGGTAAATCTAGAAATCAATCAATGTGGCATCCTTGTGTCTCAAATAACGAACTGGAAAATCGAGTCGAGAGATGTATATGATAAAATCGTTACAATTATGTTAATTGTTTAACTTTTATAATATTTATAGTAAAACCTAATATCGAGTGTGGAAACTAAAGATAAAATAGTAATTTTGTTGTCTATTTTAAATTATAGAAATTATTTTGTATAGCAAGCATATTTGTACAATATCCATTCGATGTGGATGCGCACGAGTAAACGGATCGAGTTACAGTAGTGATGGTTGCTCTGACACAAATTAACATTAAGAAAGGGACCATTAACGGCAATAAATGCGGTTACGCAAGACAACAGATGCCTGACTGACGATTTTTATTAGAAACGTGAGGACTGATGAGTATATTCGTTGTACCGAAATCAGTGACGAGCCAGTGATTGCGGCCGGCGGACGTGATGCCAACGACACCTTCCGGCCGGTGTGAAACATTATTATGTTTTTGATAACTTAATGCGCCATCTGTAACGGTGTAATTGCACATTTAGCGGTTTGTATTCCAACGAAAGATAATTTCTCGGTATCTTCCCACCCTTTGTTACGGCTAAACCGATTTCCTGCCGGGCTACGTGAAAATTTAAACCAACTTAATCCCCTATAGAGCTTTTAATGACATTTTCTCGGAACGTGAAGCCACAAGAAAACAACCAACATGCTCATCGATGGTTAGCCGCAAATCATAGAAAGATTTGCCGCATTGATAAAAATAAAAGAGAGATGATATTACGAAATCAATATGAAATTGCATTTCCTAATGTCAATTGTTAGTTACGAAGTGCAATAAAGTTCCAATAATCATGATATGAAATAATTTCTGAACGATGGGCTTGGCTAGATGTGTCTGTCTCGCTCTTTAGTTCTTAGCAGCAATACTTTCGTCTCATTCTTGGCCCGAGGATCGCACGGGGTATGATGAACTCGGTAATGATCCAATCAGAAGTGAAGTGCATCAAGTCTCGGCCGCTGTGAGAATGCGGTTGGGGGTGCAAAAAAGTACGTGTACAGATTTAAATTAAACCGATTTTTTGGTTTTATTTCTGATCACCTTACCTTTTTAACGAGTAAATGATTGGTATAAATACCTGTATGATACCTAAATAACGAGTTTGGGAATCTAATTTCTAGATAAAACAATAGCGTCTTATAACGTGAGTGCACCTAATAACGACCCCTGAAAATCTGAACATATTACCGCCATGTTCTTAAAACTTTAATTGCCAATTTTAAGAACTTGTGTCATAGTTAGACAAGAGTTTGCTTTGGAGTAAATGGAGATATATTCATATAGGAAATATTTATCACTCACTTATGTGCATAAATCAACAACATAAACAGTTTGAAAAGTTTGTTGACGGTGTCTGAAAACAGTGCACGATCCATAGTATCCTAATCCCTAATGCGTAAGCACCCTTATTTTTTTCTCAAGAAAAAATAGATACCTGCAACAATAAATACACTATATCCCCAATAAGATATTTAAATACTTAAAATAACTTATTAATAATTTTTAAACATAAATATTAACAAATTTGAAAGAGTTTCACCCCAGACATCGCTAAATTCCATATTAAAATATTGAGATAACAGGAATAATATTAGTTATATATCTATCTTAAAAGATCATAATATATTGAAGAACTTGAAAAAGATGCTAAGAACATGTACCTGATTTTTGCATATCATTTTCATCTTAGCTTAAACTTGCGGTAATAGGTACGTTTACGTTACTGATCAGATGATTGACACCCATGTTGTCAAACCTTCAAAGTACAGCAAACAAAACGACAGTATCTTAATGAAAGGGATATGTATGCCTGTATTTTATTTTGTAATAATCTTTTGATTTGTAAATAAACCAAGTGCCGAACGTGGCACACATCCGGGACTCGGTTTTTACTCGGTTTCTCAGTTTCACTGTTCCTATTTTTTAATTCTTCTGTTACTGTTTCTTTAGAAGCAGTACCAGGTGAGCCGGCTTGGCAATACGTCTTTGAAGTTTCAGCTGCTTAGATAAAATTGAAAACTAAAACCTTAGTTCAATACTCAAACATTTTAATTAAACCGTTATAGTGGTCTCGTTAACCGGTTAACTGCATGAATCTGCTGTTTACTTTTTGCTAGTTTAAAGTCATTAAGTAGGTACATACGGTAAGCCCTTAACCCATTCACGGTTATTACACCACAGGTTGACAACTAGGTATACTAAAACCTTTATAATATTTTTTTGAAGAACACTCTATTAAGCATTTTCCTACTGCTTAGAACTAGTTTGAATGTGAAAACCAACAGAATAACCTTTGTGGCTCAACCTTTCGCCACGGTGCGGTGATGGTAGGTATGTATATCTAAGCAACATGTGGGCGTCATCACCATACAAGTCTTTATACGTGTAGTAGGAAGCGGCAAATATAAATGTCTTAAAGATCACTCTTCATTATTACAAGCTTTTGTTTACACTTAACTTGCAATGTTTGTATGTATGTAGGTAAGTGTGTACGGCACAAATCTTGGAAGCTTAATTAGTACTACTTCCCGATGTCCAATGGGGCTCAAATTAGATGTACATATGTATTTTAGGTGACAATACAATAATATGGTACCATGGAGATGTTCTGATGATGGAGCCGGAAGACGTCCATAGGAACTTCTTAACTAAACAAGACCAAAACCAAAACCCATCGAGTTTGGGCTTATTTGTTTTGTCTTGAGGAGTACTTTTTAAACATGAAATCTACACTAAAATAAAACTTAGTTTAAATAAAAGTATGATTTAAAAAAAACAATTAATTTATTACTAAACTCTTTCTTGACAATGCGATTTTTTTTTTTTAGTTTTCTCTTGGTATCTACTAACCTTCTTACCTTTGACCCCAATGACGATACATCTGAACCAAACACGATTGACAACTTGCAATTAGGAGTCAGGGATAGATTACACCTGATATTCTTTAACAACAATGCGATCAACACATGCAACACGTGCGTAGTCAGTAGACCATTGCTTTGGAGCTCTGGCGATCAACTACAACAAATAAAAAATACAACAATACAATTGTGATTTTCTGTAGTGTGGTAGAATTTCCTTAGTCTTTGATGCGAGTGCTACTTTGCCCTGTATACCTAATAGAACGCGACCCTAGTTCTCTAGTAGTCTAGTTCGTTTTGAGTCTCTGTACTCTGTAGAATCTGTCTGTAAAACCTTCACTTATATACAAAAAATATTTTTATAATCTCTGTTCATCTTTTCGATCCCAAAACGTTTATAAATACCCATTAAATGATGCAAATACTATGAACCCTACAAAACCTCAAATTACAAAACTTGTTTGACTCGCCCATCACATTTAGACAACTAACTTTGCCAAAAATAACACAGAACACAGCTCGCCTGCTGGTAAGTTGGTGCTTATATACCTACTTACAACCTCTAGCTCCCATGGACCGTTCGCTTCGCTTTCAGAAAATCTAAGAATACATTATACAAGAAGATACTCCCGCTATTGCCAGGTTTAATAAACCCCAAATTCATTGTAATCTAAATGCGTTTTAAATTTAATTAGAAACCACATCTTTTTAAGGTACCCATACTGCACATCCTCGCATAAAAGAAATGATTGAAAAAAATACAATGCCCCAATAATAATATGAATTTGGTGTAACATACAATAATTCGAGCAACAAAATTATACCGAAAACTTGTAATAGTCTCATTTATTGGCCACAATCCACCAATCGGTACTAAGTGTGTGTTTAAAAATATTTTTTTGAATTAAAAATAAGTAATGGTCTCAAAACACTGGCTGTTACGTCTCTCGGATGGCTTGTAATTATTTTAAATGTCCCGCGTGCGCCCGCGTCGTCGGGGCCGTGCTCCAAACGCGTACTGCTCGAGGCAATCCGCGTGATTGAGAATCCATATTGAACCTACACAAAACTTCACATTCTTTCTTTTTTTTTAATTAACTCCAATGTGGTAACACCTGGATGTTTATTTAAATTGCGTTATTTTACTTTATAAATTTACATTCCGAAAGATGTGAAAATTAGAAAATACTATGAGGATTAGCAACCTGTCAGGTTTATGTGTCTATAGGCAGCCACTGCGCCTACTTTGCCTATACTTTCTATATTATAATGCCGGTTTCATTGTATATTTAATAAGAGCATTCGGATCTAGAATCAGGTATTAGTGCAAAGAATAATTAAAGACTCTGACAAAGCGTATTCTGTCCCAGAGTATACCGCACCAAAGAAGACGAAACATGAGGTTAAAGCAGGACTTTGTGTCGTAAGAAGGCACTTTCTCAGTCAAACCGTAACCTGGACATAATGATGGCATTCCTTTTAATCCGGTAGGCAGAGGGGCAGAACACCAATATTTTGCAAACTAGCAGATCGCAGCCAGACTTTATGCTTTAATAAAAGAAACCTTAAAAGCCACCTGAAATTCTACCTTCGGACCTATCTATATCTATCTGACCTAACTTAACAATGTCACCTGTTTATACTATCCACGTGGCAAAAAAATATTGCACGGTTCACCTCATTTGTAAGTGATTACCGTAACCAAATGACGTGTTGCCAAAACTTTCCAATTGCCAAGCCTGTTAGTCCCCATAATTAAAGATATTTACAATAAGATTAAAAAAAGTACTTCGACATTAGACTTACAAGTGGAAGAGCCATGCTTCGGCACGTAGGGGCCGGCTCGACCGGAGTGATACCACGACCACAGAAAACCAACAGTGACGCAATTCTTGCATTGCTTTTCGTCGAGTGAGTGAGGTTACTGGAGGCCCTAACCCTCATTCCTGTCCTTCCCCTCTTCCCCCTCTTAACACTCGTCCCCCCCCCCCCTCCCCCTCTTCTCCTACTCCCACCTTAAAGGGCGGCAACGCACTTGTGACTCTCGAGTTGCAGGTGCCCATGGGCGGCGGTAGTCATTTACCATCAGGTGACTCGTCTGCTCGTTTGCCCCCTATACCATAAAAAAATCTTTTTTTATTAGTAACAAAAAGCGTTTTGAATATAGTGATAATAGTAAGAAAATTATTGGACTTTCTCTACCTTAATAATAATATATTTAGGACACAAAATCATGACAAAGGTCAGGATTAGCGGCGAATTTACACATTTGCCGCCAGTAGGCTATTAAAATTTTGCCACCCCTACCGGTTGGTCTAACTAATTCGGTAACCCAGAACAAGACATAAAAAATAATGTAGGCCCTAAATTTGCCGCCCCTAAAATCTGCCGCCCTAGGCTTCAGCCTACTCAGCCTACTGGTAAATCCGCTACTGGTAAGGATCAAATCTCCCACATTCTAGATAATTGTTCTGGACGGGTTATCTGATAGTTGTTCAAAGCAACAATCCACTAGCTACTAACTTCATCCACTCCACTAACTAACATTACCTATTTACATGCCAATATATCCAATTACATTGTCTAATAACGAAAATTATACTTATCAGCATCCAATTTATCGTTGACAGTTGCTGTTATCTCAATTTATAACGGCGTAAAGATAAAGTCTGAGGTTTACTTACAGCCATTATCGCTCACTTCAAGGCGATCAATATACTTGAATTCACGTAACACATTACCTTAATAAAAGATTCGTTTGTTTTTCATATTATAGTTTTATAATGTCCCAATTTCATCAACCGAAGGTACCTCAAATCCAAATCAAGGTAAGCGGCTTGTATAATTATACTGAAAATAGATTTTTCATATAAGATTTTATATTATAAGATTACATCAAAACAATAGCGAAGTTAGTCATATTCTTATCAATTAAAATGTGGGTGGTTTTCGGTATACAAGTACTCGTACTCGTATGTTAACTTGTAGTACAGCTGATAACCATCATTTTATCTAATAATCTAAATTATTTGATATCTAATGCAAAGAATATTTAAGTAGGTAATTAAGAATACTTAAAAATTGCGAGTAATTAAATACTGAGTTACTGACGATTCGGACACGAATATATTCGGACACTTGTCGGAATATATTTGTTTCCGAGGTCATAGGTTTACATAGGTTTCTATTAGTCCACAAATATTACAAGGGTACTTACTAGACTACACTTACTTTAATAAAAAATTACTCGACAACGAGACGTTATTGATTTAAATTAACTTAATTTAGCAACCTAAGTATTTATATCTGACGTACAAAACAGCTTCTTGTTTTGGTGTCCGAATTGTCAGTAAAACAAAAATTAAAAGTGCCAATAGGAGTGGACAAGTTGCCGAATATATTTGTCGTCAGCAACTACTAAATACCTGCTTCGATCAAATATACAAAATGGTATATAATATGATCGAAGACTACCTGGTTTCGGGTAATAATACCTATGATGCCTACATATCATCAATAAAGCACCTACACTTTTCTTTCTTGTAGTAACTTGGTAGCAAATAAGCTTACGGCCACCGTTATGGGAGCACGAGTTAGAAGTATCGATAACTATTGGCAACACCAGTGCTACGACCTAATCTCAATCTTTATGTAACTGTTTGCTCACCATCAGGAAGACAATAGTTGCTGTTAGAGGTACCTAGTTGTGAGCTTGTGAAATGGTTATCTAAAATCCTCAACCTTCTCTTCTCTAACCAGACAAAAGTAAGCACCGATGGATATATTTAAGAGTTAAGGTCTGAGGAGCAAACGCGACACTGTATGAAAATAAGTAGGTACTAAGAACTAATAGCAGGTAGTCTCTGTTTTTTGCAGCATAGTTAGCACTTCTTGGCACCTTATTATAAGTACTAGATCGCCTGCCGAAATCCGACCATAATACATATAATTTCTTTTTTATCTATTCTTTTCCAGTATAAGTTGAATTGTCATTGTTAAACTCTCCATACTATGACAGGCAGGGCCGTGCCGCCCAAATGTGCGAAGTGTGCGGCGCACACAGGCACCAGGGCAATAGGGGCGCCGGATGAAATGCGAACGTCAATTACTTATTGAAATTTTTTTTTTACCCAATAACATTCATCATGGTTGAGTATCGATAAGTGAGTAGGTACAAATCTCCAAAACAATATTTACGTCTGTGGTTTAAGTTTACATTAATTGAACTGACCCGATGTTTACCTCTCGGTTTTTAGCTTACATTAGTTATGAGCTCGGCGTTAAAATCAAAAGAACCGCAGCTGTCGCTATATTGCTCATTATCGTCGGGTGGAAAGAGAGTTCAGGAATTCAATTATATTCATATTGGTATTTTATTTAAACTGAATCAAAGTATGTATGTTATTAATTTAACTCGCGTTTTATCTTTTAATCTATTAACTAAAATAATATAAAACGAGAGAAAACATTTCCGACGAAACTTGAAAAATAATTCCATGGTGAAACACGATGACAGAAAAAAGAGGCGTTTCATAGGTTTCGCACACAGGCGCTGCCAAGAGTCGGCTCGGCCCTGATGACAGGTCAACATATACATACCTTTACCGGACGCGTGTAGCTTGATATAGCCGTTCTCACGTAGGTAATTTTTAAATTTGTAACTCGTAGGTTTTTTATAAATTTTACCTTTCTGTTCTTCGCGTATTAATATATAGATTACAAAGATTGTAAATAATATGTACGGGGCATGTTTTTTACTCTAATTTGTTACTGTTAAAACTCATAGGATCTATCTAAATCGCCAGTATGTTTGTCAAACTTACTTAGACATTGTTAGCATATAAAGGTAAAGCAACTTAATCATCCTCAAATCTAAACCTTTCATCGATAAAAAAATAGATAAATCTATGAGTAACGGATTGTACAAATTCTATCGGAGTTGGTCAAGCGCGGCAGCGACAGTGAACGGTCAGTGACGGCCAAGGCCGAACTAGGGTTTTGATTCTTATATTTAAACTAGTTCTTGTGGTTAATTACAACTATCACAACGTTAAGTCTTGTAAGTACAAGTGTTAAATACTGGACTTTCAAAGTAGAAAAATTTAATCTAGTGCCCTTCTAGTGTTACAGTTCAGGTGTCGTGAACGTAAACAAGTTGTTATTGGATTGAAAGTAACAAATAATACCCAGTGAAAGTAATATGATGCACTTAGTGTTTCGAGATATTGTTGCTAAAGCTTCGGTTGAAGCTAGACAAGAAACGGTTAGTATTCAATTTATTTAATATCGTCCTTTTTATCGTGTCACGTTGTCGTTAGCTATACATTATTCGATATTATATTAGGGCAGCAAAAATTTTAAGTAGGTTCTATCTATAGTACCTACCTATCATATTATTATAATAACTATCTTGAAGTTTATCTAACTTACGAAAGTAGTCCTTATATTTTTTTCAATTATAAATATCTGTGAGAGAGTTCGATATATTTTTTTTTTTTCGGCGCCTATTACAACAATATGCTATTATAACAATATGATAACAAGTTATGCTTTTTCAGTTTATTATTTATTCCTGTTTACGAAGACAATCTTATAGAATCGATTTATGAGTAACTATAATTTTTGACTTTATGTTCAATTAAAATGAACTTACAAAGTATATGACTTTAAATTTTGCTTGAAAGTGCAAATTAAAACATGTAATACTAGAATACTATCACAATTTACGTTGTAATATCAAGCTTCGTAAACACTTTCTGATAATCATTCTGCCCTCTGACGGTGGCTGACAGTAACAAACGAATTTGACTTGATATCTGGGACTTAGCGAAAAAAAAAGATGTTTTGGACGTTTTCATAAATTTCTCTAACAAATATACAAAAAGTGCTAGTAACATGCTCTATGAAGTTTATGTCATGAATTAGAACTTGCAGATCATCATGTAAATTAACGTTGAAACAGATCGCAAGTGAGGCTATATCTTAAGAAACAGTGATATTTACAGATTTGAACTAAGTATTTTTGAAAATATTGTTCTACTGCTTAGATGATACTTATTTTTTGTATTATATCGTATTCGTTCCTCGTCTGTCAGGTGGCAACTCAGCATATGCCGCATACTTTATTGGGCTCCCAGTTGGTTTGTTCTAAGGATGATCTATCACAATTAAATAAGGGGGTGTCTAAACCTGCATATAATAAGCATAGCAGTAAACTTGACGAAATGGCAAGTAGTTCTGGAGTCAATGGGTTCTATCGGCCCAGGAGTGCATTAGCCCGAGCTTTTTATGAGAAACAACACAATGATAGATACCTCCAAGAACTGGACCACAATGAGGTAAGCCATTTGTCAGCTGTTTACATACATAGATATTGTTATAGAATAATTTATATGTTATGGAGACCAGATTCATTTATAGCTGCAGTTTAATACTCTTATTTAATTACAAATAAAGCTCATAAAGTAATATTTAAAAGGAAGCTGAGATTACATTACTGTTTGATGAATGGTACTCACATATCAGTAACTAGTTTGCCTATTGTGTTAGAGCTCTGATGGGTAATGGTGTGGTAGGCTATCAAAAATGAAATTATGATTTGTGTGTTGTCTTATGTTATCATGTGTTTTTCGCCCTGCACCTGCACCTGCTTTCTATAGTAATGTTTTATGTAACAAATTTTAAATGTTTGCCATTGGGTACCAATTATTAAATTCTGCAATGGAACAGGTTGATTCTTTTTTTTATAAGAAGCCTGATATAAAAGCCCTCTGGATAAACCTCGACTCGTATTAAGCGGATCCACATCAAAAGTGTGTTAGGTTTAAAACCCACAACTGCATGATTACGAGATGCCTTTATTTCTAAGTGTGGTATAATGAAATCTTAACTTATAGTTTTGAAGTTGAGATTGGAAATGTCAGAATAAAAAAAAACGGAAGTAGGTGCTCATAAAATGTTAAAATGTTTTTGTTTTTTCACTTTCTGTAACACTGCAATATTAGATTGTCAACAATTTTGTCCTAGCATGCACATCCAACCACTGAAGTATACCACTGCTTCGCGAACAATCCCTTTCTTAAGTATCAAAATTCCAGAGTCAGAATGAAGAAGATGTGCAAGAGAGACAAGTTACTATACCAGGTTTGCCATTCCTTCTACCTACATAGACAGTAAAGTCTGTTACTGTTTTGTAGTTCATCTTGTATTGTCATCTGATTTTGTAAAAAGATCTGACTTGTAGAAGATAAAATTAGTAGTCTATATATTATTTATTTGACAATGAACAGAATCAGTAACAATGATTGTTCAAATATATTTATATATATTTTCTTTATTGCACTATCAAAATTTACAAATTAATTAAACTAAAACACTTACATTTTATTTTAATTAGTTGCGTACTAGCGTCTAAACTAGGCCGAGCCTGTATCTTAGACGCCAATTCTTCCAGTGACACAATACTGATAAACAATTAGATTCGCACTTATAATTCACTAATGAATACAAAATCTTAAACACTACACCAATATTCTGAGATATTTGCATATAATGTAATACCTTTATTTATTCTATATTTATATATCCTTATATAAACATAGTTATATCTAAGATTATATAATTTGTTAAGGTTTTGTGTAAATTGATTGAAATATGATGATGATTGTTTAAGATCGTCTCTGCTACCTGTGCGAAGCCGGATCGCTAATTAATATTTCTAATAGTAATTTTTAAATTGTGCAAAAACAGTTGAAAGAAACCCAAACTGTTTGCACCTTCAAATGAATTACTATCATTATACAAACAACATTATCTTTTAATTATTACATACATAGTTCTTTTGCTTACAAGATAAATAATAATATATTATATCTTATCATCGCATTTGGCAGGCAAAACATTTTTGGTCAAGACCAGTGGTTATATTACCAGTAGACATACATTGAATTTACTCTGCTATTTTTTTTGTGAATTTTGTTTTCCAGGAATTCCTTCAAACTAAATAAATCTCAAACATTGGGAAATATTGCGTTATTTATGAAAATGGCCATTATTTGAAGGCTATGTTTGTTTCCTCTATATATGACTCAGGTATTAATAATGAAAAAATATTATTTGTGTGGTTTGCATTTTTGATGTGTTTTCAAATTGTTTATGCTGTTACTGTGCACACTGACTCGGCATTGAATACTGTCATAGGACAATAATTTGTGTGTCACATTGGTTTGAGACTGAGTTTTTTTGTGTTGGTCACTTCTATGTGTTTAATGTTCCTGCGATACTACATTCTTCATACTACATACATACGGAGTGATAATCTCTGGCATCAGAGTTATTTTAATATAAAAATACTAGTAATGGGTGACGCACGTTGCTATTATTCTTTAAAAAAAAATGACAAAATAAAATTAAAATTAAGGCATTAAAATCATGCTGTAGTGGCCTAGTCAATAATTAATAATTGTTTTGTTACTGACGAAGGTTATTAATGTCCATGGACTGCTAATATATTAGTAACTACTATAGAAATATACTACCCACTTCGATCGAATATACTTGATGTTTGGTTGGCGCTCAAAAAATGGCATCAACTAAACTGTTCTTAAATAAGTAAGCACAGTTGACCTATCAGACGCTTTGCGCCCGTGCTAGCGGTGAGATGTTTTAGGTATATAGTTGAAAATGCTGTAACTATGCTTTAGAAATATAAAAAGGCATGAAATGTCGTACTTTCCATAACATTTTTATCATAGCTTTAATTTTTTAAAGTAAGTATTACAATTGCACTGTAACATACCATAATCTAAAAAGTTTGTTATTTTTTAAATAGGTGCGTAGCTGCGTACCTGCCCTTTTCACTTTCGCTATCGTGTGTGTGTAATACGTTCCTACCACGAGTACAATACGCTCTGTTATGGTACTAATAAACTACAGACGCTATACATTGCAATTTTTGTATCAAACTTTTACAACTTATATTCACACAACCATCAAAAAAATCTATTTTACATAGGTAACCGCGTGCGTGTCGTTTAGCAGTAAGGGCGTGATTGAATAACAAAAATTTTGACCGGTTGGTTCATCATGTTTAGGGTTGTCAGAATTAGAATCTCTATTTCGTAGTTTTACATAACGATTGTACTGTCATTACGTTTGCTGGAACTCAATATAACCACCAAATAAATAGATAATACCTTAAAAATACCTAAAAACAAAAATTAACAAATTTAAAATTTTAAAATTGCAGATCAACAACAAATTGGTTATTTATATAATCGTCAAAGTAAATAAGCTATGCAATAACAGTAAAAACACTGTCACTACGGTTTCAGTAAATATAATAATAAATAATTGAAACTGAATTTATTTTTAATACACTTTTACAATCAAGAGCCATGTATGTGGCACAGAGTCATAGGCTATCTATCCAACATGTCGCCAAATCCTTCCAATTGTATAAGGAGCTTTGTAGTGCCACGGGCCCCACTTCTACATACATTCTGAGAGTAAGCCGTAATAGTGTTGTTGGTTATATGAGATGTTATCTTTACACTTAGAATGGACATTAGTAGTTTAAAATAGTGTTTGAAGGCACGATATTGGTCTGTAATTCTTGGGATACACGTATTATTATTATACTTTATTACCTTTGGGCGCAAATTAATTTTCATTATGTTCTATCATTTGCATTTTAATTCATTTAATATAATTTATTTATTTAGTGTGTCCTCCCTTTATTCGTCATTATATTTTGTTATGCCCTTAGAAATTTAATATATTACAATATTAAAATTTATAAAATAACAAAAGAAAACTTAAGTGGAATCTATTTGCCATATATTAATAGATACAGTCGGTTTATGTGTGTGTATGTATGCGTGTTTATGTATATGTGTGTGTGTGTTTATGTGTGCGTTTATAATATTTATCAATTATTAAAAGACTTTCTGTATCATCGTATCTCAACGTTTTTAACCAGGTAAGTATTATATTTTTAAATTTATTTCTGATTTTGAAAAGTGTGTTGCATTTATTGTAAACTTTTGGAGCATGGTAATTAAATGAATGAAGTGGTTAGTTTGGGTCTAGCTAGCATTGTACAATATGTCCCAGAATATTATATCACTCACGTAGGTTGGGAAGAGCGCTAACAATGGTTTAATTAATAAACTGAAAAAGGTTGGCATAGTGAAAAAGGCATCTCTTTCCAACTATCAATGCTCAAAATAATTTAGTTGATTCAGTGAAACCTATAATGCATACAGAATATATCTCACCCTTTGACTAATTTAATTTCAAATACATAAGTCCTATTTATTTATGAATACAAATAATTTTAAAAATATATAATTTGCAAACAGTTTATTAATACCTGCCCTTCATTGGCTGCTAAGAAAAGGTTTGTTAGTAAACATTCCATATCGAATTTAGCTGACGTAGGATAGTATTTTCTTTATACAATATAATTGTCGCCTGCGGTATTTCCGGACCGATACGACCTTCAAACCTTCAAGAAAAGAGCGTACTCCCATCTCAAACGCCGGCAACGCACTTGTGACTCTTGAGTTGCAGGTGTCCATGGGGGACGGTAGTCACTTACCATCAGATGACCCGTCTGCTCGTTTGCCCCCAATAATATATTAAAAAAAAATAACAAAGTTACTTCTTACTTCTTTTTGTTTAAGTTTTAGGTTCTTTTTGTGTTTGGTAAAGATTTTTAAATTTAATTAAATCTTAATCTTAATGCTGTCATTACATTTACGATTGAATGGTTAATAGAGAAATTCTTATTTATATTTGTTAAAATATTTTAACATCATACTTAAATTATAGTGTATTATTACAAAATAACTATGTTCTTTTACTTGCTATTATCCTATACATAATACAGCCACAAATCTTCATATGTAAACCTAATATCCCAGTAATAATCTCATATTAAATACACCGAATAATAAAAACTTAAAAATCAACTTAAAATTCCTAATTAATTAAAAAATAATACTTAAATACGTAGTTAAAAACAAATAGTATTTATACAGTATTATTGAGGTGGTCGGCACGTATAGGCCGGCTCGACCGGAGTGATACCACAGTCTTACAGAAAACCGGTGTAAAGCAATGCATGTGTTATGTTTTGCCGAATGAGTGAGGTTACCGGAGGCCCTAACCTCCCTCCCCCCTTCCCCTTCTCAAATCATCTTGAGTTGCAGGTGTCCATCAGCGACGGTAGTCACTTAACATCAAGTGACCCGTCTGAGTGCGAGTTTGTCCCTTATCACATAAAAAAAAGCACGTAACAGCGATAAGACTCAAAAACTCACCGTTAAGCACCGATGTTCTGCAGAAGCGGCCCCAGCTCAAACCCCTGCGAAACACCCACCAAAACAACTTCTGCTTGCACTTAAACTATTTTTCAATTGTATTAAGTGCATATGATATTATATACCTAACGGAGTTTTTGAAATCATCATCTTACCCTTATCCCAAATCAATTTGGGTGTCGGTGCAATGTGCTCTCTTCGTCCATTCTATTCCATCATTCGTTATTTCACTACTTCTTTTCTAGCCATATCCTCTTTCGCACAGTCATCCGTCTTTTCTGTAGTCGTCCTCTACTCCTGTATCCATCAACTTCCATGCATAAAACTCTCTTCACCACATTTTGCTCATGCCCTCCGCATCACATGTCCATACCACGATAATCTATCGCTTCTCAGCTTTTCTTCCACTGGCGATACTTTAATGCTCCCTCTAATGTATTCATTCCTCACCTTATCCATCCTAGTCACACCACACTTTTTGAAATGACTTTATATTTTCATTATCCTTTTATCTCACGCTTCTTACTATAAATACAACATACACATACGTATTTTTTGTTGTTCACAAACTGTATCAGAAGCATTTACATGCATTTTGGCATGTAGCTTCATGAGTAAGCAAGTCAGTTAAGAAATACTCCGATGTAAACCGAATGCCTTTGGGAAAACCCCCAATAACATATAAAAAATGTAAATGGTATTTTTTCGCAATTAATGTCAACGTTCTACGATAATTAATTATTGTTTCCCCTTAGACAATATTTTCTTCCATGAATACATTAGCATATCGATGCTTGATGGATTCACGGAATAAATTATTTTCCAGTAATGTTTATATTTTGCTCGCATAGTCAGATTTTACTTTTAGATTTACATTACACTTTGTTCATTCATTATCATTTATCTCTTTAAATGAGAAATTTGTTAATAGATATCATATTATTATATCTTATTAACTATTACTTGTGTATCACGTTTTTATAAGAGCGTCAGGTTTCGATCGAAGAGTCAATTCAAAAAGATTTTTGTTACGTCACCATTGTACTGTGTAGCCACTACTCAGTGCGTACTCGCTTCAATGTATGTAATTCAATTTAGCCATGGAGAGCTTTCATCTGATCTTCAATATTCATGGGTGCTTCAATACCCCTGGACTAGACTTCTTGATTTGCTCTGCATAACAACTTCGTACTAATTGCTGTACCATTCTACCGAGGGGTGGGGAGGCTGACTTAGTTTCTGGATTGTTTGAAATGCCCTTCTGCCTCGCCTTCTTTGTGGTAGGCGAAGGATTTCCCGTTTTTATTAAACGTATCATAAGGTTTCAAACGTTCGATGTATGTAGACTAGGACTACTTAAACTTTTTTGTAGGGCCCGAAATACACACTGCACAGATAAAGAATTTTTGTCCAATGAGTAGAAAATTACCAATTCGCTGTCTCCACTCTAAGATCCGCTTGCTCCAACGGCCATCGGTCCTTCGGCATGCGTGGCCAGCCCATTGCCATTTAAGCGTGCTTATTCTGCCAGCTATGTATGAAAGTAGGACGCCCCCCAGCCAGACCGACGACCTGAGGAAAGTAGCTGGGAGGGACTGCATGCGGAAAGCGGAGGACCGGGTACTATGGCGTACATTGGCAGAGGCCTATGTCCAGCAATGGACTAGAATAGTAAAAAATTACTTATTTCCACATACATTTTTGTAAAAGCAGTTATTTTAACAGGAGTAGTATACGTGTTACTAAACTGTATCGTCTCTCAATACATGTTATATTAAATAAGCCTGCGTTTTCACTTACCGTTCAAGTAAAGTACTGTACTGTAAATACTCTGGTGCCTCCAGAGTGTGATGCTCATCAGCACTATTGAAACGGTGCGGTACACGTATATGCAGGTGGCGCGTATGTTCCCCAGAACTACCCCGTGGGACTTGTAGGCAAGTGTATCGGTTAAACACAGGTGCTTTCCAGATACAACTGCTTGTTCAAATACCTCCTCTCGGTTGCTAGGTGGAAATTGAGGCTAACCTAATCATGACTGCGACTGGAACGAAGACTCGGCGCGGTATAGGTACGCTTGCGCTTGGACAACACGGCATCAGGTCCTCACTGCGAACGACTGCCGAGCATTTCGTAAGTTTCACCGCATTCGCATTCTATCCATCATGGACGGATTCCGTGAGGAAGATCTTATCGCCATGAGTCTATTGCCGCCCTTAATGTGGCCCGTATAGAATTTCCACCAGCTGTAGCGAAGAGAGTAAACGTGAGCGTGTGCCTAGAGTTCTCTTAGTTTGAGAGTTACACGAAGACCGGTTACTCGGGTACCAGCTCATTTGCCGGCAGTCGCTAAAAGTTCGCTGATGTGCTAACGACCATTCCCCGACAGATTCCTATTTACAGGTGAAGTTTGGCATACCACTCCACCAAAAAACCCGTAGGTCCTGGCCCCTAAAAGTTTCTACACTCAAAAACGGTACGTGTCTTTCAACACTATTAATTTGGTTTATAAATTGTATAAACTATGGCATAAACAACAGCTAATTCAAAGGCGTAACTACAGTACAAACATACATTTTTTTATTTTTAAGATTTGGTCTATTAATTGTATCAACTATCTCTTAAACAACAAACACACTGCTTACTGCAAAGGTGTAACTACAGTAAAAACACACATTACCCATTATATTTATTTAGGTTTTCCTCTTGAACTTAATTAAAATACTAGAGCGCTTGTAATTTATAGGTTGATAACATATCGCTATTATTATAATATTATTATTTTATAAATATAGGTATGCATAGTTATAGCCTCCACCAACGTTTGGTTTAGGAAAATACCACAACTGAAATAATAAAATGACTGAATAGTTATGTAAAAAAACAATCTACCAGAAAAATGTAGATTGAATTGCAATTTTCTTTGACATAATCAAATAGAAGTACTGATTACTGAGATTAGGTAAGCGTCACAAATAGTTTCTTTTATTAGTTTTTCTTGGTAGGAACCTTCACACCAAACGCCGAACGATAACGATGTACGTTTGCTGAATTGTTTGATTACCGTATCCAATTTCCCAGTAGGGACAATTCCCAGTTTGGCAGCACTTGCTCGCCAGGGCTTTTCATACTAGACGCACGCAATCGTAGGCTCGTGTGTACCTCCGTAACGAGGATATATTTGCGTATGAAGAACACGAAATACCTCTGAATTGTGGAGGGAATAAGACATTCACCCGCTCCTCCCCTTACACCACACCCCCCACATTCCCCCTCGCGACCCTTTTAACTTTCATCTCTGTCGAGTGCTCGGTCCACATACTTTTGTTCTATTTGATCAATGTTATTAAAATGTGCGGGTTTGGTGGATTACAAACATTTGACTATAGCAAAACTGCGTCAGAATAATAATGCCCCTGAATTTTTGCGAATTATTACGTCTCTAAATCTACTTTATCAATAGGTGTATACAGTCGATTGTTAATTAGTTTCGAGTAGAAAGCAATGTCTATAAAATACGAACACAATTTTGAAACAATTTATTGTCCAATCAAGCAAGATGGAGTACAAAAGTCCATGTCATGTGATTGATCCTAATCATCGTTAAATCACGTTATGCGTCCAACAATTGTAACGAATAACATTTGATTGCGAGTACACATGTGTGCGTGCTGCGTACGCGCATCTCCGGCTCGCTGCCGAGCGTCGTCACACGAGATCGTCGCCATCGGCCGTAATCACTGCTATCCATTCTGTTAAAACCACCCGAGGATAAATTAGTTAAGTAGAAGCTTCCGTTAATCGTCGGTCGCCGTCGGTGCCGGTCGCTCGCTCTAAATGGATTAATTTATACTTATATAAACGAGGACGTTTTCGGTGTCACGCGAGGATGGGGTGATTGTGTTGTGATTGCTTGCGCTTCCTATGAACATGTCCCATATTAAACTGCCGGCCTCGCCTTACTCGCCTCACTGTTGCCATTAAAACGTCGCTTTACACTTTACGCTCAGACATTGTTATGTTGATGTTGTGCTTTATTACTTCCGAATAGAGTAGTAACAACATTTTATTTAAACCTCCGTAAATACCCAGTTAACAATCTCTTACCCTGCGTAGAGTTTTAAACCATCTGCCTCTAATTAACCTTTTAAATAATAAACTTTTATCTCAACTAGACATTCTTGAACATCTATTTTCAATTAAGGAAAAGCAAAAGATTTCACGCACCTTAATCAAAGTAAAGTTTATGTAAGTTTGGTTAGTTTGAATTCATGTGAAATTACATGAATTAAAACTAACCAAACTGCATAAACTTAAATATTCAATGCAATCTTAATTGGAGCCCTTGACATGTGAAGTATTTCTGTTGATGATATTATAAAACGTCAGAGCTTCATCGAGGACAAGTGGGCACCGCACGGGTGCCACCACTTGTATTCCAAGCGCATCTAGGTGCCGAAGAATACTCTGACGGGTCGTGTGCGTATTTATCTTATTAGCTGTATAAAAAGAGACAACTTTTTCCCTCGCCCTCGCCCTCGCATAACTGAGAAGTTTACATAATATAGCAAAAAGTACTGCCAAAAAGCCTGAGAACAACAAAATGCACATGCAGTTTTACTACGGTTAAGTTTTTAAATATGTACAAGGGTATACGAGAATCTAATTTCGATATAAACTTCTTCACATTCATACATATGTGCTTCCACGCCGATTGTTTATTACGTTGTAGATAAAGTTAGCGTTGCACACAACACGGGACGCGTGATGTCCACACAGAGCTAAGACACCTGAGTCGCGCTGGGCGCATCGCTCACTGCAATCTGTACATTATTTCTCCATTGTTCGCGTAACGAGCCCCCACCCCCTTGAAGACGCCACCTCACACCCACCCCCTGTCTCCTATTTCCCACACCCCACCCTGAGGCGGTGGGACCTCGCTCGCGCCTTTCTTTTATCATTCCTCTCTTTATTTCCGAATGCAAATAATCCTCCACACGTGTGAGAACCGAAACCATTGTTCTCGCCTCCCCCTCCACCCTCCACCGGGGACCTTGGTGACGAAATCTTTTTCTACAGCATTTAGGCAAATGTACCTACACAAATATTTCACTTGCTTACATCATACCTCATATGAGCTTCCTCGTTACCGACGAAGTAACGGAAAATAACATTATTTGCGTGCCTTGTACTACATTCGTACGTTATCATTACTTTCAAACCAAACGGTTTTCCTACAAACATGGCTCTCAAAACAATGTTTTTCTAATAAATTTTATTTACGTTACATTTTAACATGAAAATGGTTAGGTATACCTAACAATGAAATGCATTAAATTTGCTTTTGTGTTTCTTTAGGTATTGAATCCTTGTTAGAATTAATCAGTATTTATAGATGGGGTAATTTATATCTTACTGGAAGTAATACTTATTTATTTTAACCATATACATACATATCTCTCACTTATAACTACATTCTTCGTTCTTTTACTTAATGACTACTACCTACAATGACGTAATGTAGATGACGTCGGAGTGTAAAGCGACAACTGCCCCAGTTGCCGCGAGTAGAGGACAAACAGCTCGTTAGGCCTCCGAACGGCGGAAGGGTGGAGCGCCGCGATTCCCAAGAAAAACGCTAAGTGGGAAATCAATACGTATTAGGCGCGATATCGGACCGGTCGCCCGTCACACCATGATGGATGAACGCACCCAAACTTTCCGCACCAACTCTAATAATGACAATATACAAATTGACGTCCGCGAACACTTCCGAAACGCGATAGCGGTGTTGACGCCACCACTCACGTTATGTAAACAAACATGAAAAAACTGATCGCCTTCAATTTCTGTAATAGAAATCTCAATTACGGATATGTTTTTTGGGTCTCATCTATCATGCGGCGTCCTGAGGAGGCGGTGCTCCCGTGCGAGTCAATCGTCGCATCGAATAATGGCGTCGCCTCCGTGACGTCTCACAAGGAGTGCGATATTGGAGTGGATCGACAGGCGGGAGTCACCGCGTTTCTACATATTGAAAGCTGTTCGGAATTTGCAAATAAATATACACATGCACGCCTGTAGAGGCCGCGCCGAACCGGGTCCCGCCACCTCTCGCACTACTTTGGTACCTCCCTAAAATTGAAATCCCATTTACTGTCTCGCAGACACTGTCATTTTGATGTACCAACAGACTTCTTTAATTCATTGTTAAATTTAAAAAAAAACAGGTATATATTTATCTATTTTTTGTATATTGGATATTGTATCTACTGTAAGTACTCGTGGTATGGTGCACTTGTACATTTTAGGCGTGTGTATGGGATATGTAAAACTATGGTATCGTTCCAACTAGCAAACCAGTGAAAGATTTTAGTAGTGCATTACCTACACACCCATCTGGGACGCTCCCTTCCAATTAAATCTATTTGCACACTTAATAATAATTTACATAAGCTTTGAATTTATGTTTTATCGTAAATAACGAACTGCATCATTAAAAAGAATATCCAAAATTGCCACCGAGGAAAGTTTTCTCCAACATAGTATTGGTTTTAGCTTGAAGTAATTTAACCTATAGTTGGCAAGACATTTTAATGCGATCCGCTTCCGCGGCGTATAGCCTTACATGAGATTAAGTTGGGGTAGTTGGTTGCGAGGAGTTAGGGGGTAGTATTTATGTCACCTCGGGGACGCGAGCGCTCGCCCCACCCCAATTATACCGCAGTAAAAGTCATAAAAAGACACCCGAAGTTTTTACACGAACCAAGAAGAAGCTCACGCGAAATTAAGAGGGGCGCCGAAATGTGAGATGAGCATGAATTTTTTATAAGTCCAGATGATGGTGCTCCGTTTATGACGTCTTATGGCGGATAATGCCCGCGGTGCACGCTCACTTTGTTTGCTTGCCTGAATCATTGATGAGCTCGCCTTTATAGCTGCCACAACCCATAACTAATAATTAATTACCAATCCGACACTCTCGTCAAGTCTCGTCCCCTTAACTACACCAAAGCCAAATATGAAATGATAGCCGGTCATTATGAAACTAAAAAATCAACATTTTAAGCGTTTCTTTACGCCATTTTAAATAAATTATGCACATACTCAACGTATTAGGTATATCATAAAATATCACCACTCGTATACTTGTTTTCATACCATAAAAACTGGTTAAAGTTATTTCTTTAACTGACAAGATGATGTTCTTAATAATGAATCAATCTTAAACATGAAGCGATACCTTAATGATGTTCATACTAAAAGTAAAGAAATCGATTTAATAATACGGATTTTATTTTACTATTGCAACACTGTAGAAAGCAAAGTGGACCCGTTTAGGACCAATAATCGCAAATATTCTTTCTTTGAAACTAAAGTAATACACAGTTTATGGCCTAGAGGGCCAATGTAAATATACAAACTCAAATTTACTTTTTCAATTCGAAGTATGGACGTCATAAATAATGCTTTTATTTAATGCGATTTATGTTCAAGAAAGCAGGTCGAAAACGACCTGAGAGCTGGTTAACGCAAACAACGATTTTCGTTTTGTTCACGCTTGTATGAAACAATACATTCTCACGTTTAATTTCTTTCGGGTCTTAACAATTGATTCCTTTACGAGTGTGTTTATTGAGCTCACTCGAAATGCTTTAATTTCAATTGTGATTTTCGATATGCAACTTTTAGGGCGGTACTAGACAGGTGTGACATCATGCAAAGAATTTGGAATACTGTACATTTTTTGCACATACTACGTATACTAAAATATAGTAGGTACATAGAGCATAGCGTGTTCAATGCCCTGACGCAGATGAGATAAAGACTTCGGCAGAATTAAATTTAATGTATAATTCATATTGTGAAAACACTTACCATGACTTACATTAACGCGCATTGCTTATGACTCGCTACGCCATGTTTGTAATCGCTACTTTATGTGTAGAGAAATATGTATTAAAAATGATAATGAGTTTTACTTCTACATCAGCGCTGGTAATAACATCCTTTTATTAACTTACTACTAACATATATTATTAAATTATAAAGATGGTTTCTCGTCTAACACCTTGTTTCTTATTTTAAGGTTTGAGGGCAGGTTAGACAGTTACCCTTAAAGTAATAGAACCAAATGTAATTGTTAATTATTGTTTTATTTATTATGATATCGTAAGGGTATTAACTCTTACGATGCGCAATAATTACAAAGGTGGTTTTAAAAAAAAATTACGACCATTTTCTCGGTTGCAACTGAAAAGATTTGGACAAAAATACTTGCTTTTGACTGGGAAAGTCAGGTAGTAGTAAATGTAGGTAAAATAGCTCGAAATATACAAGTGGCCTGACTGTGCGTGCGTGCGTGCCTAGCGAGAGCCTCCGGTCGCAGCTAATATGATTATGACAGCGCTACGTGCCAACCCAGCCGGGAATCCTCGCACAAATATTCATTAATCTTTCACGGTCCGACGTCCGCCGCGATGGAGATTTAATCAGATTAAGGATCATCTTTTTTGCGGGAAAAGTCATGCCCTTTTGTTGCTAGTCGACCGTCGCTCGCACTTTTGTGCTAAATTTATGACGGCCGATGTTTGCTCTGAATGTAAATTAAGTTGTTATAGAATAACATTTTTTAACCTTTTTCTTGGTACCTAACATCGCATTACTAAAGAGTTTTGAAACAAAAGTGCCATTACGTACGTGCATATATGGGGGCAGGCACTGGAATAGGCAGTCGGCGCCACAACGACTGTACAGTGCACAACGCGACCTCGCCACGCAGTCTGCTATAGTCGCACCTCGCTCGCCTGGTGCGTTTATAGCCGTTAGGAACGTAATTTTTTTGTAATGGCATCCCATTTTCTACCTATGTTAATTTATAAACTCACAGGTCGAGTTTCAATTTCATTACTTGTCTATTGATTTTAATTTATATAATTTATGACATATTTGATTTTAAACAATAAACTTCTTTAAGTCGAGAAAAATGATAATGATGAAATACGAGACTGTCCGTCACTAATATTTGTACAATTCATAAAGATATTCGTGAGACTTTTCAAAAATGTTAACACTTAAATGGGCGCGCGCGAGCAGACTGTTTGATTCGTAGATAGGGCGCGAAAGGCCAAATAAAAAGTAGAATTAAGCGCTTCGAAACTCGCGTAAAATTATTTTACCATTGTATGCAAATCAACGCCGCCGTGATTATTTTATTTCCTAAGAGACTCCGAATATAAATCTCGAAAAAAAAAATAAACCTGTCTGTGGGACGACTCTTTGCTGATAGGTGTTTAATACTCAGATATTAAAATTTAAAAAGAAATTTAAAGTATTTTTGAAACAGTGTCAGGTCAGTGTTCTTTATGTTGTTTTCGCAGTAAAACATAAATGGAGCCTCCAGACTCCAGACAAACTGAAATGTCGTAAACAAGAGGACCGGCATACAAGAAATGTATGAATGAGTAAATTAATACAAGAAATTTTGACAACTGCGAGCTTTGCGCAGTTTGAGGACATTTACAGCTAAGCTAACAAAAAGGTCGGACGTGCTAACCAAATGTGGAAATTTTTCATGGACCCCGTGTATGACATCTTAGCTGACTTGCTAATGACAGCGCATTAGTCCAAGTTTACTCAATTGAAATTCAAAACTTGAAAAACTAAATGGAAAGGCAATTATCAGATTAATTTTCAAAGTCAAAATGGTGATGATGACTGGCATCCAAAACAAAATAATTACAATAATATTTGGTCTCTATAATGCAACTGTAGGTAACTTAAAAAACTTGAGAGTATTAGTAACATTCTTGACACCCTAGAGGTCTAAAACGTCAGCCATCTTGGATATAAACGCATAACTCATTTATTAAAAGGAAACGCGTTGGTCCCCGCGGCGCGCGGTGTCTAATGAAAGTTGGCGCTGCAAAAACGTCGCCTCGCCGGGAATGTGTCGCCCTCGCGCTCTGGGACGTGTACAGGCTATAAAAATACCGGTGGACCAGGCACCGGGCGGCCAAGCGACACCCCCCTCCACGTTTCTTTTTCAATCAATTCAATCAACAGCTATTCGATTGGCTTCTCAAGGAATATTGTGACATCTCAAACAAATACCTTCTTACTTTGAATGGTGGTAGCATTCTCACTAATTGTATAGATACCTATTTAATAACTTCGAATGATACTTATCTGCTAAATAAAAAATTAAGTAGACATGATTTTAACTGGTTACGAAAATTATTTATGTAGTAACAAAATGAAACACCTACATTATAAACAGCAAAACAATGGAGAGGTAATGAAAATTCTGACTACATAATGAAATAGTGAAATATGACTTTTTAATATTTAACATACAGACTTTGTTTATATGTGAATTCAGTAAATCAATGAATAAGAAATTATGTACGTGAGGCCCGAAGGTGCCGGATCGCAGCCAAGGTCGATGCCTCGTTAACGGTCCAGTTTAAAACAGGGACTTCGATTTGCCATTTGATTTAAAATTGATTGACATGTGCATATTTTCTTAGTAAATTGAAACGTAGGTGTTTAGGGTGTGTGTTTGTTTGTGGTGGTGGAGGTGCACATTTAGAACAACCTGATTACTTGCAATTCAGGTTTTTCTTAATGTGTCTCAAACAAAAGAGCAAGCAAATTTGTTCCAATTTTACTTCATTTACTTTATGCTAATATTTGTTATTTATTAGCTAATTGGTCATTACCAGTTAGTTAAAGTAAATTTACTTGCTCATTCTCAAGTTTATTTTTTTAATACCGCTATTAATTTACTATTTAAAATACAATGTCTTCAAGACAGTGTAAATTAAGTCCGAATAGTCTTTGTTATGTTTGCGGTAAAGTAATCGTTACAAAAAAGAAGAAACTTATTACAGAAGCGGTAAGGCAAGTCTCCTTTCAAAACTTTCAAATTCCTGTACCTTGATAAATAAATGGGTAGGTACATGGAGTAGTGTGCGAAAATTGCAAAAGTGGGCTGCAGGAAAGAAATAAATACTTACAATTTGGTGTCGCAAAAGACTATTACTTTTGCCTAACAAAAACAAAAAGTGTGTCCAATATCCTGATGTTCCATGCGTAAAAAAATTGTGCCGGTCCCCAAATCAAAAAGAATAAGTACGGTAGGATAAAATTTTTGACCGTCACTTGCTTTGCTGCCGAAAATGATGCTTGGTTTTCTTTTAAAGCGATTGTACAAAATTTCTTAGATAACGAAAAAACAGAGATTTATGAAGAAATTGTTTCGAATTCATTATAAAATTACCACAATCTGGGAGTGAGTATGTCACTAAAAATCCAATTTTGCACTCGCACTTGGATTTTTCCTGACTACCTGGGAAGCGTAAGTGATGAGCATGGCAAACGTTTCCATCAAGATTTAAAGTAGTTTGAAGAGAGATACTGAGGTTCTTGGGATAATAATATGCTGGCCCATCATTGTTTGTCTATTTTAAGAAAATCTGACCCAGACAAGTATAAAATAACAAGTACTTAGAGACATTTTTATTTTTTTTCTTATGTAATTAAGCTAAAATTTTTCTATTCTTCAGTGTTGAACTAAGGGTAACTTTACAGATACACGTTGATTTCATACGTGGATATTTTTTGATGTTGTTTTGCTATTAATTGATATTTGCTAACCACTTATTTCCATTGCAATAAACACCAAAGCATTTACAACAATGCTCACCAGCTAAATACCTTGCCCCAAGACATTTTGTCCACACACGGGCATAACACGATTCAAAAAATGAATGTCACCGGAGGAGTGACCCATAGTTAACCCAGAGTTAATTTAACAGTCCACCGCTTGGGTGGTAACCAGAGTCGATATTGTCTCGAAACATAGCGGCTGATTTTACGATCAAATCGACCAAGTTGGTGCTTAATGTAAAACCAGTTTAAATACACTCGTAAATCTCTTGAACGCGTGCCCTCGCTGCAGATGACGTTCTGTCTCATCCACACGACATTTTTTCAGTTCATTTAATTTTGTCATGTTCGGAAATGAAAATATTGAAAATATTTAAAAGCTTAATAAGCTTGGGGAACTGTTTTATCCATAATCTTAAAACGAATTGCAGTAAACAATAACACAGTAAAATAGTCATAGATTAGGTACTCTTGATAAGAAACAAGATATACATTTTAAAGTATATCAAATTCTAACAAAACAATGAGACCCAACAAAAAATATCTTAAATTCTAATTTCACAGTCCAACAAATTGTTACAATGAATTGATAGTTGATTAAATTTGCAGACGGTGCATTCCCATGGTCCGGCGACGCGGAAATAATAGAGCAAATGAATGTAAACGGCATTAAGGCTGGCGATCACGTCGGACCATAAATCGCGACCCTGGAAAGGACAATTAAAAGACAAGTTAAAACAATTATGCAACGGTGGCCCCCGGGTATGCTCACGATGCCATCGAACAAAGAGCATCCAATACCAGGGATGTAAAATATTTCATATGTTAGAAAATCTATTAAATGTACACTTCTCGTTATTAACCATTTTCGCATTTTTTACGTTGTGGTAATAATATATCAGTTTTTAATCATAACAATTACAATTTCGAAATGTTGAAGAGCATTTCTACTATCCAGTGTGTGTCAACTATTCGATAAAAGTAAATCAATTTTGAGGCTGTCGATATCGATATTTGTAAGTGTAAACAATAACTGACATCTATGCTGGTGGAGCCACGTGCGTAAGCTAGTAATTAATCGCTAATCCGAAATATTTACTTATTCGTTACAAATAGCAAACGTAGTGCTACAGGCGTTAAAACCGTAGAATTAATCGTTCGCTTGAAAGTCCATCATCAAATTACATAAAAATGTAAAAACGTATGAAGTAGTGAACAACTTTACATCAATTTTTTTTAATGTCTAATACAATTCCTATAATAGTGTAATTTAAATTTTTTTGTCTGTATATGTAAATGAAGGTATTTATTTATTGTTCTATTTGACCGGAAATGATGAATTATTATTATAACCGAATTCTTGTTAATAATATTTTAGTATTTGTGAAGATACTTCTTCCACTCCAGCCGTTGAACGATTTTGGATAAAATTTGCCACGTAGTAAGATTGCATCTTAGATTAACACATAAAAACACAAACACACGCGCGTGTAATCGTAAAAGAAAGCAAATCTTATTCCTAAATAAAAGAATTGAACCGATTTATATTTAATTTGATACACATACATATATTAATAAATGGGCACCAAGATGCATCCTCGCCTAAACCGCAGCCAAAAGATAGTATTTTTTAAAAGCAGGCTTCTTTTAAATAAAGAAACAGAAGTGTATGAATATGTAAGAAGTGTCTCGCGGGTGTCGTAAAAGCGATTAATAGGTTACAACATTCGGACTTGATGCAGCGTCCACTGTGTTTTAACATCATCATACGGCGATATACGATGCTAGGTGGCTCTCAGTTGCATTTGATACCGCACAGCTTCAAGCCATCTACATTGTCAATTTTGATAGATGTTTGACTAGATAAAGGTCTCGCAATCACCATCGTTTTGGAAGATAATACCAATAATAATAATCTGGGACAAATTACAAAACTCTATAAAGTTATATTTAGGGCAGGCTCTTATCTAAATTAAAAAAAAAATGTGAAAAACCAAATGTTTAAATTCATAAATATTTTGAAAAATGAATTAGTAACATAAAGTATTAATAAATTTTAAACAGTGTCTAAAAATGAGATCTAAACGTCTAAAGTTGTACTATGAAACAAAATATGCTACCTACTGAATTTATTTTTGTAAATATATCTTTTCTTTCTCTTTTACATGTCATATCTGTCATGTGTTCTGGTAAAACTAGATTGTGCCGACATTTACCATAAACAGCATTGAGAAGAAACGTCGAAACAGTCTCAATATATGATGGCAAACAACCTATGAAAACGAGGAGTGTTTATTCACTTGTGCAACAGAATTTACTTCTTTGTTAGAGGTTCCATATCATCTTCCTCCTCATATTGCTTCTGTCAGGCGTTCCCTCTGTTCTCACTCCCCATTTCGCTATATCACCTCACTTAGTAGTTTGTTATCATAGCGTCGTGTACATCTCATCACTTTCCTCTAAATATTGTTCCTCGTATCGAGTTTCCATTTTTGTTACATAATGTACTTCACAATTTAAGTGAACCATAACCGCAAGAGTACATTAGGCCAGCGCTTGAGCGAATTAACCACAATATCATATCCAAACAATGCAGTTTCATTCGACTAAATTGCATCTCTGTTAGTAGTTATTGCTCTTTGTACGAGAACATATAAATCTGCTGAAAGATATGCGTATCCGATAGAATGCTTTATTGTTTAGTAGCTTTGCCGAGTGTTAATCGAAATCAATTGTTTCGCCGCAATAAGTCATGCACAGAGTTTTAATTGAGACTATTGCTATCATACATCGGAGCCTTGGGCTATTATCATAGTTTATGGTCTATCCAATGACTGTCTCTCACTTACAAATTTCAGGCCTTAAACATATTATATACTCCATTCCAGTGGACGTTGTCTACAGTTAATAAAAATAATCTTAACACATTTTACTGCGTTAAGGAAGATCCAGCTGCTCTAATCCTTCAGAAGACATCACACTTCACTACAAGCGTTTTGTTGTTTTTTCTTCTGGTGAATAGGGTGGCCAGGGCTATATAGCAGGGTGAATAGACAACGAACAAGAACAACAACTTACCCTTAGACCGAGTGCTTCTTTGCCATTTTAAGTTGAATAAAGTAAGATGTGTATTCCTCTTGGTTAATAATATAAGTAATACGATTATATTGTCAAATTAAGTTTTCTCTCAGAAATATTTTATAAGATGCTACAAATTTTTTATGTTCCTTTTACATTTCGATATTAAATATTAGCTCATGTACAAAGCATACAGATATTTTATATATTATTATAGTTGTTGTTTGGTTTAAATGGAAATATAATGTAGAATTGAAGCATTTACGAGAATGTATATGTGAAATTGCAGCAGCCTAACTGGGTTGTACCAGCCAATAGTAGATCGAATATTTAACTTAAATTCATGAAAATTTGAGATTCGGCTAACTTGAATTTGGCATTTTTTAATACTGATAATTTTAAACTCTAAAAATAAAAGCAACAAAGTTCGTCACTCCGCTTGAAACAAAAAAATCGCATTTAGGCGACGCAGCCACAAGAAATACCTGCTAGCTACCATTGCAGGCGTGGACCTTTAAATTTGTAATGACACATGACTACCTATATGCGTCACTAATTTCGTAAGAACTACAATTCAGTTTTTCTATCACTGCATATTAGAAAAGAAAGTCCCCAACCGCGTCTGTCTGTCTGTCGCGATAAACTCAAAAACTACTAAACAGATTTTAATGCGGTTTTCACCAATAGATAGAGCATTCATGAGGAAGGTTTAGGTATATAATTTGTTAAAGTTTTGTGTAAATTGGTTGAAATATGATAACGATTGTTGAAGATGTCTCTGCTACCCGTGCGAAGCCGGGGCGAGTTGCTAGTTGTATTTATAATTAACACCCCTGGTAAACCTATTCTATGTAATACACATAGATAAGTCACGGCTAAATCAATATTATACGTCGTATGTTTCCCGAACGCGACGTCTTGTGTGTCCCGTTGCAGTAAGTCCAAGCGATCTGCATCCCGACTGATCCCATTTTAATGGAGCGCCCGGCAAACAAGCTTCGGAGCCGCTTACGGGCAAATCCACTGAAATCCCATGCGCCACTTAGCTCGAAAACGTACAATGTTTTATACTTACCGCAACACACCCTGGCTTGCCGTCATATTTATGTTATACTTCTGAAAACATTCTAAATTATACCTCTCACACAAACATTGTCTACTCCTTTTAAATCAATATAACGACTAAAAATCCAACTTTAAAATTTTATCTTCCGAATAATGCCGTGACAAATTGTATGATTACGCTTTCATAGACATATTCATTCATTCACTTAGAACTGAATTGATCTATAGAAGTCAAATAATGTTTTTAAATGGCAGCCGCTTCGCCATTTATTCGCACATTTAAATGGGAATTAATCTGGCATTGTAGAAGCTCGCGCGCACAGCGTTAATATTTCGCTTCGCATTGTCAATATGCTCACACTAAGGGCTTTGATTCATTAGCTGGGGGCGAACGACCGACGGATAAAGGACCTGGATCCCTCCTTTCGTTCCATGGATGCGCCTGCGGTGACCTGCTCGCTAACGAGTCAGCCGTGTATAATAATCTCATTGAAAGGCAATGACTGGCCGCACGACACGTGTTTCAACACAAAAAGAAATAAAAAATACATCATCTGACCTGTTTACTAATCCGCGAAAAATTTGGTAACCCTCATAGACAATAAAATAAATAAGATATGGACTCGGCCTCGATAAGTCGTCGGATTGAATAAATCATTTACGATTTATCTTCCTCAACAGGTAGATTTTTAAAATAGGTAATTGTTATTCATGCAAATCTAAGTTACACGAGCAGAAAATGAATCCTAAACACATACTCTTATAAATAAACGAACGGGTGCCTCTTGTCTATTTTAAGCTACAACAACACCACATCGTTTTCTGTACAATGCTTTGACATTAGTTTACCGAGCTAATGTAATTTACATTTGAAGCCAAACGCATCTTATTGCAGATGTATGAAACCGATGCTTTCTGTTTACATAACTATTGTTCCAAAGTTTGGACTTCCATTGCTCACTTTTAATTACGATAAAAAAACATACGAATCTATTGTAAGAAACACGTTTTTACTTCATTGTCTACAGTGGTAATTTGAATTCATGTAATTTGACTGGCCTGTTGGCCTAGTGGTTAGTGACCCTGACTGGTACGCCATAGGTCGTGGGTTCGATTCCCACCCGAGTCTGGGTGTTCTTTGTGTCCATTGTTTGTATGTTTGTAAAGTCCGCCGCGACACAGGGGTTATTCCTAATGCGGGAGTTGTCTTTTAAAAAAAATAAAAAAAATCCTTCAATCTACGTGATCAGCTGATAAAATATTTAGAACAACCATGCCCGGTTTCTATTCAATTTGGATTCCTTAGTAAAAAAAACTTAATATGAAAACCGCTAATATCTTCCTTTCAATCCTGTATTTTGTATTGGGTAATTGTATAGGTTCCTATTTCCACTATTTCTTTGTATTACGCGATGGATATGGCGTGATATAAATGGAAACATATTTGAATGTATATTTTTTATGAGTAGGGTAAGTCTCAAATGCGGTGTCATATAAATTTGATGGAACCATCCCATTCCTGACGATAGAAAAATATTTACTAAAACTTTTTAGATGTGCTGAAGTCAGTTGTATTTTTTTATTATAAGTTATTTTCCTAATGAAAACCTAATCTGGCAAAAAACCATCTATCCAAATCCGAGCAGCTAAAGAACTTTTAAAGGATTTAAAGTGATTAAAATTCACTCTGTGTGTATTACAGAAAAATCATTTTTCACTGTGGTAGAGCCATGCTTCGGCACGTATGGGGCGTCTCGACCCCAGTAATACCTCCTCTATCCTCCTACCTAATGGCCTCACAGAAAAAGGTCAGTGAAGCAATGCATTGCTTTTCGCCGAGTGAGTGAGGTTACCGGAGGCCCTAACCCTTCCCTCTCCCCCTCTTCCCCTCTTCTCTCCCTACCCGCACTCTCCCTTACCCTACCTTAAAAGCCGGCAACGCACTTCTGACTCTTGAGTTGCAGGTGCTCATGGGCGCCCTTACCCTACCTTAAAGGCCGGCAACGCACTTGTGACTCTTGAGTTGCAGGTGCCCATGGGCGGCGGTAGTCGCTTACCATCAGGAGATCCGTCTGCTCGTTTGCCCCCTATCCCATAAAAAAAATGGTTTATTAATTTTCTGTGTAAACAATCATGGCGCATCTACATTCGTAAACGGTCTTATTTTACTTAGTTATAGTAAAATAAGACCGTTTACGAATGTAGATGCGCCAAACATGACAAACATTTAATTGAAGTGTTTGTCAGTTCGTCTAAAGATCTGTAGAACTCGGGTATAAAGGTCTAGATGAACTATACACTTACCAGTCAAAAAACCAAAATTTTGTGGTTAGAAATGATGCCATATATTACTTATCATTTTAATTTCCAATAAAGTAATCTTATAATCGCGAAGCTTTGAGATTTTATAAACATTTAAGGAAACATCCGCTTAATATATATGTATGTATTTACATCCCAAACGTACCTTTTCAAGGCCGAAGGATTGCAAAATCAAGAAAATAAACTATTTAAAAGCCTGTTTGGTTCCTAACTCCACGATTCTTCATCGTCATATTTCGAAGTATCAACTATGAATTTTATTGAAAAATAAAATAATAAAGAAATAACTACTAAGAATAAAGAATTATATAATTAACAGTATCCAGAATTACTATAATGCTGTCGCCTTGTATATGCGCATTAGTAGATTATGGAAGTACGTAACGTTCTTAATAGCTACTAAATCCATAATTTACTGCGTAACATTTTCCAGAATATCATCAATGACTTCAGGATTCAAAATTTTCCACGATTTGTATTCCGTCTGGAGAATTTGCCTCGTCGATTCCCGTAATTCCAATGCAGGCTATTTTAAATGTAAAGTCGGCGCATTGCATAATCACCAACGTGATTCGCTATCAGTATTCGGTACTAAATATTTATTTGCTTCGGTTTTTACGATACTTTTTGCCGTTCGTCGTAAAATGTCTTAGATAATCTAATAGTTATATACTTTGGTTTGCCTTTTTTCTTAACCATATGGCGCACTTAGCATTCATGACTAATGCTGGCAGTCATAGAAATAATAGGTTAGCTAAATGAATTACCGCGTATTCGTACAAATAGATATCTATCGCATATGATAGAAATGCGATATCTATGAGTCTGTTTAGTTAATATGCTACCTATTAAAGGTGTGAATTTTATCTGCTGTAAAATTTGTATTCCCATTCCTAAACTTATTTCTAGTTCATTTTGATCTGGCCGGTAAGTAGTGTCAGGGTGTTATTTCGAAATAGTTTTTATTGGTGTCGATTCTATTGATTCTACTCACTAAACTAAAACCTAACTTAATTTCTTCAAATGAAATGAACCTTGTCTTCTTCGCAACAAGGTTTATTTGTTACTGGCATCAATTTCTAAGCGGCAATAAATTTCACTAAAACCTGTCAACGTATACTCAACTTTATTTCCACGCAGCGAGAGTCCCCATTTATTCAAATGCCGTATAATTGCCGTATAAAAACTTGTTCAAAACGAACTAAGATGACGTTATTTTAATCGACACCTACGAAGACGCTTACTAAAAACACAAAGCAAAAGAGATGGCATTCAACGGATAGCAGCTCTCGCTACGTGGTATTAAAGTTTATTTAAGCTTGTCAGACTTTAGTCTACAAATAAATTGCTGATTTCGATAGCGACGTAAGCTACCTACTTGTTTATATTTGAAATAAGACCTTGTTTCGAAGAATACAAGGTTTACATCTTGTATGAAGAAAATTTAGTCAATTATAGTTAAGAGAGAAATACAAGAGAATTGACACCAATGCTACCACTTTAAATTTCCACTAAACTATTTTGATTAAATTTGTAACAATAGTATGTAAGTCGGAATTTTACCTTTAAAACTGCATACGTATATTTTAAGTGCAATTACTTTGACCACAATAAAATTGGTTGCTGTTTTTTTTCAATGAGTGACTTTTTTGTTTAGGAAAATGGACAGAACAGAAAAGTAGATTATAATAGTTAACATTTTAGTAAAATAGTAATTTACATAATAATTTGACTTCTCAGAAATCCGAACAACAGTCAAAAGTAGTAACAACATACCTTATCAATATTTTCTTTTTTTCTTTCTTACTCAAAATTCTACTTTCAAATAACTAAACTGTATAATTTTACAAACAGTTTATCATGATTGTTTTAAAGATACTAAAACAAAGATTTAACTTAAAAGTAATGAATGTTTAATTTTCTTTCTAAGAGATCAATCCCTATTCTGTGAAAATAAAAAAAAACGCAGTTCTTAAAAAAAATTGAAGTGAAATGGCTCAACTATAATATTCAATAAAGCCTCAGTCAGTATAAGACATATGGTATTAAGGTATGGATGACCAGACATATGCATCTATTAATTTGTTTAAGTATTTAGAGTACGAAAAATCTTGCTATAGTAAATAAATATGATTCGTACTTTGATCAAATACATTAAAGGAGCCACACAAAAAATCTAAAAGCGGTATCTAATCGGATGAATAATAGTATAAAACATTGATTGTATTACACAAAGTAAAGGCGGCCATCATTTATCGCTCGGCTCCGCGTCGAACTCACTATAAAATTGAATACGAGCTCCCGACTTGACGTTTCGATTTGCCGTGACGATTGTTTCAACTACCGGTTTTAGACAATTTGGAGTTCCGTGTGTTACCTTCTGAAGCTGTATTTTATCACATTTATGTTGTCATTTGTCATCGCACTTTACTGTAGCTTACTCTTATATTATTCCCCAAAGTAAAACCATTTGCGACGTTCTTTCATGTGCTTCCCAACTCTTTATTTCATTTACTTTTTTGGAACCATGTTTTGCTATTGAACCGTATCCATACAGGGCTTTTATTAATTATAATTAGTAAACTCATTAGTAATTACTTCCATAGTTATTATTACGAACTTTAATTACGTGTACAGTAATTAAAGACCTCAGAGAACCCCGTTTAATATGCAGCCTTACGCCCTTCCAGTTTTTTATAAGGCCCTCGTTCGATTTTAATACAAAGACAGATCTGGCATTAATTAAGTTGGGCTGATGAGTTCGCTCGCTCGCTGGCCGCCATCATTATGGCTGCATGCAGAGGCGAGAAGTTTTTTAATTCGTCATTATTCTGTGGCGTAAAGAAATGTTAATTCGAGGCAGCGTGAAATTAACAGCCGCCGCATTGCCCTTTGTAGGGCCGCTGCGGCTGACTTAAACACACAACGGGTGACGAGCTCCACGCTCCTTTCATACTACACTCTCTTATTTGCACTCGATTACTCTTTTTTGTTATCTCTCATTAAGAACTTGGCGCAATGGGTTGTTAAACATCAATTTGTATAATGGTCGAGAAGAAGAAATTGCGATTTGCCTTTAATCATATCATTACTAATATGTAACGCTGTAGACACTAACGTCTTACTTTAGACCGCTCATCTAGAGCCACATTATGAGATGTATAAGGAAACTATGCAACTTTTAATAACGTCAATTCTCTGTTCTTTGCACAGCTTCATAAATAAATTATCTGTACCTTTTTATGTAGTTTTTTTTCCAGAAACTGCCCATAAAAAAAACTAACTGACAATTCAAATTATTACTGCGCTTTACAGTTCGTAAACACTTCACCTTGAGACATTCACATAATTATTAACTGTTTTATTGATTATGTTGAGCGACAAGCCAGTAACCCCCGTGATTATCAATACCCCTAGCACCCAGAAATACGATGCATCTACTATCACAGTACATTCTATCATCATATGTGCTGTGTTGCTCCACTTTGGTAACGAGTGGCGAGCAATGCGATTGAAAATCTGTATGCTGTGTCCGAGAGAGTACAACTTTTTACACACCTCTCACACACCATATTACCAATTTTTCAAAACGTAGTCACTTTAATCATAGAAATAGATTGTAGTTGTCTGCACAGAGCAGAAAGCTGTTTATACTACAGATCGCTACTTTTCACTTGACAGGTCCTACCGAAAAAATAAAAAATATGACCACGTCGTCGCGACGTAGTCATATTTTTTATTTGCATTAGCAACCTATGTATATTGATTCTAAAGAAGAGCTGGTAAAAGCACGTTAGGTCACCTGAAGAACACGCACTTTCAGCACCTCTGGATTGGGATGCTGTACGTCTCGCTTGCCGTGTGGTCTTTTCCTCAATTGCCAAAGAGAACCTCTATAATATTAATAACTCCTTTCTCAATTCTCTCACACTTTTTTTTTTGTTTCAGTGGTATCGAGTGAACAAAGACCGTTTGTCTCCTGAACTGCTTTCAAAATTTGTGCAACTGTATCCTGACGAAGAGACCAAACAGTTCCTATCGTCTTCCATCGATAAATCGTCGTGGGTGTGGACTCAGTGCTGGTACCTGATTGCAAAGGCAGTGCTGAAACACTTTTGGTCCGTCACTGACATTAATGGGTATGATGATTACACTTATTTATTTTAGATAATTAAATTTAGTAGTATTCTAGGGTTTGTACGTAATGAATGATCTTCTTTCGCACTAAAAGTTTAATACGATTTAGTCTCAGAAAGTATTTAAGTAGTTAATTTTTTTTAGCTTAACTTTATTTACTTGGTGGGACCAAAGCAAAGTTATTGTTACATTAATCCTTTTAACAAAAATCTTAACATATGGTGTAACATCAGGTTGGTGGAGACGCATCCTATAGGAGGTTTAGAGAGTAGAGCTAAGTCCATGACTGCTTCTTTCAAAAGAATGCCTTGGAATGCCTACCAAGAATTTACTTTTATCTGGTGATAACAACCACACGCCTTAATAACCGTTATCCTATTAAAATGAAAGTAAACATTATGAAACATAAAAAGAAAAAATCAAAACAAACTACTGGGATTCATAGCAGTCATAAAAAAAGGTCTTAGATGTAATTCCCGAGACGAATAAAGATATCTAATACATGTGTATGTTATGATTGAATTTTAAGAACATTTTTCAGAAGGCTTTTAGGCAATAGACCTTACTACAACCCGAAGTTATTAAAAATGCAATTACTGTTGAATGTATTGTTCACTATTTATTCACGTGTAATAAAATGGTTTAGCAAGTAAATATTTAAAAAAAAATAAGTCCACAAAAATGCACAAGACCCTGATCAATTGTGAAAATGTTCAACGAGATGAAGAAAATATTCAATCTTCGTATTTCACGAGTTAGTGCGTCAAACTTTTTAATTTAAAAGTAATGAATCATATCTTTCACATACGATGAATTGCCTCTTGAGTGACGACAATGGAGCATTATTAAGTGCGTCCAGATTCGTCCAATTACGCCAATTAGAATCTCCCGGTAGACATATACATATACATGCATGTGTGTAAACGTTATTTCCTCGTCCATTGTGTCGTATCTGTACAAATTAACTAATTCTACTTAATGCTGGCTGACCAACAGTCGATATTTCCGCATATCGATATAGTTTAACCCTCAGTTTGACGAACAGCGTACTAAAAACTTGCGGAATTCTTTTAATAAAAAGTTAATTACTAAAAGATTTATGATCCAAGAAAGGTTTAAAAATGAAAATGTTTCACATACTTTGCACTTTTTGTCAACTTATTTTCATTTTGAGGTCTGAACGGCCAAGATGAAGCAGTTTACGATTAACAGTCCCTACTACTTGAGTTTTTATAGTTAACTATTTGAACTTTGGAGAGGAAATTGTGAGAACCCAATTAATATTTGTAGAGCGTGACACCACTCAAAATACTGTTTAGTAGTTTGGTGTTAATCTTTGATAATACGACTAGAAATCAAGCTGAATTTGATTCAGCTTGATTTGCAAAAGTTCAGTTTTTGCCTTTAAGCTAGTGAACAAATATGTATAGTAATACAAAGAGAAAAACATTAAATTGAAAGCAATTAAAGGTACGGCGATTTACGATAATTAATAATATTTGGTGAATGAGATAACGTTTGGTTAAAAATTCAAATCTGGAACTTGGAAGTACACGGAGGGTATCGATAACAGTATCCATCCGCCATATAATTGTATCAGGAGCGTCCGGCGGGCTGAGCGATCGTGGCGGGTGTCTATAGCGAACCACTAATAAATAATTTAAATAAATTGACGGACGAGATTTACTCATTGGCTGTTTCCGTCTTCTCAATTACGTTTTATTTATCACTTACTATGCTTCGACCATCAAGTTTGGTGTTCAGGAGAACTGAGAAGCGACCGCGCATTGTGGAAGAGAGTGCTTGAGTACAGTAAAGATAACATTTCACGATGTTGACATTTGAAGCTGATAAGGCACAGGAGATTTCTACTCGAATCTTAGACGCCCGACTGGGAAGAAAGCATCACCCGATTGAAGACCTTAGACAACGCTACTAGCGTAATGCTGGTTTTGCTGGTGAGGAGGATTGATAAAGCTCTTGTTGAGGGCGATAGGGTCAACGTGCAAGTGACTAGTATTGTGAGTGCTTATAGGCACCGGTAACCGCTTACCATCAGGCTGGCTCTATTATTGTCTGCTAACTTAGTTGATTGAAAGAATAACAGTCATTCGTGTATTCGTGCTCATGAGCTTTTATTCCTGTAACTTAAGGTGCATTATCAATAAAAAATAAAACAACTAAACGTTTATAAAGGTTTATGTCATTGGTGTGCTATCACACTAAGCTAACCTATGTCAGCCTTGTAGACTACATACGCAAGTTCCTTTCGATCCTAGTTAAATGGACTAAGTAGTATATGGTAGGTATATAAAACTTGCCAACAGGCATGGGGCCGTGGCCCGCTAAACACCTAGCCTGATAGTAAGATTCTTTCCTTGTGTAGTAGGGACTACACACTCATACCTCCACAAGTTGTACCACATTTATTTGTTTAGTTCTGAAACAGTTTTAATAAACAAAATCACCATTTCAATCACCGTATCAAGTTATGAAATTTCAATTCTCCAACATACGAAGACATTGTGACATTCTTTAAAGAGTTTCCAAACAAGAACATTTTTTTACATACGATCATCAACATAAAGCCGTTCAAACAACACTAATGGACGTAATTAATATGCAATCTAAATCTTTGTGAACATATCACACCCGGTATAGAAGTCATATTTTGATTTGTCAAATGCCAAATATGTCATCAAAACATTTGACAAACATAAGCAGCAATACTTGTCAAACCTCAGAATTAAAATCTCGAAATGTTAGATTACCGTGTAGGTATAAATGGATATACTTACATAAGAAAATAACGAGGTAGATACATTTTGTTTATGTCTAATAAACGATTAATAAAAGCCAGCCAAATTATCTGGGTTTTTTTTGACACAAGGTAAAATACAGAATTGAAATCTCGAAATGTTAGATACATTTTGTGATTCCAATTCAGATATTTGACACATATTGCTTTTGGGTTTGTCAAATGTTTAATTCCCTTCGAAAATAATCACACAAACGTTCCAATTTTTTTACCAATATTTTATACTAATAACGTTCTTTTATTTTTTTTTCATTACTCGCAATACACGAAGCTGATTTACCTTAAAAAGAAAATAAAAAATAATTAACTTCTTTTGTAATTGCCTGTGTGCGTAAGAGATCATGTCCTTTTTTCTTGGACCCATTATTCTCTTGCATTTGTCCCAGTCATCATCATTTGTTTCTTTTGCAATTTTCTTTTATTTTATTTTGCCTGTACTTAATTGTACATTGTAACAAAGTTGCTTCAATTTCCATATTAATATTGTGAAGGTAACATGTTGTTTGCTTGGCAGGGGTTCAGACCGAAAAGGCTTAATTAATGAATTGTAATATAATCTTATGGATATGGATACCAAAGTCAGAGGCCACCAAAACTTCGCCTTTTTGTTTTCTTTACTTTACGTTTTCGAATATATAGATGAAGTTCAGAGGAAAAACAAAATATACTTCAGGGAGCAAAACGATAACTCTATTCGCTCCATGGAACTCGATGAAAACTGGTAATAACCCTGATGAGATTTCTCTTGTTTTATTATTTCAAACAAATATATACAAGAAATATTAAAGCAAATTAGACCAGACATACCTTTTTCAACTTTTTAATGATAACTATTGTCTCAGCTGTAGCGTCCATAACTGATGATACTTTATAACAAATCAATAATATTGTAGTAAAACTTAGTTCTATGACTCCCCCTTATGAAGCATATCCGGGATATAAATCATGGTGTTATTAGTCAGGATAGGGCTCAATCAGCCCACGCTATGCCCTATCCGTTTATCCGCCCTAAATTAATTTATTTTTAATGAATTTCAATTGTATCTCTACATTTGTTTTTAAATTATTGTTATTCGATCTCAACAAATAGTTATGACAGTCTTATATGCAACAATTAAAAATGAAGTTTTTATAACCACAGTGTTAGGTAATTTTTGCATATTACCAATCGTCTTAAAATAGTACTGGTCAACGTATTAGGTATCAGAGGACTGATGACCCCAGAAGTGCACACCAAAAAGATGATCGCCGCAGGTTAACACAATTTAGTTAGAATATATTATGGTACATCAGCACTGCCGTAGAAGTGAGTTGATTTTTCAAGCAAGATATCACCGATTTTTTCCTCTGGCTTAAAAAGTATACAGATTTGTGTTTTTTTGTTCGCAAGTGTTTTTTTAATAAGAATTACTGTTCTTTTAGATGCCAAACAACAGTCATCCAGTGCATCCTAAGCACCACACCAATCAATAGGATAGCGCTCGAACATACATATGTATGATATTTATGGATTTAAGGGATTACAAAATTAATACATTTGGAAGCTACTGACACCGCTAAAATTATAATGAACATATTACTTAAATCACACAATAGACGATAATATATTTAAAAAAATGTGAAGATTATAAACTCAATTTTCAAACCATAATACAGGGAATCGCTTACTTAGTATATTCAAACCTCATTAGCATTCACATTGTTACATGACAGACAGATGCCACGCACAATGCAATATTAACATAGACAATTAATTACCTTGACTTATACCAATTAGATTAATAGAAACACGAACGTTTATAATTGGTTTACTTAAAGCAATTGGATAATTAATAATATCCACAGGGATATAGCTTTTTGTTCTACACTGTACCTATAAACTCAAAATGATAATGGACCACAATGATATACTCCATATCCCATAATCAAAGCTTGTAGAGTAATATTGTTGCTGAATTACAAAGTTAACTTTGTAATCTACAACCGACAATTTATCGACTTATGTAACGTGGATATCTCAGCGTCCTATAAGCACCAATATAAAGCACACCTATCAGTATTCGATGAATGACAAGTGACATTAAAAATGTGTTTTTTTTTCTTTTCTAGATCAACCTCGTTTCACATTTGTTTCAAATAAACATTTTTTTTAATACCATTTACATTCTAAGACTATTTTGTGTCAAATAATTATCCGGCACCAAGCATTAGAATCATACAAACGCATTTCAATCAGCAGAGGGACGTGCTCATTGACACTGAACAATAAATTTCGTGAAATCAATTGGCGAATCGCAATATTCGAATACGGCTTGACGATGGAAGTGTATACTGTATAATATACTGATAAATTATTAGTACTGAGTATCTATCATCTCATCTATTTTGTATTACTAAATTAGGAGATATCACATTCATTTAGTCGATTTCATGGGATCACAGAATTATAATTACACGAAAGAAAGATATAACTGTATCATTGAAATATATTATAGCTTGACTTCATAGACATAAGTGCAATACCCATGTTTATATCTCTAGAGTGGCTTCGCATTAGATCTGCTATGCATATGTCGTAGATCGCTCGTTAATCCGGGCCAATCGAGATCTGCCTGGGCACATCACGATATCCTGAAAATGGATGAAACGAATGTTAGTTGCGCCTTACTATTTTTTCAAGTAATGGCGCTGCTGAAAATGCGGTAAAAATAGTGAAGCGAGTAGAAGAAGAACGCAGTAACAGAAAATGAAAATTGTGAGAAAGCTTTACAAAGATTTTTATTTACGTATAGGAACACAGAGCATTTCACCACCTATAAGGAACCAGCAGTATTGCTGGACCGTAGACTGCGTGGGCGACTTGACCTGGTACGTCCCTTTACTAGTGTGGTTGGCCCAGGCAGGAAGCGGCGCGTGGTGATTCCTTCCAGGAGATGAGTTGAGAGGATCGAGTCTTCCTCAGAGACTACGCTAATAGAGATCTCAAATGAAAGAAAGGACAGATAATAAACAGGTCAGGTCCCGTCTCTTACCTGGTTAAACGAACAGATGGTAGTGCTTTAGTAAACGTAGACCAAATAGTTCAAACTCATGATGTTATAAAGTGCAGACACTGTATGGCAGACGTCGTAGCTTCTGAGACACCACCGGTCGAAGAGGAGACATTTGGGGACGTTCCAAATAGTGACATACAGGACAATAATGACGAAGGTCGGTCTGCGTCACATTTTAGGTCTTCACTGAAGTCTAGTCTTCAAGAATAGTTCTCGTCTTCGCCGCAGGTTGTTTCTCTTACCACCATAGGAACTGAAGAAAGTGCTGCAGAAATTTACCAAACTTCGAATTACAATATAGGACACGGTTTTAAGAAAATATATTTATTTACCTCACCCCATAACTTTGAGACTTCGTAAGACTAAGAATAAAGATTTAATAACTAAACATAAAATAAAATTATTATTAATTAAATACTGCATTTGTAGGTTATCCTAGTTTTGATTACTTGATAAGGTTTTTATCTTATCAAACACCTACTATATTCAAGCTGGTTTCACTATATATTTAAATATCTAAACTCATGCCAACAACTTCACATATTAGCTTAAAATCTACTATACTTATGCAATATGTTGTTTGCTAATGTCGATTTCTTTATTGTTATTATAATAAGGAAGGAAAAGTGTTGTGTTTGTACCTGTGCATTGGTGTGGGTAAATTTACAATAAAGGCACATCAGTAAGCGTTAGTCTGTGTATCATTCAGTACATCACCACAACTTTTTTTAGGTTTCGTTATATTGTCCTTACAATAGAAAGAGAAAATGCTTTTTCAAAATATAGGTATTTACTTACATATAATTTGTAATCGATATCATGTTGTGTTAGTTGACTGTATACATTTTGTTGAAAATTTTAATTAATCGATAATACCGATTTCTTTGTGTCCATGCGCAACCGTTCCAATCCACACTTCGAGTAAAACAGACTACACACTATTGATATTTTAAATTTGAATAATTGCAAACAATAATAAACAGATAATAAATAAAAATACATATTGAAACATTCGTGTCGTCTATGACTCTTTTTATATAAAAAATGTGTCACGTTATTTGTCCGCGAGGAACTCCTAAACTAATGAATCGATTTTAATGGAATTTTGCACACCATGTGAAGTTTTGTCCAACTTTAGAGATAGGATAGTATTTATCTCAAATTATAGTCACAATATTTTTATTGCAAATTACTTAACCACAGCAATGCGTGGCTGAGTAGCTAGTTTAATATAATATATAAGGAAAACTGCAATATGTCGCTTATAATAGGCATTGCACATCTTCCTAAAAGTGGAAATCCTCCAGGCAGGATTTTTTATACTGTATTGGCGGTGAAACAACCTGGATACAAATATAGGTTGTTTTAATTACGTACACGCGAAATAATGACGTAATTTAGCCGTGGGAAAAGTACCCATTTATTTTTCATATAGAAGCTCATCTCACCGGGCTATTGATGAGGCCGTATATCAGGCTTAAACCGACTAAAACAAAACCGTCGGTGCAGAGACGTTTTGCCTCCAATGATCCGCGCCAGCCCGCGGGTGGCAACTGGGCGATGTCCAGGCACTCCCTTCACGGGACACTCTGCTTCGGGTGAAGAACATAAAACTCGTCGCATACACCCGCGGCTACTCTTAGCGTACGCGTGAGAACGCGACTAAAACGGTTCCGCCTGAAAGTCGGATACACACCGTCACCTCCTTACGCGAGATCTTCTCCTTGCAGAAGATCGCGATACAACAACTGTGATGACTTAACGTCTCGAATCGTCCGACCAATTGAGTCTCCTCTTGCTGTAGTTAGTCAGTCAGTGCCGCTTCTTAAACTATGGTTCCCCTCGGTATACCTAACAGATTACTCCCAGTCAATACCAAGGATGTAATTTTTCTGGCGATAGTGTATGCGATTATTTTAATATAATGATTTTGATGAGAATTAACGGGATCACGTATCGAACGCGAAAGTTTAAAAGTTTGGATCTTCTTGTTTTATAATCGTATTTATAAATATATGTATGTACATTTCCATACAATCCCCTGAAACATATTTGTGAATTTAATGGCGGCAGTTGGTGGCTGCGAGGGGCAAAATAGCTCATTGGCATAGCCAAGAACGCTGGTTCTTGGCTATGCCAACGCCAACGCTAAAGTAATCAGTAGCCGTACTGATAACTCTGGGTTTGTCTGTCTGCTGTTTCCACAATCACCACAGAAAAGCCTATTGCCCTGTAGTGTGCCATCACTGGTTTTTAGATTCGCGTGATGAAGCGTGGTACTCTCGGACAACAGATATCGGCGCTCTGCGTTCGCCTATGCTATCCTACGATTGAAAATCTGCCGTAACGGAACGAATTTATTATTTTTAACCGTATACAAATAATTTTATGATAACATAGAGAAAACGTTACCCTACGGTTATTATTTTGCGGAGAATCTTAACTCAGCGCCATCTTTTGAGCACACATACGTAACACGTTACGTGCACTTTCAGAAAGTATTAAAATTAGTACTTTATTTAATTTATTTATTATTAATATTCAGGAAGATTTTTTTAACAAAATAAAGGAATATTTAAAACTATTGTTTCATGAAAATAAAAAGTAAATGTATCGACATCTATTAGTTTTTTACAATCTAGAAAAAAAACACATCATTACAATACCACCTGCATTGTAATCATATGTTTTTTGTAGAACATTTTAAATTCTTATTTCTAGGAATAGAGTGAACTACTTACAATATTTTTGCAGAAAAGGTTTCCACAAATATTAGCCTACAGGTATTACGTAATGTTTAAATTAAAATTTATAACTCCTCAAGTATATGCTAATAATAAATATCTTAAAAAATAAATGATCGCTTATCGTTATAGTTCTGTATAGTTAGTAGGTATTACTTACGACCAACAGATGTCGCTACGTGTCGTATTAAACATAATGATACATTTTTCTTAAACATTTTAAAGTTTTTTGTCTATGGAGAGAGAACCGATTGCGATAAATCAAATACTTAATGTTACACCAAACTATACACAATACTTAGCATAAAACGTTTCTACGATTATTTCGTACTTTTACGTGATGCGATCAAACACGTATACAGATTTATTATACATAAAGATACAGAAGAAAGAAGATTACGTGAAAATCTTTAAAGTATTTCCTTTAAAACAGAAAAATAATGATTGTAATCGGACTACGTTATAATAAAGTACAACTAAGTACACATTTTGACTTTCATCTCCTCTCTCAAAGAACCTGTCCTGAATTACGGGATAAAAAGTATCCGATTTCCTACCTCGTAGTATAAACTCAAATCATGCCTAGTTTCATTTGAATCCTTTTAGTAGTTTTAGCGTGATGCACGACCAAGATACATACAGACAGACAAACAAAAAAAATACTTTTGCCTTCAGTATCAGTTATAAAGTGACCCCAAAAAATGTTTTCAAAAAATCCTAAATGTACAGAGTTGGACCTGTTACAGTTTTATTATAACTATAGTTATAGAAGAAAAAAGATTACGTGACAATCTTCGAAGTACCTCCTTTCCAATAAAAAAATATATAATAATAGTTGAAATCGGACTACGAGTTAATGAATTACAACTAAGTACACATTTTCACTTTCATCCGGTCTCAAGGAAACCGTCCTGAATTTCGGAATAAAAGTAGGTAGCCTATGTTCTACCTCGTAGTATGAACTCAAATCATGCCAAGTTTCATTTGAATCCGTTCAGTGGTTTCGGCGTGATGCGCGGCCATGATACAGACAGGCAGACAAAATGAAAGAAAATATAGTTTTGGCTTCAGTATCGATCATAGAGTGCCCCCAAAAAAAATAAAAAAAAATTTCAAAACACCTTCAATGTACAGAATTGGAGCTGTTACAGTTTTATTATAAGTCTAGATGATTGACAATATGTATTATTTTGGTAAAATACATTTAACACTAGCTGACCCGTCTACTAACTTCGTCTGCCTGTATAAATTTTCCCCGTTTTTGCAAAATTTTTCATTGATGCTCCGCTTCTATTGGTCGTACCGTAATGTTATATAGCCTATATCCCTCCTCGGTAAATGGGCTAGCCAACACTACAAGAATTTTTCAATTCGAACCAGTTGTTCCTGAGCTTTATAATATTAATAACCGTATGATTAAGAAAAAAAAGCCTAAGGTGAATCATGATGTAAGTGATACTAATTTTATACCTGATTAAATACTTAAATAAGAAAAAAAAAAACAAATGTTAAAAGAATTAGAGACACAATATCCAATAGAAAATTACTACAAACTCATATTATATCTATCTTAGAAAAGAACCTATGTTGAAATTAACAAAAACAAAACTTATTACTAACTTATTTATTTAAAAAGTATTATTATACAATGAGATATCGCAAAAACATATTGAATAAATTATTTTTATAAAAAAATTAAACCGACTTCAAAACCACAAATAGGCACTCAAAAACGAAAAATAAATTAATGTAATTATTATAAGCGCTACCCACTCATCTATTTGAAGTCGGTGCCAGCCAATTTTTTTATAAAAATAATTTATTTTACCCTTTTCAGGGCAAAACAAGTTTTAATTTAATAAATTCATTTACAAAATTTCGTATCTTTACTGTTGAGGAGTTCCACTATCCACCTCCTGACTCCATCATCAAATCAGCTCAATAGTACCAGATTATTGCATTGTTACTAAACTTACATAAGTATGCAAAATTTCAGCTCAATCGGAAACCGGGAAGTAAGTCAAAATTGACTTCTAAGATTTTATTACATTGTTAGTTAGTTAGTTTTTCCTCGATTTCCTTGAGATTCCATCATCAGATCCTTACTTGATGATAATAGGACCACCTCAGGAGTATACCCTTTCGAACTAAAAAAGTTTTTTTTTTAATCGGTTCACAATTGGCGAAAATATCGATGAACATACACAAAAAAAAATACATACAGACGAACATAGTACCTCCTCCTTTTTGGAAGTCGGTTAAAAAGCAGTTCACTGAACACAACCATGCCGTAGGGAGCCGACGTGTGTACGCGTGGTACTTGATCATTATTTTTTTGCGGAGTTATTTTAAAACTATGATATCTCCTAAGATATTCATTGAAATCAAATGATGTCAAGGGCAATTTTGTTCAAAGTTAAATACTTGTGATGAATAACGTATTCATTTGGATAAGGATTAATAGCATGTTTATAAAAACACCTTCGCAAATAATGCATTATTTTAGAACAAGTTTGATTAGCATCAAAAAGGCTGTAGTGAGTCAGTCTTCAAAAATAAACATATGCTGTCTCGGACTTTTTTTTAGAACTTTTAAAGGGGAACAATTCCGTCATACATGATTTTTGCGTAACTTTAACAGTTTACGCAGCGCACACAACGGAAGCTCTCAAAAGGAATAATGCTCCGCTCCTATTTTCCGTAGCGTGATGTTATGTAATCTTTCCATAGCCTTTCTCGATAAATGGGCTATCATACACAAAAATACTTTTTCAATTCGAAACAGAAATTCCTGAGATTAGTGCGTTCAACCAAACAAACTCTTCAGCTTTATAATATTAAGTACTAGCTGCGCTCCGCGGTTTCACCCGCGTAAGCCTACGTGTTAATCCAGGTCAGTCTTATCTACATACCAAATTTCATCGCAATCGGTTCAGTAGTTTTTGCGTTCATGTTTCGCTCAAATTTCAAGTTTAGTTTTTCAGTTTCGAAGAAGATTTCTGTATTAAAAATCACGAATTTTCATAAAATTGTTAGCGCTTTACGTTATTCACGGGGGTAGACCGTAAAGTGCTAACACTATACGACCCTAAAATATGACCACACCTTTCTGTAACACTATAGGTATATTTACTTCCACATAAACTAAATTGTCGTTCTTATTTTGTATATACACAAGATGGAACAAAAATACAGTTAAAGATTTGTGTTACCTCCTGAGAGTTCATCGATTATTCTTATGACGGAAAAGGAAGTTTAAATAAGACAGTTGTTAAACTGACTAAGTAAAACATTTATTATTTTACATTATTTTACTTATATAACCAATAATATTGTTATACGTAAGTGATGCTGTAAACCTAACCAGGGGCTAAACGATACACTGCTGTTTGTGACAAGTAGCGACGTCAATTGACGTCATGTAATTTGAAAAGAGGAAACAGACACCATAGTGGATTCTGTGGAATCTTCACAATATTCTAGATCTTGTTTGTAAAATAAAGTACTTTTTAATTATAATAATGTAAGTATTCAGATTTATTCTGCCTCATGGGGCCTCTGTTATAAGTTTGCACTTATGTGTCTGCGTGCGTCCAAGAGGCCCTGGGTTAACACGTTGGGAAAGTTATTATTGGATTTTAAAATTTAAAAAAAAAATGTTAGTAGGGTAGGGTAATACAATCATACTAGTGTTGTCGTTCATTAAATAAAATTGTTTCTATTTAAAGTTTCATTTATTTTCAAAATAAGTTTATTTTATATTGTTAGACAAGGGAACTAGTCTAGTATTCATGACGAAAACTGTTTCCATCTCGACAAATTCAGGAGGAATGTCATACAAACTTAAAATCCAAGTTTGCCTATTGAATTGAACATTAGAAATGTAACGGATATCCGAAATTTACTATTCGATACCGGATAGTAAGCAAGTATCCGGCCGGATACCGGATATCAAATTTATTTATTTAAGTCATTTCATATTTTCATTTACAAAAAATGTAATAGTACTTTCAATGCAGTAAAGACAAATTATGGTGAATGTATACAGATTTCTGTGCATTAAGCGGAAAGAAATGGTTTCGCTTGTCTTCATAGACAAGACCAGCTTCAAAAGTCTTTCTTTGTTAAGTCCGGTCATTGTGTAGCATTAGATGACTGTTGTTGGTGTTGTCGACTTTCGTACTATTGTTTTCTTTTGCTACTTCATTAAGGCAACCTCGGAACGTTCTGTAAGTTTCGCGAGATACATCCGAGTCTGTCTCTCTCTACTTTTTTTAGCCGGTATTGAAGATTAACTGCTACTGGGAGTTATCACAAGATATTTTTAAAACTGTTAACAGAAACAATTGTCGTGCGTCAGCTTTAACAATCCCCGCGTAGTTTGTCTTCAATCTTACATCCAGGAGTTGGACTGAGAGATTGGCTTAAGGAGTTAAAACAACTTTCTAATTCAGCTTTCAGCGAGGCCTCATGATAAATCAGGAGTTCTTTGCTCAGTTTCTCTTCTTTCTATCTTTATCTATTTTTAAGGCAGCAACGTGTAGCATTACTTCCAACACACAGGATAAGCAATCGACAATGTTCTGCTGGATATCCGGCTATCCGGCTTTGAGGTTGGCCGTATATCCGGAATACGGTCAAATAGCTATCTGATTCATCTCTACTGAACTACTTTTATTAGTGCGTTTAATAAGCGTTTCTGAATAACGGGGCTTTTACGACTTCTTAAAGATACAAATAAAAAGTATTAAACAGTGGCCACCTACGTTGAATGTGTTTCTCAGATTCTGTGCCTCTAGTGAAAAAGGACACAAGTCCAATTTATTGTACCTATATTACGAAGAAGGGGTAAGTCCTACTTACGCCCTTTTCAATTAGAGGTACATTATTTACAAGCACATTTATTTTGTGTGCCTGTTATTTTCTAATAATCCTTCGGGAGTAGTAGGTATCAGTTAGGTACAGTAGCGGTACGGTACGGGTGTTCTTTTGTTGCTGTGACGCATTCATCAGTCTTGTCGAGTATGTTTAAATGAACTCACGAGCCAGCCACGTGCATAAAACTAACACTATTTTGCTAAGTTTTGATCATACTTCGTCATTTCGTCATCAAACACATGCAATAAAGTACTTCTTAAAACTTTTTGACACGGTGACAAAAGTTACCTTTGTCCGTTTACTGTGATAGTACATTTTATCCTTAAATTCTACCATATTCGGAAGTATCTGATCATATTATACAGGAGACTTCTCCGAACCATACTTAAACAGTAATTATTTATAAATTAACGCGATAAAATTAAAGAATCACCGTTACATGCAAATTTCACCATAAAGCTTTAATATTAAACATTAAAGTGATTGTTATTGCAGACTTTAATTACCACGACCTTTTAAAGTTCTGCAAGTTAATAATACAAAAATGCTGTATAATTATGTTTCAGACGCTTTTAAATATTAAGTTTTTTGACATTTCTTCTTGAAGACTTGTTTTTTTTAAAACACTCAAATTCTTAAACAAAGTAATATTTTAGTTTTAACTTAAAACGATTTCATTGTATTGCACATTAAGTTAGTATAAGATTCGATCAATAAACTGCTGATAGAAACACGTTGTAGTTGTGCAGAATTTATTGACTCCGTTTAATTGAAATCAGTTTTGTTGATTGTGAGACTTACCTACCTATTTACCTTTACATTATACAGGATGAATATGAATTCATATAAATCCTTCAATCCATGTTATCAGCTGCTGACATGGAAGGCCTCTCTTCGATGTTATGACCGACTGGTTTTTCTTCCGGTAAAAAAATAATTACGTATTAGAGGCTCGTGCTACGCGAGTCTCTAAAACCTGTCTTACAATTCTTCTTTTTGTACTAGGTGCTACTGTTCATCAATTTTTATAAGTTGTATGTTTTTTAGTCACTTCGAAATAGGATCAAAAACAGAAAATTAAGAACATTTTTAAAAATAACTTTTACGAAATCTACTGTATAATTACGTTTTTGGTAGGAATCGATAGGGAACAACCTATAGAACAATATTTAAGGGTTGCGCAGTAATTCTTATGGTAGGAATTTTCGTGAAAATTGAAAAACTGCACATTTTACTGAAAAATGCCTCTTTTTGACACATTTTTGTAATTAACTCTTGGGGTTAATTACAAAAATAAGTAAGCCTCCGAGAGGAATGCTGTAATGGACTTTTTTGTTCCTCTTTCTTTTTGCAACAAGATAGTACTAATTACATAAAAAGAAATTATTATTATTATTTTAAAATAACGAAAAAGTTTGAAAAACCGTAAATATACTTAAAGGCAGTAACAATTAATGAAGGATTACGTTTTTTGCAATGAAAATTTAAATTTCAATGTGTTCATATATACTCATCCTACCCGATCCTACCCTACAGAATTTTGGTCAGGATCGATAAAGTAGTTTTTGCACAATTCAATTTGCAATGAAAGAAATTTAGAGAAATTAAATTTTACGCCATTGCTACAAAATCGCCCTATTTTAGATGACAACTCCAAAAAAATTTCTTTAATTTTTTTTATAAAATTTTTGCAAATACCTTGGTTGCAAAAATAAACCAAATTTGATATGCGGATAGGCAGCATCATAAGGAAGATTTTGAGCGTTGAGCTTGATTATTTTTCACAGAACCAGAGTAATTGACGTTTAAAGTTTTGCAGAAAATGTCTACCATAAGAATCGCTACATATTGTGCTATGGGTTGTTTCCGATCGATTCCTACCTAAATCGTAATTGTGCAGTGTCACAATCATCACATTAGCTCTACCGACTGCACTATAGATCGCGTTTCGAGAAATAAAATCAAATACTGAATTAAAATTCAACCCGTGCAATTTACTTTTGCCCATGATATTGCCTACTTGACTTTTATCGACTATTTGTGTTCTGTTTCAATTATATTAATGTTGCCACATGCCAGTAGGCTTGTTCTTCCCCGAACCCTCTTATTTATTAGAATTATGTTGATCTTAATTTTCACCTATTAATGGTCTACGGTAAAACACTACGGAAACAAATTATGTCAACAATTTATTAGCCTTAATACAACAATTTGATCCCTACATTATCAAAAAAAAAAAAAATTAAAATTTTAAATAATATTAGTTTTCATTGTAGGTATTAGGATAGTGTAAACCTAATAGTTATTTCGTCATTTTCTGATAAGGCAGTTTTTGTTCAACCGGCAGTTTCTCGATTTCTTGAATTCAGGTTTTAGGTACCGTCTAAAGGACCCACAAATTGCTCTGAAAACTAGTTTAGTGCAGTAACAACAGAGACATTGTTATTGTTAAGCAGATCACGGGGAATGTATAGTTATTTATTGTGGCCAGTAAACGGGCGTGTGGTCCGTATTCCGTGGCGGTCTCCACTTTTCAAGCGGCGGTACGCGATCTCTCGATAGTGTACCATTAGTGCGAAGACTCGCGCCGGCATCCAATTGTGCGCTTAGATAGCGCATACAAATGTCGATCGGTTCGCTCCGTTCGTTCGCTTGGCCGCTCATCTGCATTCAATCCCATTGTTGCCTTTATTATTGGATATATGCGTAATCGCTAATTTATGGATCGCACTGGCAGCGCCACCGTCACCACTGATCTAATCTGTTCGGCTTTCGTTTCGTTTGCTGTTTGTGGCCTATTGTTTTAGCTTTATATTATACTAACCCTCAACAACTAACAATAGAACGTGACAAGAAATGTTGGCCTCTCTGGGGTTACTAATATATGATAAATATTTTATTTATTCTTAAACTTTATGCTTTTACATTACGGTGTAAAAGAACATAACATATGTGTATCACATTATTTTATTTTCATTTTGTTTCTCAATATCACTTCCGCTCCAGTTTTGTCCTAAAGATATTTCTAGCTTGTGTTGAATAATAAGTTCTCTTCCTAGAACTTATTATTCAATACAAAGCTAAAAATATCTTTGTTTTCTTATTTTAATATCTACAATAAACTTTTATTACTTCACAGATGCTCAACTGCCTCTACTTAGGTTAAAGGTAACTCGTGAACTTTAATATATTAGTTTTATTTTTATATGGGGAAAGAAAATACCTAATTGAAACCCCTCTCGTCGTGGGCATTACCAGACAAATAAATCGTAACCTAGTAAAGGAAAATAGATTTCTTGAAAAATATAGGCACCACTTTTTTGATCATTGAATTGATTTTTTATATTAGACACCTATTGATGAGATATGCTAGGGTGGTAAGGCGACAATAATTATTTGTTACAAAAAGGCGACAGGATCGTAATAGGGACTGAAACGCCGCGCCGGGCGAGCCGCCGTAAAAAGCGCAAAGAATACACCTCGATATAATCGCACAAAAGCCGCTCCTGAATCCTACCTCAATGCTAATTTCCACTATCGCGCTCGCCCTCATTCATTTTCAATCGGAGGCAGCTTTCGCTTACTTCTATTTTTTTTAAATCACATTAAAGAATCGAATATAGTGGATGTTTTTTTGTGTGGCCCGTGCGTGCGACGCGATTTATTTATTTGCGAGGTTTTTTAAAGCGACATTCCGGCTCGCTGTATACTTGTGTCTACCCGCAATTGGCATTTCGGGCTAAGCGCGAGCTATACAAAGTCGCCGGTTTTAACGGTTGTTTTTAACGCTCGACCCTCTCGCGCAAGAAACCGAGGATACAAATAAATTATTAATCGTTTGTCCTGTCTTTTATAAATTAAAATCTGTCCTTTTTTTGGTCGACCGCGCCCCAGTCGTGTATTTTTTGGGCGCATCGCGTTTCGTTGTCTGTCCTCGAATTTATTAAAAAGCTTAAGCCAGAGGTGAGCAATTAAATCTGTGACAGAAATTAATACGGGAACGGTCCGGGGAGCGGTGGCGACCGGTCCGTTGCCATCATATTAATTCACAGCTTGTATGCTTTATTAATCCTCTTAATATAAATAAAGATATTACAACGCATGATCGAGCAGTTGTATACTAAAATGTCATTCGTAACTCTTTACAACTATTTAAAATAAAATACAATATAGATATACAAAATGACTTCGTGTACTTCGCTACTTCAAAACTAAACTCAAATAAAAAAATATTCAAATCATCCGAATCCTTCTAGAAATTCATAAAAATTATCTAATTACGTATGTGCACAGAGAAAAATCGTGAGTTACTTACGTAACCGCCCGGAAAATTACGGGCATAAATCAAGTTGGGGCGGGAGCGCGGGGTGGGGATGATTTTCCATTCGCTATCTTTTACGTAGGTATTATTTTGATTTATTTCCATACGTAATGAAAACGTACGTGTCAGTGTTGATGTACCAATAAACCAGTCTTCTTCATTTAAAATTACCTTTACTTTTCTTATTAGATGGGCACATCGTTACTAACTAAGTAGCAGGTGGGGGTATAAATCTTGGTGATCATAAATTTAGTATGAGGATTACCACAAATAGGTGTAACTTGTGCAAAAATAAAACAGCGGACGTTGTGGTGGTGGTGGCAGGTAGGATGCGCGGGCGCGTGATGGGGCGGGATACACGATCGTTAACATGGAAAGTGCTACATTCCGCGACACCGCACATTAGGTTGCGGCCGCGCACAATTATGCCGCGACGATCCTCCAGCCTTCATGCGTTTGTACTAACGCGTCTCATACCTCGTTGGATAGAGATGTAACCGCTGCGATCACTCAACAACTTACTAATGCCTTGCCTTATACATCAGTTTATTATAATCAAGACTGACTTTAGAAGTGAAGCAAACCGCATTTGACTACATTTTCACACAAAACGCATGCAAAATGCAACGATAACTAATGGAAAAAACAGCATAACAATCGCAAGTCTGAAAATGGTCTGAATAGGTTAATTCAAAGGAAAATAAATAAACCATTGAAAAATGAAATTTGCTATGTGATTACTGTGGTTTTGTTTTAGAGATTTTATTATTCTTTAATTGATTATTTAGCCAGAAAGTTGCAATAAAATTAGTTACGTTTCCGAACGAGTACAGTGAAACAATCACCTGCTGATGTTTGTTTGGAAAAAATATCTTCTATCGGAAATAAACATACTGCATTTAACTCCATACTTTATTTGTATTAGGTTATACTGATGATCGTCGACCTTTGACGACAACTTTCAAAGGTGTAAAAAAACGTGGAAAAAGGTTTGCCCTTTTACCCTTTAACCAATAACGGGTTTTAAAGAAACATAAATCTAATACACACGTATACTTCTAAAAGTCAAAGTTAACGTGGAGCGAACCAATTGTCCTAAGTTACCTTATTCAACCCATTTATGCTAACTACAAAGTTGAAGACAATGTTTGTTTTTTTGAGTGCGCAGATCTCATTATCTACCCGTCTGATTTGAAAAATTCTTGGTAGATCGTTATTTTTCAGGGTATTTTTCATTTCCTCACTGTATTTTTTTATCTTAGTCGAATTTTAAATGTTTGTTTTTCAAACGGTGCTGAAGTGTTCTGAAAATATCTGCTTATCGACTGAAAGATGATGAAAGTTGTTCGATTGTCGAAGCCTCAAATTATTAAGTTACTACGATTGACACTTTAATATTGACTGTATCGTTTGTTTGGACTGTATCATTGTAGTATTTGACCCTTACGTCGAGTTCACACGAACGTTTTGTTACAAGGCTGTTATTGTGTGTAACCGACATTGGAATGACGGGAATCTGCCGTAATACCGCTATTATCGTTGCGTTAAGTAGAGGAGTCGCGACCACCGCAATGATAGTCCATTTTAAGTCTACTCGTAGCTATAAGAAAAAAGTTGCATAGTTCGGTACTTGATGGGTTGAATTTCTAACATTATTTAAAAAAGTATTAATATGTAATTTATGACATTGAGCATTTTCTAAAGACCTTTTTCATCCCTTAAGGCGTTGTTATATTCTTGTGACCTTGTGCGAGAGATCGTGTGTTATAACCACTAATCCTTTTACAATACATCTCATTTACATGAATGCTATGTTTTATTCACAAAATTATTTTAAAAAATTGTAAAATACCAGTTAAGTCTATTGTTTACACAATAGTGAACTATTATTACTACAGCTGCTAATTTGGGATTTTATTGTAAATGTTATCAGACTGAACTATTAAGTAAACGTTACCTCTTTAGATGTAATATTACTAGTAAAACTAGTAGCGGCTACAATTAGGCTACGTTCAGATGACGGGCGTCGGGTGCGCGTTTTGCTACCACGCGTTGACGCGCGTCAACAAGAACACGCATTTTGTTCACCATTATCTGAACGCACTCCTAGGTAGTAGCGCCTTAAACGGCCACAGCGACTCTCCCTTACAACAGGTGACAGCTCGTCAAGGACTAAGTTTATATGATATTTTTTATATCTACTGCTTCGCTCCCATAGATCGTAGCGTGATGTTACTCGACCTATTATCAATTTGTATAAAATTAGCGTAGTAAAATCCTGAGACTAGCATGTTCTTAGAAACAGACTTTTCAACTGGGATAATATTGGTAACCATAGCCCGAAGTTTCATCTGCTTTTATAGTCACTACTAGACCTGTAACTGTAAAATCTGTAGTCTTAATAAAAAAGCTATCTAACGCAGAAAGAATTTAACACACGGAACTGATAAGATCGTACTAATACTATAAAGGTTATATATATGGCTATAAAGTTTGTGAGGATGGATGGATGTTCGTTACTCTTTCACGCAAAAAACGGCTAAACGGATCGGGATAAAATGTGGCACAGAGATAGATTATAGCGTGAAATAGCACATAGGCTACTTTTTATCCCGAAAAATGTACGGTCCCCGTGGGATTTCACCAAAACTTTCACGCGACCGAAGTCGCGGGCAACAGCTAGTCTAAGATAAGGGCGTTTAAACAAACACACTTTTTAGGTTCGCATAGGAGAGGCCCCGTGAATAACTTTTTTCTTTTTTAACTTAAAGCACAATTTGGTAAAACTCGTAATTCACATCAAGATTTCTGTATTAAATACAGAAATCTTATTTAAAAACTGACAAAATGAAACTTCAAAATTGAACGATAAAGCTAATCATTTCGTAAAAGGGAACTGACATGAATGAAACTATGGGTATGTAAAACCAAGGCTGTTGATGGAAAGTCCGCAAAATAAAAACGAAACATTGGAATTGACTTGAAAATTCATATATTGTTCCGAAATGGAAAAAAAAAACCGAAGAAAAAATACATTTTTTTTTAGCTAAATCAACTATTTTTCGGTTACACATAACGCTCCTAAAATTTTACTACATCTCTCTGTAACAGCCTATAGAAACTGTAAGTTTTTAATTTACCATCAGGAAAATTGTATGTCTGTAGGCTACCAAAGCATGTACATATGTAGAAAATAACATGGCACAACACTCACTAAAACAAAACACTCGAAAAACACATGGTTCGACACAGAACTCTTTGACGACTGCTTCTATTTGTTTCTTTCAAAGTCATCGCCTAGGCCTCTTGCAAGTTACAAGTTAATGATATACAAACCTTAACTTTGTTAGCAGCATTCACACTCGTAAGTTTTTTATTATACGTTTTACTTCGTGTCTAAGTACAATTTACTAAATTATTTGTAGGTCCATCAGTAGTGAGACATACATACATAGACATCAACCATCCTAAACTTTAACTAAGTATATAAATGGTAGCTAACACAAAAAAAAAACAGTCAGTCGTAGGACTGCACGTCAAAAGTGAAAACATAACTTCACAATTTATTTGCATATACGTACACACACACATCTGTATACATATAATTAGGTTAAAAATAAAAATTAGGTAATAACATATCTAAATGTATACATAGGGTACACTGGAAGTTCTGCGCTCCTGGCCGCTCATACATGTTTGAATTTCGAATGCTAAATTTTTTTTAAAATAAGAAACTCGGCTCCGTCTTACGATTTTTCGAACAGGTCACGTGTCCTGACGCGAGTTTGACATTTTTAACCCATCCCAAAAAGTGCGCAACGCCGCTAAAGAAGTTTTCACTTCAAAAGTATTTTTTTAATTGGAGCAACAGTCTAAAGTTAGCGTTTGAAACGAACAAATAAGTTCTTCAGCTTATAGATGCTGGCATTGCTTAATCATATGTGAAATTTCCTAAGCATTTGATTACTATGATTAATCCGTACCTATAAACGTTAAAGCTATACAATATTCGTATAAATTAACTGCCAGAACAAAACCACAAATATTCTAACAGCAGCTCGAACATTTCTTAATTAGGCATTTTTTATTGAACAACAAATTCGGTTAACTTCAACAAAGGATTCTAAGAAAATAAAAATAAATTGTATTCGTGACGAATCACGGAGGTGTTTCGGTTGATTCCTTGTAACTCTTTTTGTGAACACTCTGACTAATCTAGAGATGCCTTTTGGAAGTTTTTAATTAAAGATAATACAACATAGCTTCACGTACCTACCTATTGCGGCGCGAGCGCACCTATGTACACCAGGGCTGTGCCCTACTTGAATCTCCAAGTAAGAAAATGAGACCATTGTTATTTGTTCAATGATTGTGACATATTTATCTAGTGGTGGTTTTTACAATTATATTACAATATATCAATCTTATTACTTTAAGCGAGCAATTCTTGTATGTATGTATTTATATTTCGGGTATTCGGCTCTAACGATTTTGATGAAATTTTGTATACAGATACAGTTTTCATTTTAAGTTCAAGTGCATAGTTGTATTTCCTATAAAAACGCATTTAACAAAAAATATATAAAAAAATGACGATTGTACAAAAAGCTACCGAGCGAAACTACGTCTCCCAAGTACTTTTAAAGTAATATACATAAAGTTTAAAAGTATATTTTTTAGTTTGGACATATTTTATGTTACATGTTATGGTATCTTTTCAACTTTAACCTAGAGGCAACCCTACCTTGTTGAGTATAGTGCGGTAATTAGTAGGCAGAGCAGTGTGAATAACATCATCAGTGTAGCCGGTAGCCGGCTCGCTACCTCTGCCTATATTCAATTAAAAACACAATACCTTCAGAATTGACCAATTTTCAGAATTAAGTAACCTCACTCGTCTCCATATTAACTAATTCATATACCTTCATAACCTAACCATATATATATAAAGGGAATTAAATTATTTACCGCCAATTTAAGACGTCGTGTTAGGAATAATTATCCCAAATGTGATCATTGAAAAGTACTCAACATATGAGACACAGATCTAAATGCTTTTGAAGAAACCTCTCTAAGTCATTGCCCAAAAAGGTTACATTAAGATGGCCTTTAATAGTCGCCGTGATTACCATCTAAGTTGAGTGGTGAACGATTATTTCGGAGTCGGCTTCTTGATGCGAGAGAAATAAAATGCGTATGCGCACGCGTCGCCACCGGGTTACGCTGTCGTTAAGAAATTACCGGGCGCGCCGTTGAGGCCGCCGATTTTATCGATGGAATTTATCGTCGACACTGGTCGACTCCACTCGCGCGTGCGCCCTTCCCTATCAATGAGCGTATAACGGATGGCCATTTAGAAAATGTTCACTGATATCTATGAAACGTCAAAGATTAACTCAAGGCTTAATCTCGTCTGATTTATCGTCAAAACAGAAACTGAATTATATTCGTAAAGCAAACACGGTCTCTACTTTAAATAGTTCGATCATTAATTTCATGTCAAAACAATTTCTCCAATTTCATTTATTGAGAGCATTCGTCACGTCTATGTGGACTGGTGCTCGGCGCAGGCGCAGCACGGTAGTAACGAGTGTATAATTATTGTTGGCTGCGGCGCCGGTAGCCGAAAGGCCGACTCATCGTAATTTGATGGCGTCGGCCGGCCCGCCCCGCCGTTGCCGACAAAAAACTAATTAACAGAGATGGACCACGAGATAGCCACCTCTGCCTACTATGTAGCATTCGCAAGAACAAAATAAAACACTGTGAAAAAATGACGATGACATTAAACTAAATCAATTTTATAAATAAGTTCAAGTCATCATGTATGACTTTCATTAAAAACGAGTCGAACTAAAGAATATTATTTGTAAGATTTAGCGTGAAGCCGCACTAGAATGAATCTACGCCTAGCATAGAAATACTTAGTGTCACATTACCATGGAAACCTGTCGCTTTGGTTTATGATCCAAGTCGTAGATCGTATGTCGCTGATCGTTTTTTTTAGCCAAGCTCGTTTGCCTACTAGTCTGCTGCGTACTTTAATATAGAATATTGGCATACAAGGAACATGTAGATGTTCTCGACATTCATGATTCGTAAAACACGTCGACTATAGTCGGACGACGGACAACGAGACTTGGTGATAGATTGTCGTCATGATGGATCACTAGTCGGCTGCCAATTGTAACCGGGAGGCGAGCGACCGCAAACACTGGCTACTTACGTGTTATTACTATCTAGCTTAAACCAGATTGAAAAAATAGGTTGGGCTCGTGCTTGATTTCACTATAACGATACCTTATTCGATATCATATAAATTCCCATAAACGGGTACGAATTCAATCTTAAATGTAGTCGTCACATGAGTTTGTTCTGGTAATTACTTGAAGTGTAAAGGCCAAAGTCAACATCGAATGAACCATGGAAAATTATTTGGTAGCGGCCAGGACACGGTTACTCGATTGCCGAAATTCGATAACCAGGCGCGACGCGTCAACAAGTCGAACTTAATCATTTTAAATATGTACTTTTAACTTGCAACTGTATTGTCGGTGACGTGACTCCCCATTGTTTGCCAGTTTTACCATCGTTTTATACCTTTTTAGTGAACCTTTCCAAACGTAGATATATTGTTACGACAGGGTAAATTCTTCACCACTTTCCTGTGATGGAAACATAACAATTGATGATATTTGAAAGCAATGAATTGTTATGGATTTCGTTTTATCGTTCAAACAAGAATAATAATGTCTTTACCATTTGTCGATAACTTTGATTTTCAAGAAGTTCTAATTAGAGATTTTGGAGTAGACCTTGGTTTGATTACACAAAGTATGATTGTTTTTTGGCGGCGCCGAAATCGGACGCTTCATTAACAGACGTACACGGCGACCCAAAGAAATGTCACATCAAAATCGGTTTCCGAGAAACGTAGAGCTACCGGAGCCGAAAAGGAATTAATAAATACAAAAGGGTTATAAAAACTGTGACAGAATTAAGAGCGGGCGCGTTAAAAATGGAGGTGTGCGAGCGCGACTGCGACGTGAACAAGTGAAACATAATGCGCGAAACAAAGCAGCCGGAGCGAATGCCTTAAATCATTTTTAATTATGTTATGGCGCGGCCGCACGGCGTTACTGCGCACGGCTTGGGTTACACACGGGGCGACGCAGGCGCTGCTGTGAACGCAACGCACTAATCACGCCGCACCGCCTCCACAGCCGCACATGTCTGTCCGATGCATGACCCCGTCATGTCCACCCCTCGCACCCACCTACAGCACACAAAATGCAAAGTCGAGTTTAATTCTAAATAGTGCTACTTATTATTCTTTAGAACATGATTGAAGTAGAAGTCTAGACTTCTAGAGCATAGGTATAAGTATTGATTTATTACTTAAAATAGACCCACTTTTGACCACTAGGAAGAAGCACACTTGCAAATTGATTTAAGTTTTATGTTCGATCATGTATGTATGATGCTGATGAGCTGTTGTTATTGTCAATAAGTGTCTTACTTTTATCAATTTATTTGTTTTAACACCCTCGATAGTTTTCTATTTTTACCTGCAAAAAACTCAGTTTTATTTATTGTTTTTACTACCAAAGTGATAAACAAACACTCGGGCCGCATGTTTGGTACCAAATACCAATGTTTATTAACACTCGCAATACCAGTGGTGTGGTTTACACGATGCCAACACCAACCCTAACCTTCGTAGGCTGGCCCATGTAATACTGACGACCATTCCCAAAGGCAGAAACTTAACAGAGATCTATTTAGTGGATACTGACTTTCCCAGTCGTTCTACTTCCCTACCCTATACTTAAGATGACTTCCTGGACATGGCTTTCTCTCAGTCACAACAATAATAGTGACAATTTTTTATAATTACTATAATTGATGTGACTAAACATTATGCATGTTACTGTTCAGTATATGATAAGCAATGGCAATATATTTAGCTAGTCAGGCGATGAGGCAATATAAATTGATAGATTTTAGATGTTCTTTTAATGATTGTTATGGGTAGAGAAGAAGGCGCGATTATTTAAGAGGCATACGTAACAGTGGTGACTCATTGTTGGCCGGTTCTTATTTCACGGTAGCTTAGCGGCATTCACTGGCAGACTCTGTTCACTTTATTATGGTGCGCGCTTTGTTGATTTATTGAAATATCTAGATAATTACAATTATAATTACACCCATTTACGATATTAAAGATATAATCGCGTTATTTACATTTGTCAGATTTTCCGAAGAAATCGGGCCATCTTAAAATTAATTATTTATATTATATTATTCATTGTCTATATATTATTATTTCAACACCACAAATTTCTAAACTACTAACATACACTAGTTTGATACTTACTTACTTACTTTACATTCATTGCTCCAAAGTATGCATAAATAAATATTGCTCTTAAGTAACGGATACAATTTTAGATCGCACATCTAACGTTCGGAATTTGAATCGTCTATAAATAAAATTATATTTTTCAAAAGTATGGTTGTATTAGAAAGATTGAACGTTACCATTTTAGTATGAAACAACATCATGCAAATAACTGCCACGGCTGGCTCTACAGTCCGCCATCCGATCAAACTAATTTTCAAGTACTTTTCGATTGTTTGGGCTTGAATTTCATTAATAGCAGCTTCGATTTCGTGTTTCAAAGGGGTCAAATAAGTAAGTATATAATTAATTTTCTTTTGTTATTTTTGTTGGTTATCGTAAAATTAATATTGTTGGACATAATTACATAGCACTTTCTGGACCCAAACTAAGTACACCTTGTTTTGTGAATGTTCTAGAACATTATAGGTACTTATATACATACATACACACACTTATGCCTGTACCCGGGGTAGGCAGAGGCGTATTACACACACATTTTGCCAACTATAATTTGGTCCGAGTCACAGAATAAGGGACAAGCCTATTACCGCCAATCGGGCACTTTGGGAATTAAGAATGGGAAAATTAAGAGTATTTTGAAAGGTAAGGGTAGGATGTAAAGGTAATGGAAGGAAAAATATATTGCTTATATGGATGGATTGTTGAGTGTAAGTAATATCTCGAGAAGGTCAGGATCGCATTCCTGTAGCTCGAACTGGCTGATGCCGGAGAGTCCTAGCCCTCTAACTACCTGTACTCATTCTCCTCATCCTTCCAGCCTTTTCCCAACTACCACTCCCAAGGGGTGCACAATGGGGTCAAATCAAAGCTGTAAGGTGGCTTGACCTCAGAATTTCAGCTGATTATTCGATTTTCAAAAAAGTGCCCAAAAATTCGATTGTTACGTTGGCTGTGTGGCAAGTAGTGCCGCCCTGTTGATATCAAACATCGGTCAGACATGGACGATGTTTGGTATCAACAGAGGAATTTTTGTTTTCAAAAATTGAAGAGGATGACAATCCTCTTGAATTTTCGAAAACAAAAATTCGGGTGATGGCAGTTCATCGCGTCAATAGGATTTACCACCTTTCTAGGTCCTCCCCACACGTGTCCCCCGGGTGGTGCTAAACGAGCAACAACCGCGAGGCACAGGTAGCAGTCAAGTAAGCTACTTTAGACTCCCACCAGCCAAAAATAACTAAATCCTCTTAATAAATGATGATGATGATGCCTTGAAAAAGCATTATGGTTATTCTCCCTATCCCCTTTTGTTTCATAGACAATATGGTAGCTATTTATCATTTTATATGTAAACTGATTCCTCTCAACAACTAATGTTAAGAGTTCAGGGCCGTCATCAGTTAAGTGGCTAGCCAATCCACTACATCTATTTGACGTTTTGGTAATTTCTGGTGAGATGATGAGCCAGACAGTTTCCTCTTTTTGATGCGAAACTTGTTCTTGGGTTTCTCTGCGATGATGTGATGATATCGAGTAGCTTTCTCAATGGCAAAACACTCGACCCGCCTGATCTCTGAACACAACGGCCCTTTGTTCAACTGATCGCAGATAATTACATAAAAAAAAATATTGCGCATGGAACGGTTACGCTTACCTTGCCAATCGTAACGGCCTCATTTTCAAAAAAAAATTGCCTAATGATGCCACAGTGCCAAAATCTTCTCAAAGATGACGCTTTGGATTTTTTGAGCCCCAAATGTGACAATTTTGCTTATAAACATAGCCTCCGATGTGGAATAAGCTTCATCTGAAAAGCCCAACAGTCAAAAAAAGTACTTGAAAATTAGGTTTATCTGTTGGCGTACTGTAGGGCCAGCCCTGGCAGTGCTTTGAATGATGTTGTGTCTCATTCTCAATTTCAATCCTTGTACCAAAACCACACTTGAAAAAATATCTATTAGTTTATTTTATAGCCGAGCCAAACTTCAAACGTCAGATGGCCCACCCTGTAGATCTGTAAAAAGTAAAGCAAGTTACATACAACTAGAGACAATCTTTAAAACCATTGCCTGATATGGGTAACTAATAAATAAATAAAGTTAAAAAATAGGTTTTACAAATAAAATAATAAAAAATCTAAAATCTGTAGTCGCACGTCAATCAACCTATTAAAACGAGGTCAAAGAGCGCACTGTAATAGTCTGTACGAATCATTCACCGGTACCCGAGTAATGGTAAACAAACAGCAGGAATGGTCTGCGTTGGATTCCAACAAAACGTCCACTTCTTGTGACATTGTATCGCAACTCTAATAATTATGATGCAGTAGAGTACCTACTGATAGCAGGAAAATAAATTTACGACTTATAGAATACACTTGTTATATATATGTTTATATTTAGTATACCATGAAACCGAACTGCAATAGCTAGTAATAAATGTAATGTTGGAAATTAGTAGGTATGAGTATTATTAGATGAGCTTTCAAAATGAATACTGAAAGATTATAACATTTACCATAATTTTTAAATAGGTAATAATTTCATGAACGTAAGATTGTGCTTGTGAAACATGCGATATCGGATAAATATTTCTGGTGTTGTCATGATAGAGCTGTATTAAAATATATGTACTACGAAATGATGAGGTATTTGTAATCGAATGTATTAAGCATTTGGAAAGGACTGTGACATGTTTTGCCCGCTAAAGCTGAAACGTTATGATTACGTACACTCAGATACTCAGGAATCGAAGTCTCCCTCAATATGGCGTATGACACTAGAGTTAATATATAGCTAAATATATAGCCTCAAATCATCAAATTACATGTTTCTTCATAATGGTGATCGGTTAATATTATGTCGAGGCGAAACTAGTACACAGTTTGAGCTACACTATTTGGCGGCGTGTCCATAGAACTCATTCGAGAAACCGCAACTGGGTGCACTAGGACGCTATCTTTGAATGCTTTACTGTCACAATTAGCAGACACTATGACTATCAGACAGATTCATAGATTTTAACTTTGTATATTCTGCAGCATCTGTTTTTCTCGATACCTCGGTGTAAAATAGTGTTGTAGAACAACAGATGGCTGTGGAGTCGGAGTTGCAATCAAGAGGTTTCGTGTAAAAGCCTCACTGAATAGTAGCTATAGTCAGATTAACAACCCATTTAATAATTAAAATTAATTTATTTAATGTATACGAGAAGATCGGTGTAGGCAAATTCACACATTTGCAACTGAATCAATGCCTTCCTATACACACAAAATAATGTTGCCTTCACGATAACCTATTACGTCTGAAGGCGGCATTTCTTTGTCTGTCTAGAAACTTTGCCAAGGATAACCCTTTCCATTCCATGTTTCCGCAAATTTGAATTTGAGCTTCTTTATTTGAGCTATCGGCAGTAGCCGTTAATCAATACCGGCTACACGCACAGTTTAAAGACTTTGTACCTTAGGCATTGTACCAAAAAAAGATAACAATTCGGCCTTTACTCCTATGTCATCAGACTAAGGTAGTGATGGATTTACCATTTCAGTCCAGAAGATCGAACACATCGCTCTGTCTTACTCCTCGCTCCAGCAGATTGTGTTGTCGGCCCAAGTCTCGATGGACTCAAAGACTTTTCCATATTCTTCAAATTCAAGACTGCATTCACATTCCGCATTTTCTGTTTAATCAATTTTGTGATAGGGATAGGGAGGCAAATGAATCAAAGAGAGTTAACAAACTCGTTTTAAAAATGTGTGATTTGTAATTATCGCAGAAATTTTACTAATCTTGAACCTCACCTTGTTGTTACTTATGAATTGAGTACATTTTTGTACATGTAAGTAAACATATAAATTTTAGTTCTGCTTAAAACAAATAAGTGCCATCTTTACTCGCTGATCTCATGTCTATGATACATACATCCAATACAAAAGTATTAAAAACCGTTCGCACCTTTTATTTTAGTCCAAGTATATTGGATGAATTCTCAAGAGTTCAATTTTATTAAAAGAATAGATAATGCATTATTTTGATATTACTTATAAGTATTCTAATAAAAGAAAAACATTAAATTTTTAATTAAGTGTTACTAAACAGTGCTATAATATTAGTCTTGAATTTAATGCTAATTCTGTGAATTTTGTTAAACAATATGGCCTGGCAGAATGGCGTTGACAGATCATACTGCAACGCACGCGCTGGTTTGCCACATTGATCCGATATCGGGAGAGTCGGCGGTGTCCGTTTGGAATGCATGACCGATCGGCCACGGGGAAAAAGCGCTCGTTCGTCGGTGAATGAAGCGATTAGCGCTGAATGGTCGGCCGGCACGCGGAACCAAACGGATGGCACGACGCGCGCGCATCCACGCCGCGCTTTGTCTCAGCTCAGTTGACCCGTGCCCCGGGTAAAAACCGTGCCAGACTCAAAACTAATAAAAAGTTCTAAAAAACTACCATCGAACTGTTTTTAATTGGATAAAAAATGTAGTCAACCGCGTTTTTGTCGATTAAAACCGACATCGACTTTTTTTTATTAGTAGAAAATACTATAATTGTTGCGCCTTCATCTATTTTAATGTAAATGAACATGCTTTGGTGACGTGTTATTATATAATACACCGCAGATGTTGTTATCGTTCTATTTTTAAAATTCACGTCATTAAAACTGTTTCGAGTGCACAATTGCAATGGAACCGTATCTTTTTGTATTTTAATTTTGTGCAAATGGCAGCACGGGTGTTACAGAAGCGTTTTCCGTTACAGATTTTGTAAAAGGGAAGACCGGGAGATCTGAGGAGAAAATCCGCTCGTTTAGGATAAATCTCTTAGGTAACAAGGCGTTTGTTAGGCGAAAGCGGGGCTAGCAAGTCGGCGCTAATTTAAGCCACGGGTGTGCTCGCACAGGCAGACTCCGCATCTCATTTACCTTATTAAGCGGAGGCTCGCGGCCGGCCGCGTCACTCAACGTCACTCGCGGTGGCGGCGCCGACGCATAAACACCTCCTTAGCCACCGTCTATCGCTTCTCTAATCGAAATCGCACATGCTAAAGCTGCAACTTTGTTAAGCACGGCACTACTACTGAACGCTAGCTAACCAGTAAACAAAGCTCATTGTTTCGAAGCTATGGTCAGAAAATTAAGAAAGAACCTAACTTAAGGGTGTTAATTTTTTTTTAAAAGACACCGTTTTTAGTAAGTGTGTATAAGTGTGTTCGTAGAGAAAATAAAGGTTCATCTCAGTTTCGGGGATTAGGATTCGCAGGTGAATGTTCCAAAAAAAAATTGGTTTCTAGCACATTTTCTGATAAATATATTAAAAATATGTCAATGTTACTGTTGCATAGGGATAGGACAAATATAAATATATGAAATAAATTATAAAGCAGTTTTTGTAGCCAAATCATCAACCTAATGGGAACACATTTTTAAATTTAAAATAATAATGTAATACTTTGGCATTGAATGTGTGATGTTGATTAAAAAATTCATTGCAAGATTTCATTCAAATAGCATTGATGGTCGTTAAATAAAAGTTTTTTTTGAATTAAATAGAAATATATATTTCATATTTATCACACAACAAAACCAATTACGATGCTTAACACAAACAAAACAGTTAGATATCTATCTATAAATTTAATAGAGTGCTCTCATTGCAAAGGTTAAAAATATCATAATATCTTTACTATTTTACATGGTATTTCTTTCAATCATATTATATATCCTTGAAAATATTAAACTACACAACAGAACTCAAAATAGCGGAAAATAATGTTCGCTGAAAATGCTCCGGCTAATGGTCTCGTTGGTGTGGTAAGTGCGGGATAAATTTCCCCTAGCTACGGCGGCCGCGCGCCGTAATGAGCTAATTCGGCATGCGCTCGGTGCGCACATAACATACGCGAAGATGTACGGAATGCGGGAAATTCTCGACATACTTGTTTACATATACTTTGTTAATATACCTAAACTCATAAAATAAATACTACATAGATATCATTTAAAAATTTCAATAAAAAGTTCTAGCTTCCACATCTTAGTCGATGTAGACCGCAATGATATGCCAAAAGTGAACGTACTTCGCAATATTTAATTTACATTTTATCAAAGTTTTGTTTTTTTTTTATATTATACGTTTCTGCCAAAAACTATACGATAACGAATACGATACGATACATCGAACGATACTATCCTTTGCGTTAAATCTCTACAAACAGTCAAGTATACATGTACAGCCAAATAACATATTCATGTTAAGCTTTGAGTTACCTACAACTGTTTCATTTGTGTATAATATACTTTTTACGATACTTAAGGCAAATCGAATAGACTGAAATAAGCTGTGCTAATCGTACTCTATATCCCATAAAAATTAGATTGTTTATGGTTTTGCTGGATGAACCATTTTCCATGCAAACTTTGGATGGTGATTACGTAACTGTTTGAGATTGGACGGACTTAGTTTAAAATGTTATCTAGTTGTTATGAATGGGTGATACTCTGTAAACACATAAACAGCTGTCGCAGCTACTTTTTCCAAAAGTATTACTGTGTCATAATGCCACTAATATTATCTATAAATGTGAAAGTTTTGATGGATGGATGAATGTTTGTTACTCTTTCACGCAAAAACTAATGAACCGATTGCGATGAAACTTGGTATGAAGATAGCTGGTGACCTGGATTAACGCATAGGCTACTTTTTATCCCGATATTCCCATGGGATCGGGATTTACGCGGGTGAAACCGCGGGGCGTTGCTAGTTAAAAATGTATTAGAAAGCAAGCATAACAAACCAACATAAAAACAGTCCCCTGTGCTGGCCCATTTCCAGAATTAACACTCTGAGATTTTATTTTAAGAGATTTATGATACAGAAGTTTATTAATTAATTTTAATTACTTAGGGACTTTCTTCCGAAATATATGATACCTAAAATCTATTTATTTCATTACATTTGTTTGAATAAACCTTATCCGGGTTTTTTCAGCAGAGTACCCTGTCAAAAATAATTACAAAAAACTAAATTTTCCACTGTGCCTTTTCATGTTGTGCTGCTTTCATTCTTGCGCGGGATAGAGTCCATAATAAAATAAAATAATATATATGATGACAGAAAAAAAAGTTAATATCAGTTTGTGGCGGGAATACGTGTCGGGATCGAGAGGCTGCTACGGCAACCTGTTCCCTGCTAATTATTTATTTATAGTTTATTTTGTTACATAGCTTGCTTGATATTTCCCTGCTTTGTAAAGTGGCAGAGAAGGAAAAAATACTTTACTTTTCACCCGAACAAAAAAATGCCACACAATGTTACCAACAACTTTACAAGTACACTCTACATCAACTGCAGATTCTGAACGCAGCACACCAGACATATATGTCTGGACAGATGATCCAAAAGTCGAACCTGAAGCATTATAGTTATAGGAGTATCGATCGTGGTTTTGTATGTGTTTGCAACAGTTTCCTGTAACAATATTCCCGAAAAAATATGATTTCTCGAGAAGTAACTATAAATTCAATGGGCTCTTTCATGTTTTTCATTAAACCGTTACTTTTCTGATTATTTTTAAGGCTTCAATAACTTATTTTAAGAAACTAATTCATTAATATTATTTCTTCAGTTTAATCATTTCTGGATAGGTACGTGGGTCACACTGAAAGTTTTTAGATCAGGCCAGTAAAAAAAGCAGCCGAGGAAAAATTTATTTAAATTTTGAATTAGAAAGTCTTTGGGAATCTGTAGATGTTTAATGATTTCACATGTCATTTGTTTTTACAAATTGGCGGCAGTTTAAAAAGTGTCTGTCTTGCATCGAAATGGATTTGACTAGAGAAAATTCTCAATGATTTATTACGACTTTCGTTGGGGTCTTACTCAACAACAATATTACGATAGACTTCGATTGGCATTTCATTACGAAGCCCCATCTTGTGCCTCTGTTCACAACTGGTATAATGAGTTTAATCGTGGTCGAAGCAAACTCACTGATGATTCTCGAAAAGGACGTCCTTCTACGGCGACTACTGAAGATAACGTGAGTGATGTGCGGCTAATGATAGAAGCTGATAGAAGGGTGACATATCAATAGATTTGGGCAGCTTTAGGTATTGGTATGAGTCAAGTACAAAAAGTCTTACATGAACATTTAGGCGTCAGAAAGCTTCGTACTAGATGGATAGGGGTACCTCATAATTTGACGGAAGATCAAAAACACCGTCGTTTAGATTGGTGCCGCTCACTGCTTGAAAAGTATGGCATAGGTAACTCGAATGCTGTATATGGCATCGTCACAGGTGATGAAAGCTGGATATATTGTTATGAACCCGAAACCAAAAGCAATCTTTGGATCAATGGATGTTTCCATTTGAAGATTTTCCGACAAAAGTAAAGAAGGACAAAAGTCAAGGGAAAAAGATGATTACCTAATTCTTTGGACGGATGGGTCAGAAGAGAAGATAAAAGGACTATTACTGCAGATTGGTATGTCAATCATTGTCTACCAGTTGTCTTGGAAAATGTTAGACAGCAGCGCCGCAGGATCCTCCTCCACCACGACAACGCTCCCGCTCACTCCGCCAGATGAACTAATATTTGTCTATATCGAATATTTGTCTATCGAAGGTGTGGAGCTAGTGAGTCATCCTCCCTGCAGTCCCGACCTTGTGACTTTTATTTACTTCCAAAAATAAAAAATAAACATAACTGAAGATACCTTGGCTGCGTTTGAAAAAAGCGTGGAAGAAATCCCTAAAGAAGAGTGGGCTCACTGCTTCAGTCACGGTTCCATCGCATGCGACGGTGCTTAGGAAGGAACGGAGACTATTCGAAAAGCAATAAAAATATTAACAAGCCTCTATATCATTCCGTTTTTTATTTTCTAAAAACTTTCAGTGTGACCCCCGAAACATACCTTTATATGTTTGTATGTATTTTATTGATATACTTAAGCAGTTATATTTATGTTTATTTACCTATGTTTTGTATTGGTATACGTAAGTAGACTAAAAATACAGAAATTACAGAATGTCTATATATTTTTACATCTACTAAGTAGTAATTATAGTTTTCATTTAAAAAATTAAATACACCTCCAAGTACTCACTCACTCTCCGAATCATTTTGATCCATTCTAAGGTTCCCTGGAAGACTTTGCATTTGGCAATAAGGCTTTGTACATTACGTTTGACACGTGTTTGTATGATATTTCTACTGTTACAATGGTGTACCTATAAAGTGTTATCAATGTATATATTATTATTATTACCAAACATCAATGTAGGGCCGAAAACTTCTTTACAGAGTACCGCCCGAATATAAGTACTAATTATTTCTTTGATAAAAATATGTTAAAAATAAACCGAATACGGTTTTTAATTTAAAAAAAATGGAAGAGTTGCCGGGACATTGGGAAAATTCGGGGAAAATTCAAATACGCTACCTACTTGAATTACAGTGCGTAGGTGTCGTATTTTTCAGATGATTTAATATCGTTTGCAATGAGAATCAAAACATGACATTTACTGCCTACGAACACTCTTCAGCGCGTTAAAGGGCCGTTGTCGTCGTGTTTTGTCGTTCTTTTCAGGTCTGTAACAGTCATATATATAACCCTCTTATAAACAAACGATAGCTATTAATTAAACAATTTCATGTACCTACTCAAAGAGTCAAGCTAGTAGAACAAAATGTAAATCCAGATAACATCGGAGAGACAATAGGCATTGTTTCTGCTTGTAAACAAGAAACTCTCCGACCAATGGGACGCCGTTACAGTGCTTGCGAGCCGCGGTAATTAAAAATTCAAATTAGTCGTCGTCCCCTACAGCGCCGCGGTTGGTGATTACACAGCGTTAATTACTTTCGACCAATTAAAAGTAGGGGCGACAGAGCGGCAAGTCTGGCGACCAATAGGGACGCTTGGCTGAAGCAAGGCGTGGTAATTAAGACTAGCGAAAGGGTTGTGATTTTCCGGGCGTTCTCGGGGGCGTACAATTAATCACTGCCTCTGTAAGGAGTGGTGCCGCACCCTGGCTGTCTACATTGTTTTATACAGATTAAATATAATGTATGTACTTAACCTTCATAAGTACTTAATTGAATAAAATATATATTAGCTTAAGATTTTTATTTTATTTACCTAAAAGTAATAAAGTAAGTAAAACATGAAGTCAGTCATTAGTTAACATTAAGTCCGCTATTGTATTTTTTTTGTGTTAAATAAATTACCAAGCTGTTGGCGATTGGTCACAGGTAGATATTCCAAGAGACTCAGGTAAGAACAAACTCCCGATAACCCCGACATATCGTGGCTTCCTTTTAAACAGTAGGCAGCCACACCAATGCGTTTGCGATTTTTCATGTTGAAGTTATTGTTTTTTATTTATTTATTTATTTCTTTAGTAGGTATGCTCTAACCAGTATCTTGATTGACTGATTGTGCCTACACTCTACGATGTCTGATGTCGGCCACCACACGAACGAAGTCGCGGGCAAGAGCTGGTCTGATAATATTTCAGGAACCTTTTTTCTATCACAGACTATGGGAATAACATTTGAATTTTAAAAAGCCTTTGAGAAGAGAATAACCAATGTTCTTCTGGATCGATTTACCCTAATGCTTAAATACAAAATGTATTTAACCAGTATGTTACTAGTTGAGACACAAAGTATCCGTGCAGTCAATATAGTATATTGGCAATGATCTAAATGGTCACCTCGCCACTATGAAGCGCTGAGTGTTGTGGGGTTGAAATCCCACACGGGACAAAAATTTGTGTGATCCACAAATAGTTGTTCCGAGTCTGAGTGATCTTTGTGTCCGTTGTTTGAATGTTTGTGAAGCCCCCCCGCGACACAGTAATATTCCTTACGAGGGAGTTGTCTTTAAAAAATAAGAAAAGAACTTACTTGTCTTTTCTTTCCTTTTTTTGTACATGCCATGCATACAGTACTTACTGGGCATGGCCACTCACTAATTATAGACAAAATTAAAATGACCAAAGTTGCACAAAAGGCTATGTTTTTATTATTCTACGAGATTACTGAAGGAATCTGGAGGCTTGTGATTATTTACTCTCGTCGAAACCTCGAAGAAAAAGTACCATTATCCCATGCCTTCTCAAGTAGTTTCCCACTTGAGGTTACTGCCACATACTGAATACTTTTGAGAGTGTGGAGTGCGGTAACCACATCATGACTTCTGCTTACGACGGTTGCGAGAGTTAGCTCCCGGTCTAAGCACAGCCCTATCCGATAAATACCTGCGTCAGCTGTTAGACTATCCAGACAGTCTCTTATGATGGGTCTAACCGCCAGGATAGCGGTAGTTCTGTCCAATAGTCTATGAGCTACTTTCAGACCCAAGACCATTGCGTCCTGATTTTTTGAAGCTTGATTCTGATGTCCGGTTCGAGAGCATCCTTTTACCTATTAAATAATATCTTTACTCCCCATGAAAGAATCCTGTCTAAAAGACTTCGCTTCCAAGAGACTTACCATTGTACCCACAGCTCACAATTTTCTCACCCTTTCAACGATTCTCTACGACGGAAAATGTTCTTTATTTAACCTCGAAGTTAATATAGGTACTGAGCAAATAAAGAAGTAAGAAGTGTTAGAGGCTCTTCAAAGGAACAATAACGGAGGTTTATTTGCATGGTACGTTTCATCGGGACGTAAAACAGATGCGGAGGGAATTGGACAAGGTTTAGCCTCGCGCCCTCCTCACAGCCAACTTAAATGTTTGCAGTTTACACGCGTGATCTTTATGCGTTATCTTTTTAGTAGGTGTTTATCAGTCCTTACTTTTGTACTCTATGTTCTTTACTTCAAATGTTTCTCCAAATGTATACAGTTCAGAATCGTTGTCATGAAGTACCTGTTTAAATATAAGAAAGTAAATTGCCTTAATTTAAAGAATAAAGAACTTTCAAAGGGTAGGTACATTTATAATCTGCTGCTGCCAGGTATAAAATCTTGCTCTCTCGCAGAGAACAAACATTCGTTTCATTGCTGAGGGTTACAACACTGTTATTAACAAAGTCGATGAAGTATAAATGATCCGCGTAGCCATTCCTGAAAGAGAGTTATTCCAGCCTCGTCCCTCCCTGCGCCCGCGTACCCTGCACACCCGTTAACCCCGCCACCCCCTTAGCCGTCACCGACAGAAGAAAAATGCTAACACGCCCCCGCGAAAACTATTAGTTATTTTGGCACCCCCACATCCTTCGCTCCCTACGATTATGAACAACTGTCCATAGAATTTTAAGAGGTCACACTCTTCCTAATTCCTATACACGATAGTAAGATATTCGATAAAAACATAGTGACAGTTTTCATCAATCTCTATGAGCTTATATAAGCATTGGCGAAAAGCACCACATTTAATATGTATCAACAGCGAATGGGATCGACATACGAATAGAATTTCCAACTGATAGGTTATTTGGATCCAATCTGAAGATTGCAAAACCGACTCAAAAACATTGGGAGGGATACAAAAAAGCCGGCTTAACACTTAAATCTCGTATTGCAGACGCGATGATGAAATTCAAAACAAGATAAAGAATATAGCCCATAAAAGTTTCATTGCTGTTAACTTATTTATGAAGTCGACTACATATATTTAAATGTGTACTTACGTCAAAGGTACATACACACACACTAACTTTGCGTTCGTGGTACTGTTAGATATTGTCGCAAGATTGTTGATGCGTTCTTATATAGGCGTATTAATCGTCAAGTTAGATAGCATCCAGCGTTTCCTGTATTTACATTGGGTAGTGTAGCTGAGAAATCCTAGAACTGACAAACCAAATTTCGAATTCAATCTCTATTATGAAAAGATAAAGTAAAAAGTTGATGAATTTGTTTGAAGTTCTATAAATCTCAAGGCGGTGTAATGATAACCCTCTTGGCACAACTCTACCACAGCATTGTTGTGCGATTGGAAACTATTGAATAGTTAAAAATGTCTGCTTATTTTATTATGTAGGAACTTAGTACCTCCATAATGAAATAAGCTCGACTTCTCCACGCTAAATTTGGCTGTTTTAATGCGAATACGAGACAAAAGCTGGTGAGTTGCAGTGTTGATAATAGGATCGTGATGATTTCTATTCAGAAAAATTACACATGTCTTGTTGTCTCGTTAGTGTGGCACAAAAATCATTTGACATATTTCAAGTTACCAAAAATACAATACAATATTTTTTATTGTACAACATAAAGAGTTTACAATATTAAAGTAAAAACAAATAATAGTACAAACAACAGACAAATGGCGCAGGATCATGTCAATGCCTTATGCATGGATAAGCATAAAAAAACACTTAATTAACTCCATATCTGATTTTCACAAGAAAGTGATAGATGTCTTCGCTCGCCAAAAAGACCGCCGAATAGATTTTCTATACAAGCGAATACGAATGCAAATGCAAGCGATACTTTTTCTATTGTTATATTTTTTTTAGTGAACACCAATAAAGAAATGTCACGAGCCCCTCTGGTTGTGGCACATCATGTATAGCAAGAAAAGGTTTCTTCGTGGCTAGACCGGTTAGAAGAGATGAAAGATATTCCAAAGTCTTAGTTTTGGTTGTCCTGTTAAAATTAGACGAAGCTGTGAAATATTAAGTCACTCAGTATTAAGAAATTGTTTTTTTATTGTCGTGGTTTTCTAACTCCAAGTGCTTTAAGGAAATGCCAGAACCGCTTTGAACGGACTTGTGAATATGTTGGCGTTGAGCTTTTCTAGTAATTGGATATGTCCATACCTATTTTGATTTAGATTACCAAGATTTTCACATGATTAAATAAAACTTCGTTAAATATGTGTTCACCGGAATCGCAGGGCGGTGGCTGTGCAGATACATTAACAATGGTAAATTGTAAGTAATCCTGGAGGTATATAGCAACACCAACACCTGCACTACCCATGCGATCGTTGCGAATAAGTTAATAGCCTGGTAGAGTATAAGAAACAGGAGAAAGATAAGGATTAAGCCAGGATTCAGAGATAAGAATAGCATGAGTATTCTTATATTCGAAAGTCGCCGGCATATCAGGAGAGTGAGCCGCAAAGCTCTGAGCATTGAAATGAACCACATTAAAGTTGCCGACAACATTGGAAAACTGGCACTGGCACACAAGAGTGGTACACTCTGCTAAGGTAACTGTCATCCCTACTGGCAGAAAAAACTTTCAGTCTCATTGTTAGTATTTAAATCGCTAATAGTTAAATCACACATAATCGATAATAATTTAGAAAAAAACTTGTTAACAATAAAAACAAAAATTGTAAATATTTACTAAAATTATATAAACAACAAATATAACCTGGTATAACCAGCAACACAACACTGTTCTCCCGTCAGTTGAGTGTTACATTTTGATATTTCATTAAATCTAATACATTTTTGTCAACCCTAAAATTACAAATAACCAGGTCGTCCGGGCGTTAAATAACTTAGAAAGAGAAAAGTATGCAATATTAAATTACAAATGCAATTATACCAAAAAAAAAGAATAAACAAAATATTATTGAGTTTTGAAATATAGTTATATTTGAACGAACTTTTACTTGAATCGACTGGCATACCAGATGCCCCATGTCCAACATACGCCCACACGAAAATATGAAAAGGAAAATAATAAATGATTTATTCAGTAATTATTTCCCTATTCTGTGTGTGTAATTATATTATACTATAGTGTTGATTATTGTCATGCATGCCTTATAAACGAGCTTTGATTAATTATTATTATTCTTTAGTATTTTTTTTATTGTTATTCCACCTGTCTATTTTATTGTATTATTATTTTTTAATTCTTTTGACATAACAAAAATACGGTAACAGTAAATATAATTGATTTAAATGTATGACTAAATGTTTGGTTTGCACATCTGCTGAGGTAGAATATGGTGGAAATTTTAAACTGTAACACCTTTTTACAAATGTTTTATGCAAATAAATTATTTATGATTTAAAATACAGTTATGACTTGGTCATCGGGAAGAAGACTGTACAGATTTTCCGCATATAATATCTTGATGTGTTCGATCAAAATCCAGATGAACGAGATACGCAAACACGATAGCGCATCTGTCATGGCTCATAGATGCTTCCGACGCCCGACCTTTTGCTTAATTGACAGTTTGTCATTGTAGGTACACCTATCCAATATTAAATGTCGTACAGGTAAAGCTTTGGCCATTTTAAACAAAAGAGTTACGTTTTTGTATTTACTAGAGATCCTGGTGATTGAATTTCGGCCATAATTAATTGTTTTAATGTTTTTGGTTCATTTCAGTGCACAATATAACTTGAACTGTCATTGCATTGACTTACCTACCACGACAGGTCATCATATATATTGGACGCGTGTAGCTTGATGTAGCCGTTTTCATGTAATTTTTAATTTTGTAACACATACATACACTTTAAGTATTCTAAATTTCACGTTCCTGCGTTGGCGGAATTTTCTTTAAATATGCGTACGAAGATTTCTCTTCGCGTATTAATATAATAGATATTTAGTATGTCCAAATAGAGTACCTTAAGGCCAATACAAATAACTTAGTACTCATTGCCCATAACAAATGTTCCATGTCGAATATGTCCACGTCAAATAAGTGAAGCCTTTATTATTACGAATGGACGTGAAAGTGTCGGCTGAATGCATGCCAATTACTCTAACGTTAGCTTGCAGTACATTGTGTAGGGACAACGTTAGATGACACATGACAAAGTTTCCGGAGTATGGCGGACTGTAGATAATGTACTAACAACACATTGGATGACCACCACTTACATAACAACAACACACAAAAGGCCAACACTAGTCGCACACAAATGAACATTTGCACATACGTTGAGTAGACAAAGCACACAAACACGTGAGGTCATCTCCCCTCATTAGGTGGTTAGTTTTCCGGGCGTGTCCGCAGACTCCACGGATGCGCGGGGGGGTGAGGTGCACGGGTCGTAGGTGGGTGTGCGGGGGACGGAGGGGTGCCACAGACGGGAAGTTACTTAATTAATCCCCGCGCGGCCGCCATTGGCCGGTGGGGCGCCGGGCGGGCGGCCATCTCATCGCCCACGCGTTAATTGGGCGGGCGGCTGGTGTAGATTACACCAAGCTTCACGTTAATGAAACTGGACTCTCGTACCTACTAAAACTTACCCGGCCCGTATACCATATGCAAGAATATTTAATAGTTATGTGCAACGGCATGTCTTGATTCATTAAAGAAACATGACAATCAAGACCTTACCATTTGTCAAAAAGGCTACCCGCACAAGTGAATTATCCTTGTCGCGGAGACTTCAGAAACAAACAGTTGGCAAACACAAAGTATTCAATAAAGGAAATACCTACTTTAAAGGCGTCATACACTTGTCGTACGTGTTTCTTTTAACCCAATTCTTCAAAAAGGGCTGTGTTTGGCTATTAACTGTGTGCTTTATTTTCCCGACATATCTTAATTCCTGTGGCTTCCTACCTACCTCAGCATTTCTGACTAACGGTTATGAATATAAATATACACCTATACATACTTATATGGTCATTACAGTCAATTTAAGTGTAAATTAAAGACTACGATGTCTATCACTTACGATGAAATATATATATCTATATAAATCACAGCCATAAACAGACATCCTTTACTACTGCATCTTTTTTACTTTTTAATTAATAAACGGATATCTACATACCTATGGGTCTTAACAACTTAACTTGAAGTGCAACAAGGAAAGTTCTATATCAAACCCAAACAAGTTCTCCAGTTAATTAGGTAGGTACCTACTGTGATTGAATCACTATCACCCGGTATCTGTAAGGCTGATGAAAATATTATTCAAGTACTGTTACTTGAATAGCCCTGTGGCTATCAAATTAACAATGATGTCAAATTAATTCGAGTTTCTGAATCGTTGACATTTGACATACAATTACTTAATTTTTGCGTTGATCAGCCTTTTGATGTGTCTTGTGGTAAAATGTTTTGATAGATACAAAACAAAAATAATTAATTCATAATGTTTGAACGTGTTAATATTTTATGTAACAAAAATCGCGTGACAGTCTCTGAACCTTGCGCATACGTTTATCGCCATAAATATTTTATGATATAAACAACCCTCAAAATGTTCTAGTGAACTTATCAGATACACCCAAAGGGTACATCTCGCTGCAATATTTCTATTACTTGAACATGTTTTAACGAAAGGGAAATGAAAAAGGCACGTATGAAGCTGGTAGAGCGTTAATAAATATTGTAGTAGGGAAGGAGTTGACTCGAAACTAATATTGCTCTCGTCGCGTCAAGTGAACGTATAAAGCTCAGATTTAGCGTGAGCCGAGGGCTGAGCAGGCGCGAAACGCCCAGGTAAAGTACCTACTTACACCTCGATATACGAGGAAACGTAAATTATAATATTGTGTGTGTCGGTGCTAACCCTCTCGCGCTCACGTCGTCGCGCGCGGGCGTGTGTGCGCGCCCACTGAAAGAAAAGCAATTTCCTACGGGCGGCGGGCGGCGGTCGGGGGTTGAGGTCTCGCGCGAATATAATTTTGTTCATTTTTTTCATTCGGCCGAGTTAATTCGGCTTCGCGGCGAAGTCGGCTATTGATTAGGGCGCGTCTTACGTTTTAATTTGTTTGCGCGCGCAGCAGCGATGCACCCGGCGAGATGAGATCCCCCCGCACCGCACACTTGCACCCTGAAACCTAATGAAGTCTCCACTAACTACCTTTATGTAGTCACCGTTCTTTTCATAATCACTTCACATGTTTATTTTCAGTTTGCCGACGTCGGAGTATCCCCTTAAAGGGAAGGACTCTTGTTTACACTCTAAGCAGACCCTTACACATCGCCGAAATGGTTTTAGGGTTGCGCCTTTTGTGAGTGACCGATATATTATTCTAACATTAAATTGTATTTAACAATTTAGGTATGCAATGTCTGGCGAAGATATCTAACGTTTATTTCTTTTTTATTTGTTTAATTAACTCAACAATAGTATTTTTACAAATAAATTTATTGAACGAACGAGATTAACATCACTACCCTTTACTTATTGATATTATTGATATTTTACTAGATATCTCACCATTATCCATTTTTTTCAAATATTGACATAAAAATTACTAAAACTCTCTGAAATACATAAACGAAATATCAACAAAGCGCCTTTACCTAAACCCCTAGATCATGATACCGTAATTAACGTTGCATCCGAGTCCCGTACTTGTGTGACGCCATTGGTCATCTCGCCCACCCTCACAGCCACCCTCCCCCTCCCTAGTCTGTCCTCTACAGCCTCACCTCCTCAGCCGCCTCGGCCTGTGAAACAACGCCGGCTGCATGTGACACATTAGTAAATGAGACGACATTCGTTACGAGCGAACCGAGCGCACTCAGCGCAGGAATTTCCTCATTGAAACCCACAGTTAGGGTGTTTCACAAATGCAATTTACAAGTACGCCACTGAAATCTTCAAACAAACCTCCATTCACAAGTTTTATTTGTTTTAAATTGAAAATTTAGGAAGGACTATGATAAAGAATGGTTACTTCTTTCATTATTCTCAATAGGAAGCAGATGATACCTGTGATGTAAGTGTGATATCTGTTGCATAAGATGTTATTTCTCTTTATAACCGGTTGTTTCGGATCTTGTACAAAGACATATCTACGGCTTACGATTACAAAGTCATTTTCTCTTAATTTACCACAAGTAGGTAAGGTACGTTATATCGTTTCATGAATAAAGTACCTACCTACCTAAAGTACCTACTAAAATGTATATCATAATAACCTAAACGTAAAAAATCTTACTTTAAGCACTAACTCGCTCTACTAGTTACTAGTAGATACCTGCTAGCGAGATATTTATACTGATTAATTTTATGTTTACGGCAATTAATGATTATTACATACTTTTGGTCTTATGTTTCGACCAGTTTGTACTGGATCACTGGCCGTGATCGAAGACTGAGGCAACCTGTGACCACGGCCAGTGATCGCGTTAATTACCGTAAAAATAATTTATATATTTCATGGAACGCGAAAGTTTAAGAGATATATATTTTAATGGCTTATTAAATATTTTTAATTAGCAGCTGTTCCAAGAAGGTGTAATTTATATTCTCGTGTGATTGTGCGCTTATTCCAAATTTGGCAGTAGGATGAGGCTGCATCGCACCTCGTTGAATAAATCGCGAGGGCGCTGCAGCCGCCTCCGCTCGGCCATTAAGCCTCTCGATAGTGGATACTCTTCGGGGTTCAC
>OY982574.1:13893539-13916604 GCA_963859945.1 Euplagia quadripunctaria
TCCACTGCGCCCGAACCTCCGCCCCCGGACAGCGACTCCAAGCTTTCTAAATTTGCTCTGCAAGTCAATTTGCACTACATTATATCGATGGCTCCCCGAAATAAAGCACAAATGAAGTAGACCTTTATGAACATGTCAACTTGTGTGACACCAATAGTAGGAATAAGCAAAACAACTACTAAGATAATAAATATAGTAAAAAAGAAACAGAACACCATTTGGAATAAAAGATAAACCACATTAGTCTCGGTCGTTACGAATCGGTACCACATTTCGTAAATGCATGCTTAAAAATAACATTGCTTCATTAAAAAAAAAAAAATACTGTACGATTGCCAAAGACTTAAGTTAATAATAAGTAATTTATCTATATATTATAGTTAATTCGTAAATACCAAGAGTTGCCTGATATTTAATTGGGAACAACACAACTTGTACTGGTAGGAGTAACTAAGTGAAATAAAACCTTGTCACTTGCTCTACTTGCACTTCTCGAATATTGTATTGTTCTTGTTATAAAAGCAATACATTGAGAATCTTATAGTACTGTCGTGAGCAAAATTATGACGCGATTTATGCAGAGGGAACAACGCCCTCTATCGAGGTTTAAGGTAAACACTAATCATGTACTTGGTATTTTGCATGCATTAACATGCTAATAGTAGGTAACTAAATTAAATAAGTTAATAAAAACCAAAGTAAATACGCATTTTTTTCGTTTTCTGGGATCTGTATCTATATTTTGATTACAGAATTCAATTCTTTACTATATATTTCCTCAAATATAATTTAATTTTTTCCATAAAAGTCTAAATCTTGATAAGAATTGATTTTTTTACCTTTATCTCGCAATGACAAAATGGATTTACCTACGTTTAAAGTTATGCGACACATATATACATCAATAAGCAAAAAATTCACGTAGTTCTTATCTCAAAAAGTCTGTGAGTTTATGCTCATCACTGTAATGATGTTTAGACTTGGAATCAAGGCTGGCTTGTGAAGATCCAGATGACCTTTGCTGTGAGTGTCCGTACTTGTCTATTGATGACTGGTGTCCTAGGGACCTATTCTGATGCTGAAGCAGCATTTGTTGATGTTGTGTCAACTTATCCTGACTGCGACGATCAGTTTTATCACCCGTCAAACTACCTAAAATAAAAGAATAGGAATAAATAATTGTTTATTAATTATAGACTTCAATGGAGTAACTCCACATAATGGTCATTAATTTTTACGTAAAAACTCACTGAGCGCGGCAAGGTGGGGTGTAAGAGGAAGCTGATAATCTTGTGCTAAGGCAGTGCTCCGCAATAAGCGTTCGACTGCCTGGTTGTCGGGAAGACTTGACGCACCCGCATCTAATACAATATTGAAAACTTGTGATTATAAATGTACCAACATACACATTTAATAAAAACTAACCGAACAACTCAGTAAGCATTGAAGTATTGATGCATGCAAACACATCACATCACTTCCTCCCATCAACCTTTGGGCACGACGAGAATGTATATAATTTGGTAGAAAGTACACTGACATTCAATTATAGCCATACACAATAAGCCTCCTCTCGTGGTCTATGATTATTAATACAATGACCACACCATAGTTGAGGATGTTCAGAGAGCTAAACAAATAAAGTCAATAAATGAATGACATCTAAATATTATTTATAAATTCATTCCTTTAAAAAAAAATTACCAGGTATGTATGTGGGCTGCTGAGATAAATGTTGCTGTATTGACTTCTGTGTCATTTCCAGTTGATTTTTGTAGTACCGGCAAGCAGGGTTAGGGCAGTTTTGAACTACTTCCACTATGAACTCCTTCTCCATTCCAAATTGCTCCCTCCCTATTGTATATGATTCTACAACCTGTCCAAAAATTTTTATAATAAAACAAAATCTTTTGGGTGAAAAATTCAGTCAGACAAACGTCAGAAGTGAAAACACACGCACATCTGTAAATAATATATGTATCTGAGCGTGACGGCCAGGCGAGTTCTGTGCTTTTTGACCATACCAAAAGTGCTCAACATGCCTAATGAAGTTTTCACTTCAAAAATTGTGACCTACAACTTTGTGTCCTTTAAAACGAAAACGATCGAATTAAAAACACGCCAGATGTGAAAACACACACATTTGTATATATGTTTCTATCTAAGCATGACGATGAAGATGCACTGAATGTCGCGTTGACGCACATTCAGTGCATCTTCCCCATACCGAAAGTGATGAAATGAAGTAATGAAATGAGTTACGCACTCGTAAAGAGTATAAACAACATAATCTGCCTGCCTGTTACAAAAAAAAACCCCAAATTTGTGTGGGAATGGAACAAAACTATTATATGGGTCTCTTATTATGGGATGCTATTGATTGAAGCCTGTAAACGCCCCAGGAGGCTTCTATGCTTCTGGAAGGAGCTAGGCTGGTGGAACTAGTCAGCTTATCTGAACACATAATGGACCGCCTATGAGTCTAAATGCGAAAACAGAGCCCTATACCAATACCAATACCAAAGTTCCTACAACTATTTTGTTGTCAAGTTACCTGAGACTGAGCAGTCTGTAAGTAAAATGTGGTGAGATCTTCGTCAGCACCAGTTTATGTTGTTTTTATATATTATAAGAAGGCTATATAACATCACGCCACGACCAATAGGAGAGGAATCGCATCAATGAAAAATGTTGCAAAAATGGGGGAAATTTACAAACGCCGTCGAAGTTGCGCGGGTCAGTTATTTATCAACCAATCACTCTCCAATGACATCAATTGTTGTCTAATTTTATAATATTTGACAAGCTTTTTGAAAGCAAATAGTTCATCAAATGCTAACAGTATATGTTTAAATAAAGCTAGTTTTGTACCAAGTTTTTTTTTTATTCTATGCTTGTTGCTAGTTGAACATATGAATGAAAAGTTAAAAAGAATGTCTTAATATTTTAATTTCTGCCAATGGATTCTTACTTAGTACTTTAGTACTTTTAAAAAAAATCTAATGAGACCAAACACTGGATTTACATTGACTAACTGAAAAGTTCCAATGGCCACCTTCCAATCCATCTTTCAGACTCTGAACACCATAGACGTCTATAAAACCTGTCTAGACCAATCTAATGAGGCCAAACATAACAGAGTTATGTTGTGTGAGCTATCTCCCAGATCATCACCATACAAGTAGGAACCTGTCATATACATTTATATTCCTAATATACAATTGCTGACACATATGTACACAATAAATACAATGCATAATACTTACAGCCCTGACGGTAGCTTCTAATCCTAGATGAAGTCCGTGAGGTCCATTCATATGCTTCAACATTACAGCATTGGCAAAATGCTCATAAGGCAATATTATTTTGCCATTCTCACGAAGTATCAGTCTACCTTGTGTGTCTAAACCCACTCTTGAAGCCATCATTCTAAAAATTAAAAAAATATCTTTTACATTTTTGGGACGGAATAAATACTCCACCCCTCAGTGTTGTTATTTACAAAAAACAATAAAATACAAAACTTGCAGTCAACTAATCAACCATATATATAAAACTTTTTCACTTACTGTAAATAAGCAGCACTAGGAAGCATGGATGATTCTTTGAGGTCACTAAAGCATTGTAAAAGTTCTATGCTAGGGCTCCAGCCCTTGTTCTGTAGGTAGAGCTGCAGTAACATGTATAACTTTTCTGTGACATATCCCTCGGCACCGTGCGGGGTCGCCGAGCTGGAAGTACTAGCCGCGCCACTGGAACTGCCAGTACTTTTAGCAAGTACGCTCTTCATGGTCTCCGCCAAATCCATCTTGTAGATGTCTAAGTAAGTCCTCTTTTGGGAATCCTTAAAGATAAGAAACAAACAGCAAATAATGCCAACCACGGAGATCGATAGCGCTAGACATCCAGTAAAAACTGCTTATGATCTCCTGGACGCGTATACTTACCAGAATGATAATATGATCGTGCACACGAATTAAACAGAATTTATGTAATTAAATATAATTACAGGCTTATCCATTCGATTTAATCTCAAAAAAAATAGTAATAGAATAGTGAGGTTTTCGTTTTAACACTTGACGCTGTCAATTTTTTCTCTCGATCAAAACGAATGCAGTGTTGTAAGACTTTAAAAATAAGGACTTATTTAAAATTGTTTTTGCTGATAAAACAAGATGTTTGTTTAGTACCTAACTGTTCTATATGGCTGTCTTAAGTTGGCGGGGAGAAATCGTTTTTTTACATTTTTTTTTTTTGCTCTTTCAACTGTTCGTTAACTGTTCGTCATTGTTCGATTAAAATTTTTATTTTTCGATCTTAGTTTTTTTTATAAATAAACTAAAAATTTACCGTCAAGTGGGTACCTACCCTCAAAGGTACCCACGGTTTAGGTTAGGTTAGAACTGTGACCATACGCACGAGCCGAGCGAGCGAAGCGATAGTACCGCGGCCGCGGCCGGTGAGTGCCAGAACCGAATTTTACGACAAACGAAGTACTTGGTCAAACCGCCAAAAAAAAACTAAGATCGAACAAAAAAAATTTTGATCGAACAGTTAAGAACAGTTAACGAACAGTTGAAAGAGCAAAAAACGATTTTGCTCCGCCAACTTAAGACAGCCCCGTCTACCGCTACTTCTGTTTCGTGTAAGGGTGTATTTTGAAAAGCAGAACTTACTCTAACGGACACAAGGCAACTATGTAAATATTACTTAATTATGTATACACCATGTTTTTTATCTCAGTGTTTTTACGAAAACTACGTTATCAGACCATGATGTATATGCTTTCTACAGCATTTATTTAAAGATAAATAACAAAAAAAAATGTAATTATCGGGCCCGGCGTTTTCTTCAAAATCTACTTTTCACGTTGCTACAACGCGATGTGTAGTACTCGTACTTATGCGGTGTGTGTCGTACGATCGCCCGATCTCTAAGGTCGATGCCTTAGTAGGTAAACTAATGACCTACTGTATCAAAATAGCTTTAAAATGATTCTAATTTTCCCTTATCATAACGATGTCGAATAACACTTTAATAACGCAACATAATAAAATAAGTAGTAATTAATTATGATTGTTGGCTCATAACATAAGTCATAACAACAAAAATTTAAAAAGCAATTCAGGCGTATTTAAAAAATTTGAATCAGTTTTCTTATGTACAACAATTTGATAATTAAATCACTTACACTATTATCGTATTACTTTAATCCTAAAAACTAACGGTATTGAAGCAGTTGCTTAAAGTTTTCTTTTAAGGATCGTAATGTATTTGTTTCTCTTTTCACTTCGTCAAAGGCACACACTATTTCTGTCTGTGTACGTCTGAAGTGGAATGGGTGCATTCCTATTTGATTCAGTAGCCACCACATGAAGTAGTGACTAACACCAAACTGTCCCGCTGCTTCCCTTATCGTCGCTGATACTGCAATACCGCGTAACTAGCAACAGACAATACCGCGTAAGTTAAATGAGGCAAATTTTACAGGAGAGCGAAAAATCTGAATAACTTCTGCTGTACTTATCAAATACGTTACCGAACTTACAGTTATATAAAAATGTGTACCAGTTAACGTATACCTTACTATTTAATTAAAACCAATAAATATTTTGGCTATAAAATACACTTACGCGGATTTTTATTTTTTGTGACGTTTGTTATTTGCCCTTTTTGGGACTTACGCGGAATTTGAGGGAGAATAAAACAGAGTTAAGCTATAATAAAAAACTTATATTTACTCAAGTAATCACAGTCTCATCATTTCCACTTTGGTAGTAACTAGCTTATATAGTCTCATAATTAAAACGTCATCATAACAACTTGTTATTTACTTATTAGCATGATTATAATTAGTATTTTTCTATACTTTAACTTTATGTTTAGAGTATGCAAAGAGTTTCAAAATCAAAAATAACTATAGGCTAAATATAATCAGTCAAAATATAAACGAAATTTTACAATAATCAAAAGGTATTTGTCTAAGACAAGTATCAGTCTTTTTCACTTTATATTAAAAAGAATATTTATTTTTTCTTAAAAGGTAAGTTATCATAAAACTGATGGCAATCAGTAGGAATGACATTTTTAAGTTGCTGTAAGTGCAGATATTTGCTTTCTAATATTAGTAATCTAGATGAAAACAATAATGGAAGACTATCTATAAGTGTTAATATATTTCGTGGTCTTCGTGGCAATGGGGTTAAGTCATCTTTGAAATGTTTTTTATACTGAATAGTTCCATCAGGGTTATATTTTAATACTCGCAGATCTACCACACAATCGTCACCAGATGTGCGGCCAGGTCGTATGGAGTCATAAACTTGATATTCTTTAGTCCCGTAGTCCTTGAAAAAAGTATGATCTGGTTGAATGACTCTGTATGGAGAGGGTTTCTTTCTTGCTTGTTTCGTTATTGTTGCGTACTGTGATGGTAAAAATATTTCCATGTTCTTTAGTTTTCTCTCAACGACAGAATGGACAGAGTCCACCTCCATCTGTGTATGTCCCTTTTCGAGGTATTTTTGTGTTATTAATATATTTTTTTGCATAGCTAGCCTAAGTAGGGCATTAGAAACGATACTGTTTCTATTTTGCGATGTGCAACCGTCTGTCCATATCACGACGTCTTTTGCATCTTCATTTAATAGATTTGTAACGTAATCCACAAAAAAAAGAAGCATAGGCGGTCGCTTTTAAGTCACAAGTGGTTTCATCAAACCAATAGCAGGTGACATTGTCTGTTCCAAGATTGTAGACTGTAAAATTATGCACTGCTAACTTGGTTTTAAAATAAAGAGCACTAGCTGTCAAATATGGACATAGTTTTACAGCTTGTAAGTCAGCAGTCACAGTGTGGATGGTTCCATTTTTTGCAGCTTGTTTATCCATGTTTTTTTCGTCGCGAGCCATGTTTTTGAGTTCAATATGACGCTGATAATCTTCGTCTAAAACGTTGCCCACTTTATGAGCACAGCAAAGGTCACAAGCGTCTTTTTTAGGTTGGAACAAACCAATGTTTTCTTCTATTAAAACGTCACAAAAGAGCTTCCTGGAAGCACCAGGTTTGGATGATGAGGATGCAAATTCCACATACAAATTGTAAAGCTGTGACTTAGACTGAATTAGAGGTTCCAAATATTGCTTTGTACTCGATTTGCGACAGTAATGCGATGGTAATTTAGGCAAGGCTGATAGATAGCTTTTAATAGAATGTCGCTTACTCTCAGTAACTACTGAGGGAGGCGTGTTCACAATTGTATGGTTTTCTTTACTATGTCCATCACCAAGCCAATAGCGAACCGTCCATTCCTTTATACCAAGTGTATTTAGAAATGTTACCAAACACACTCGTTCTCTTTTGCCTTCTATTTGAAAATAATACGATTTGGAACTTGCACGTCTAGAGTCAGTAACTTTGGTTTTCCTCCGAGTCTCAGTTTTATCCACCATAGAAGACACAAATACTTTTTTTTTGTGGCCAAGACATGGTCCAGAAATTATTAAAAATAGACATTCTCATATCTTGCGTAAGACGTGAGCAAAACAATACTTTGCTACGAGCACAAAACTGTGAATTGCAGACAGGACCCATTGTTCTTTCAGGTTTAGATTCTGTTTGACAGTATTTATTATTAATCTTTTTGTACCCAAGATATTCTTTTCCTAACATTCTATTTCTCTTGCTATATTGTCTTTTCCATGTTAACCTATCAGCTTTTCTTTTTCTCGATCTTGACTGTCTGCCAACCTCTGCTTCAGTATCTCTCTCAGGAAACCAATCAATGTTATGATCTAATGACTCGATCGGTTGAACATTAGTTATTTCCGATAATGGGACATAGTCAGGATCAACGACAGAGTCATCTGATAAAAAATCTAAAAAGGACTCATTCACAACTTTTGGAAGACCTGACGTGCTCGGGAGGGGCTCTAAAATTGTGATCAAAGTATCAGCTTCTGCAAACGCGTTTTCAATATTTGTAGCTGCACATGGAATTTGTTCGACAGGTTTTTGAAGTGTAAGTGGGTTACCTACCAGCTTTTGATCTAAAACTTGCTTCTTTCTATTTAGAAGTGCCCGGCGCCGTTCCAGGAGCTCTTGCAAAGTGACAACATTATTATTGACATCGGCATTTTTCCAAATTTCAGTTTCGTCAACAAATTCTGAATCTTCTTCCATAATCTTCTAAAATAAAAGAGAAACATCTTGTAATCTACGTATCTACATGATACACACTATTTTTCACATGTGGGTAATTCACAAGTGAATAGGTTTGCAACTACCCACATGTGAAAAATAGCGTCGGATATTGTTGTGTATATTATTAGAGTGTTCTACACTGCCGTATTAAACCTTTGACAATGATGTGAATCAAAGCCGGTCATAATAAGAAAAGAAAAACGGGCAAAGTAGACTGTCTATTCAATTACGTATAACAAATACCACCAAGTAGGGGCTAGTAGTGTTTTCTAAATACAATTATGTATACGATTATTTAAAAAAAAACCGCGTAACTAGCTAGCACGTAAAGTAAAACATAAAAAATCAAAACCGCGGAACTATCGTTACTACAATTAGTGGACATTTTACATGTAAAATAAGCGAAATTCTAGATTCTAAGAAGTTTCCAGATTCATTGATAAACACACATTAAAATAATATCAAAAACTTACCAATTATCTTCTTATTACGATAAAAAAACTTTTATTTCCCGGAGCGCCACACAGAAACAATACGTCTTCTTGTTATAATCGCGAGAATACGCGGTATTGGAAAATATTTTTGACAGATTCGCTCGCGCGGTTTTAACTAATTGTGATTGGTTGCCGATTGAATGAACGAAACGTGAATCTATGAATGTGGTACGTAGCCAATCGACATCTTTTGCCCAATGCCGCGAAATCTCAAATTTGCTACTTTTGTATTTCCGCGGTATCATCCACTGTTACTTACGCAGTATTGCAGTATCAGCGACGTTATACTACGGAGTGGATCTTCTTCAAAAAATATCTTTAAAATATCCTCTTATTGTGAAGAGTATTGGTGAGGTCGTCCTCGGGCCTGACCATGTGTAGGCACTTGGAATTGTCCACGTGAACAGACGTCGTGTGGTTGCCAGGATAGTCACAGGTGTAGTGTAGGTGTACCCGTGGATTCGTGATGCCGCGTCTACGTAGCGAATCCAAATGCTCTGGCTGAGCGTAGAGTCTCCACCAGATTATCTTCAGCAGTAGCATAAAACCGCACCATGTCTAACCACTCCACGTTCGAGTACATTACTTATTTATGCGCGGAAGGCGCACACACGCATTGTGGTCAGCGTCCTGCGTCCTACGTCAATAGCACACTGACCTACTTACATAGACGAAATTTTGGGTAACAAAAGAAATGTTAAGAGCGGGGAGAACGATGCGCTCGCGTCTAACGTAAACACACACCGCGCCATAATATTATTCATAAGCAATGCTATGTTGCAGTCATGTTTGAATCAAAGTCGCAAATATTAAAGTGCCTATTTATAATTATTTTTTTTGCGTTTTTATACATTTTGTTAATGTAGATATATTGTATAACATGGTCTGATAACGTAGTTTTCGTAAAAACACTGAGATTAAAAACACTGTGTATATACTATCTATTGATTTTTAAAGACCCAGCACTATGTTATTTTAAAATATAAAGTCGTCTAAGTGCGTAAATAACGCTATTTTATTATTTTGTACATTATTGGTTGACAGTCCTGACGCAGACGCATGTATGTGATGTGACCGTATGAAGCAAAATGAATAGATATTGTTTACAACCACCATGTGTCCATGTATGTCCGAGGAGCTGTCTGAACCGAATTAAAACTGTTAACTACAATGTCCGGATAAAACTAAGGAACTATATATTTCCTCGGACATGTTTCCTGGAACTAGTTCCGACAAGGAAAGGAACCGTTCCAGGTTCAATCCCATGTCGGACATGGTTTGCGCATGTCTACCCAATAATAATTATTGTTAGCAGCAGCCCCCTATATGTCCGAATATGTCGAGTTTGACAGTTCGTTTCGTTAGTGTTCTGTGGTAGAGATTAATGAGGTTATGTCGACCATAAATAAAGAATTAGGCCAGCATTTGGTTAAAAAAGAGGTTATTTTATTGTATAGAAAATATTTTTCTACATAATGGATGAGTTGATAGTGGGTACTTACGAGGGCTTCTTGCTCGGTTACTCAATTCGGACTGAAGATTCAGTAAGTAATACCAAGAAATATTTTGGTAGCCATCTAATAAGTTTTCTTTATTTACTAAGCATGTCTTTTTTAGATTGTGAAATTGAAGCAGACTTTCGCCACACAGTCACATACAGCATCAGTTCGTTGCGTTTCAATCGGCGGCAAATTCCTTGCTTCAGGTGGCACAGATGACAAAGTGGTTGTCATTGACTTGAAGACGCGTAAAGAACATACAGTTCTCATGAATCATGATGGGACTATAAACAGCGTTTCATTTACCCACAATGGGACGCATTTATTGACGGGCAGCGACGATGGTTCTATTATTGTTACAAGAACTGGAAACTGGCAAATTGAAAAGATATGGAAAAAAGCTCATGGAGGTACCTGCTATTTATTTTGGATTGATTGTAATGTTTTACAGTACTATAGCATAGTGAATTCTTAGCATAATATTATGTCAAACTTCAGTAAAAATTTTGTCACTATGATGCATAATTGTGACTTAATGGTAATATTCATAAAACCTTTTTGTTTATTTAATATTTCAATTGAAATGCACTCATTGTGGTCATGGGTACTAATTTTGTTTTATGGAACAGCCATACTTGTACTAAAAGGTTAAAACGTATAACTGCACAAAGTTCTATACCCATAAGTGATTTACAGTGTTACAGATTTAAAGTGATTTACACCCATATTCACAAAAAATTATATGAGGACTCACAGTGAGGCCGGACACATAGAGTCGGCAATTTCAATTCTTAAACAATACTTGAGCGATGGACAATGCTATATGTTCCTTAAAAGGAACCCTTATGTAAACTAGCTCGACTAAAAATTAAAATAGTTGTTTATGTGCAGTATATTAATCTAGATAATCTCTAATAATTAGTTCTTGTTTCCCTCAAATTATTTATTTAAACTTTATGTTAGATATACAATATTTTCCATCACACAGTTTAATCATCGAGATTTTAGAAAAGGGTAGTAGTTTCTTAATCTATAGATAAAAATAAAACATGTAGGATTTTTTGAAATGAATAATAAGCGTAAGTACTTAATAGGTATACTAATTGCATTTTATAAATAAATATATTAAAGAGGTAACCCTACACACATTTTAAAGCCCAGAAAGAGTAGGCAATTAAAACTGTAGGTATTGATATTTTTATAGGACGGATTTATCTGTTATGTAGTAACTACTGAGTAATCTGTGGTATAGGTGGGAGTGACAGTTGATGAAAATTGCTGTTTTATTTCATACTTTTGATTAAACAATGGAGAATAATTACGAGAATAGTAATTTGAGATTTTCAAACTCCTTACACTAATTATAGTGAGGATGAATACTGTACTTTTTGTACTCATACTGTTTATTAATTAAAATCTAAAAAAATTGATAAAAGGAGCTTTCTAATACCAACCTTTGTCAATTACTGCAACTTAAGATTTAATTGTTTTTAAATGGTGAAGTCCTTTTCAATATTCTAACATATTTTTCCCTCTTTCTATAAATATTTTCTCCCTCTGCATTTATAAAATGTTAAACTACAGACTATATAGTACCACCAAGAGACCATGTCCATCTGACAGATGCAATGAAACAGTTCGGTAAAAGTTATTAAACATATTTAAAAATGCAGTCAGGTCAGACATTTCGTGAAAAAATTCTGTAATTACCTAATTTCAGAATTTTTTGGAATCAGAATAACTAAATCTATTTTTGACCGTAAATCGATGAGGCACAAAATTTTGGTCATAGGCTTTCGTACTGTGTTGTATTTATGTATGTCATACACACATTTGTCAATCCCAAAATACCCCAGAGACCTTAGCAACGGAAATGGACCAATCACAGATCAGTATTCGATGCACAGCTTTAACTTAGCAAAGGGTAACTTGAGTATTGTTTGAGAATGACTAGGCTGGCCACAACGAACGCTGTGAGAAATTTCTTATTTAGCTTAGCATTGGTATTGGTGTAGGGCTCTGTTTCCGCATTTAGACTCATAGACGGTCCATTATGCGTTCAGACAGGCTGCTTATTTGAGCCAGCCTAGCTCCTTCCAGAAGCACAGAAGCCTCCTGGGACGTTCGCAGGCTTCTAGGAGCGATCTCGCGTTGAGACATCCTCTGCATAGAGGGCTGTCTGTCGCACTGATGGTGAATAGGTGCCGGTTTAGGGCTAAATGGCCCGTAATTGTTCCTACAACTATTCTGATGTCGAGTCGGTTGAGACTGAGCAATCTGCAAGTTAAACGTGCCAACACCAGTTTAGACTGTCTACAGCCCGGTGTGTCGGCCCAATGACCGTTGTGCGCTTCACGAGTCCGTTGCCTTACCCATGAGCGAAGTTAATTAAAGGGAAGTGGCAGTAGTATAGTTGGACCTGCCACTGACGTTACAGACCCCTATCTTGCCAGCTCATCGGCGGCGTCGTTCCCGAGTGAATTGCTATGCCCTTTGATCCATTGCAGAATTACCCCATTGGCAGAGGCTAACCGTTCTAGCGTCTGGTGGCATTCATAAATGAGACCGGAGTTCATGGTGTTGCCCTCCAGGGCCTTTAAGACGGCCATACTTAGCATTGTCTCCATGCTACCCAAAGTATTGTTTGTGAAAATGGGTGTTATTGTAACTGGTATAAGACACCGAGAGTAGAAGGGAATGAAACTATTTATGTAGCTTCTGACTAAATTTAAATGGGAAGTAAGTTTTGAAGATTCAAATAAGAGTCTATACAGGGATACTGGTAATATGTCGGCAATCCATTAAGAGTATGTAGAGGTCATTTGCAACCAAATGACCTAAATGAACTATGTGAATGACAACCGTTTTCGAATAATTTAAAATTTTATGCAACGTTGTAAATGAAAAAAAAAAACAAAGTCAAATTACAACCATAAAATGAAAATAATCTGCAGTACTTTTTTAAAGCAGAGGTATAAAACTACAATTTTTATATTATTAATATGTTTTTTGACTTAAATTGTTGATTTCTGCTAAAATCAATGAAGTACTTTATCGCCACAACATTTGAATTTTATAAAGCTATGTAAATCTTAATGTTATTTTTGCCTTATTATTAAAGTTTATATGTAATGTTTATTCTGCCACTTTCTAATTTCTAGTAAGTCTGTCGTAGGATAGCTAAGAAGTAGTATATGTTTTATAAATGTTCTCCTGATATAGTACTTTTTGTTTCTTGCAGAAAACAATGCTTAAAGTAAAGAAAAAAAATTGTATCTCTGATATTATTATGTACTGAAGTGTTAGTAAGCAGATAATAACAATTAATAACACCCATGTTTTTTTTTATAAATTTTCAAGGTGTGTACCATGATATCTAAAAAAAAAAACATTTGAAATTTCTTGAAAATGGTTGACATTTGCATAGGGGTTCATTTGGTTGCAAATGACCTCCTCTACATCCCCTAATGGATTGCTGACATATTACCAGTAACCCTGTATAATTAGTATTCCTACTCTTTAAGAGCTGTCTTGCACATTGGTATATTGACAACTTTTTTTTTTTTAATCGTGTGGATACCTCCTCAGGTACCACGGCACCGAGCTAATACTCGGCGAAGTGGGTATGTCAAAATGGAACCGACTAAAACCACACGGTGTCACGGTGTTGCGTCACGGGTGTCTATGGCTGGGGGCTCAGGTATAGCCTAGGAAGGAACTCAATGGACCCTTCCCGACAGACTTGACTACCTTTCAAAGCGCTCATGGAGGCCGTAGGTCATTAAGTCCTCTACGGCGCCTGGTGCGTTTTTTGCGGGAAGGGAGACTGCTAGTTCTCTTCCGTTCCTTTTCGGCCGCCTCTTTGGCGTACAGCTTGCACCATGGTCTCTAGCGAGAGGCTTCCCACACTAATAGCTGTCTCGAGGTCGTGGCGCTGTTGGACCCACACTGGGCACTCTACTAGAGTATGGAGTGCAGTATCCTCAGCACGGCCCCGCAGTGATGGCACCCAGGCAATGGCTCACGGCATATGCGACACAGGTACTTCCGAAGCATCCGTGCCCAGTAAGTACCTGCATCAGCCGGTAAGAGCTGTCACTGTCGCTTTTTCCACTCAGTTATGGGTATCTGGTGAACCTGGGACCTCTGGGTCTTGATTACGCGAGGCAAAGGCATCAGACCACGGTCCAGCGTCTCCTTGCGCCATTCATATGAGGGCGCAAGGGCTTTTGCTTCCAGGTCCCAGCCGGCTAAGAGAATCGCCGCTTCAAAGGAGATCATGCGATACTCTCTTATGACCCTGACGGCCATCGCCCGCTGCGGGCGTCGTAATTGAGACTGGTGTACACTCCAACATCCCAATTTGATATATCATTGCATAATATATGAATAAAGCACCTACATGGTAATTTAAAAGAATAAAACATATATTTGTGATTGGTTGGTATCCTCATCAGAAACAACTTTAATAATGTAGAAATCATTGGATCTGTTTTCCTGTATTTTCTGAACAACTCATTAAGTTGAAGTCATGTATATGCAAATTTTTTGTCTTGTATGACTTGTATAAGCAGAACAAGCACATTGATACGGTTAAAACCACTGCCCATAGCTTGTTTGAGTATAAATTGTTTAGGTTGAAATAACAAATTTATTTAGATTCTTATTATACATAAACCTATAGCCTCATTTAATTTCTTAAAGTTAAGTTGTTAATGACTATGTATTTTTTTAGGCCATCCTGTTACTGCCATTGCTGTACACCCATCAGACAAGCTAGCTCTTAGTATTGGAGGAGACAAGACATTAAGGACATGGAACTTGATTAAAGGTCGCCCAGCATTTACAATCAACCTTGCAAGTAAAGGTGTACTGATGCCTACAGAAATCAAATTTTCTCCAGGGGGTGATAGATTTTCTTTAGTTTCTCAGCAAACTGTAGATGTATGGATGATAAGCAAGGCTGGACTAGAAAAGAGAATTAGTTGTAGCTCAAAGCCAACAACTGTACAATGGTTGACAGATGAAAGATTGTATGTAGGATTAGAGAATGGAAATATAATCACATTAACTGTAACAGATACTGAAGCACTGACATACCAGGCACATAAAACAAGGGTTAAGTCACTACATTATGAGAATGAACTGTTGTACTCGGCATCAAGTTCAGGGGAACTAAAAGTTTGGTCTGTGGAAGAATCAAATCTTGTAGAAATAAGTTCCTGCAATGCTGCTTGTAGAGTGACCTGTGTAACTTTGAATAGGCAAAACCATCTTGTAAAAAAGGAGGAGCATAATGAGATTGAAGATGAAGAAAAAGTAGTTAGTGAAGAAAGTGATGATTTAGATGAAGCTGAAGAACTCACATCCCCACCTAAGAGGAAACCAGGGGCATTTGTCACTGTAAGTTATGGTGATGAAAGAAATGACGACAAGAATGACAAGGAACTTAAACCACCACCAAAAAAGAAATGCAAGAAAAGGAAGAGAAACAAAAAGCCCAAAAATCAAACCAATGTTGAATAATATATAGTATTTGAACAATTTAGTGTGTTGCACTTTCACTTGCAAATAACTAGTTTGGCATAGAATATTTTCATGTACACCTATTATTTATGAACATACATTAAGATATTATGTAGCAAGAAAACTCACATCTACATTGCAGATTATATTTTCATTGTCTTCTCACAAAATGCACATGATACTCACAAAGAACACAGTAAAAAACAATGTGATGTAGACTTTGGTTTGTTTATTAAATTATAAATAAAAATCTTTCTCTTGAACACACACCCAAATACATAATTAAGTTCATAATAAATTAATTTGGTCCCAAAATAAATATATGTAAATAATCATAAAGAAAACAGTAAATAAAAAAAAACAACATTAAACAAAAGTACTGATCAATTTTGGCAATGAATCTACTTATATTAAATCTTAAACGAAATAAATATTTTAAATGCGTAACATACATCCAGTCACACAGTACGATTTCAAGCTCACTCCAGTAGTCTCTTGTTATTTACTCAAAATTGTATTTACATGATTACACGACAGGTACGGAAATAACTCAACGCACATGAATACATAGATAGTAACACTTACTCATTAGGTAGTTCAAATGATGTGTGCTGCCTAAGATAAACTATAAAGCTTGTCTATAAATGATCAGAATCTCACACTGAAACAACTAATATGATAGTAATTTACTGGAATGTATAACAAATCCTGAAGATAGCATTTCATAAGAATAGTATGATGGCAGATATTCATTGAATAAATACTTCATGGGTTTTAAAGATAACCTCTGGTTTCTTACCTGAAATGAGATCACAATATGTTTCATGAATGTTACTTTTCTATACAATTTTAAATACATTAAAAATGTTGGCGACATAATGGAATACAATCAGTCACCATATCACTAAGTACATTTTGTGCATATAAAATCAAGTTGCATTGCATTCTCTACAAATGTAAAATAAATTATCGCGTTACAATCTCGTTATCATAATATTGGTGATAATTACATACAAGAAAGTTATCCCTATCTTAATTACTTGAAATTTTCTAAGAAAAATGTTATATTTCATAATATGACTTTAGAACAGCTAATTCATCTTATGACTAGATTGAGCCAGTATTTCTCTACAGTCCACAACAAAATCTTGAACTATAAGAAAAACTGACGCAATTAATACAAAATGTAGGAACGATGAAGAAACCAAGACAATACCTGTTAAGGATATATGGAAATAGATTACACCAGACAGTCTAAATATTAAATGAGTTCTACTTGTCCTGTTCCACATTCACTTATGTCTAATTTTCGATTAATAATATTCGTTTCTTCGTTTGAAGCAGCACTAACGTCACTAAGTCTAAGCTATGGGTCAGATGGCACTCGTGATGCTATCAGACACAGCTTCACACCGCCAGCGCCCTCGTGTGGTTCACTCACATCAACTTTTTAATTAGTTATACTACATTTCTAATAATATCTTAGAACGTAACTACACGCCTGTCGAACTTTCGTACACTTCATTTAAAAAGAAGAGGCAAGACAAAAATAAAGTTGAGCGTTAGATATTCTAGATATAAGTAAATATCTATACTGGGAAATTAATTTATTATATTCACAGGTACTGTTACAATTTATGTAGATGCCATAAAAAATTAAACGAAAATAAGGAACGGTTCACATGAAGTTATGCCGTCAAAATTATAGCAGTAAAATTAAAGATTAATATATTTACATAAAAAAGAAAGTATGTAGTTATGTGCTTAGATTACTTCTGAATTATTTTAAGACCAAAAGGCAAAATGTTTAAATATGAATATTAAATTCTCCCATGACGTAGTAAGCTCATGTGAACTGACCCATTCTTTGGTGATGGCATGTAGCGGACCGTATCATTTTTACTTCTTCTTGGCTTTCTTCTCGGCTTTTTTTAGCGCTTTCAAATGTTTCTCGTGAGCGGTGCGGAGCTCCTTAAGGCGACGCTTCATGCGCCTGCGGTCGTCTCCGCCCAGGCCCAGGAGCTTGAGGTCCGCCGAGCTCAGCGCCAGCAGCAGAGCGCCGTCCACGCCGCGCGCCGCAAACGCACTGGCGTGGCGCTCCAGGCCTTCGCCCAACCCTGACACCCACTGCCATACCTATCAAATATACAAGCCACTTACAATCTACCAAAAAATAAAACAAATGGCAATCATATTCGTTTTAAACCAACTTTCATAAAAAGACAAATGCCAGTAGATTTTCTCTAGATGTGCCACATCTACAGAAAATCTTTACAATATAATATCACACATTTGGGAACAAAGGATCACTTCTGCATGTTTTCCAACGTTACTGGCAGAGCATATTTAGTTTTTTTTTTTACGTATTTTTCAAATAACTGTTCACTGTTTTGGAATATTAAGGAGATTCTCACAGTCTTAAATTTATTAGTTCTTTACGGATAATCGTGACTCACGATACAAGTCAGTGTTACAAGACACATTCAGATTAATAGATGTTACAAGATACACATTCCGATTATTAGATACCTGTTGCTTAGTCCAGTGATTAACGGGGTGCGGGGCGGGCGGGCCGCTCTGGCCGAGCGGCGGGGTGAGGCTGGCCTCTGACACGGCGCTGGACAGCGGCTGCCAGGGCACCTCGCCTCCGACTACGCACGCCGGTGCTTTCTTTACTACAATCATATTACAACCTAACTTTTACATATTGTATGTAGACGCATAAACCAGAATGTGCGACGAATTCATGAAAACCTAACATAACTTTTACGTATTGTATATAGACGCATAAACCAGAATGTGCGACGAATTCATGAAAACCTAACATAACTTTTACGTATTGTATATAGACGCATAAACCAGAATGTGCGACGAATTCATGAAAACCTAACATAACTTTTACGTTTTGTATATAGACGCATAAACCAGAATGTGCGACGAAAAGAAGCCATGAAAACCTATTACACTTAAAATTCATAACAACTTATTACATTACACATTTCTATTAAAACTGAACGACAGAATTTTTTTTTAATTTTTGTGAACTTTGCATTAATATTTACGTTGGTTTATTAACAGAGGTAATAAACCATTTAACCAAATAAACCATTTGATTTTCTGTTTGCCAAATAATTTGGCATCAAGAAATGACATCTAAATTCTAAAACTATGATACCTATATATATAAATATATTTGTGACTGGGCTGTTGGTCTAGAGCTAGACTCTAGTGGTTAGTGAACCTGACTGCTGAGCCAGAGATGTGGGTTCGATTCCCACCCCGGACTAAGAATTGTGTGATGAGCATAATCATTTGTTCTGTGTCAGGGTGTAATTTATCTATAATATTGTTACGGAAGAAGGTTATAAAGGATTACGATTACCTAAATTGAGATTCACGCCATCTTTTGACAATGAATGGAACTAATAGTCTATTTATAGAATATCCCACATTATATTAGAAGTTTCGAGTTTCCGGGAAATGTCACGTACATAAAACGGTGCATCACGGTATGAGTCGAGTTTAGTTGAGCGATCAGCGAGTATACACGTGCGAAGTGATAATTTAAATAATGAGAATTAATTGTAAATTTTGCGAATTATTAAAATAATTGTGTCTATTTTGGTAATAAATTAGTGTACCTTTCTAATCCAAAACCTCAGTACGTAACAATATGTATGATTATATACAGCGTGTAAGTATCACCATCGCCAAAAACTTACAAAAATGGCTTTCTTTGGATACTTATCACAATGCAAAAGTCAGTTCATCATAAAAATGGGAGATTAAGGATTTACAGTCATTAGTTTGATTTTACACTACGCAATGTACACGCAACTTACGTAGTAAGTAACAGTAAGTAAAATGGCCGTATACGTATATAGTATATATTTTTATACGTATACGTATTAAACATGATAAAAAAATATACATCAGACTTTCGGGGACATATATATATATATATATTATATATATATAATTGAAAAACGTGTTTTGTTGCTTGTAATTTGCAAAAGCACTTTGTTCTATGTTTTTAGCTAATAGCCAAAGTGTTAGTCCGACTGAAAACATAAAGTTGATTTCTTTCTATAATAACAGCAACATAATTGTAGTTAGTAGTATACAACAAATGTATACAACTAAGTTGGCAGAATAATAAATAATGATTCGCTAAATGTTACACATATATAGTTTACCTTGTAGTTGTTGTATCCATATAAGTATGTTTCGAAACAATTTGGCAGCAAAATTTAAGCGACAGTTGTCCAATAAAATGAATAAAATAATATTATACTTAAAAAAAAAGATCAAAAAATGGCTTCTAAGGAAGTTTGCCTCATTTGTTTGTTTCTCACTTACGTCTTTGATGGCTTATAGAATTCATGCTGGGACATAAATATATTTACACAAAGTTATTTCGAAACATAATCATAAATAGAAAATAAGCCGTATCCTATCTAATTAGAGACAAGTTAAACCACCACCAGTTATTAAATACATGTACATACGTGTTAATATTAGAGCGGAAGCAAGCCAATACCAGAGTAGAGAATTATAACAGGATACAAATACCCTGTAAACCTTTATAAATCTAATAAATAAAAATCAATATTTGTTTGTTCGTATTTTACGCGATGCCGTACCGTTCATCCGATCATGAAATTGCGCATACACATCGCCAGGGATACGGAAACGGACGTAGGGTACCTTTTATCCAAAAAAAAAGTACTGTTCCCGAGGATCGAAAAAATATTTTGGAAAATCTTTAGTACGCGGACGAAGCCTTGGGCAAAAGTTAGTTGATTATAATAAAAGCTTCTTTGTGTCTTAATTTAGGAAATTGAAGTTTTTAACATTACGTCCTTTTCTAACATAGACGTTGGTTTTAACCGCAAAGAAACCAACCACTTTTTTGTTATTTACAAATACATAATATAATTATAAAACATTACTACAGTACTTTTATTCATTAGTATAATAAAGTCATAAATATTTTCAAGACATACAGAAAGAAAGAAAAAAAATAAAAAGGGATAGAATAAATTAAGTGCAATACGTAATTATCATAAGTGTAGATTTTCGATTCAATTTACAATTCGGTAAAGAAATGACCAACAACAGACTATGCTCCTGCAGCAACCATTTCATCATTTAATCACGGGGAGTGAAGGGTGGCGGAGACAATATTAATATTACGGTTTCAAGAACATCGTGTACAGACTACTTAATTTTAAGAACATACGAGCGTCGACTCGGCCCGAAACAGTGTGCAATAGTGGTGCAAAATGATTACGTCAGAGTTAAGATGCGAGCCGTCGTCCGATACAAACCTCGCGCGTTGGCCTCACTGACGGCTTGTCGGATCTCGTCGACGAGGTCGTTGGTGAGCTGCACGGGGTCCGGCTGCGGCGGCGACGAGCCCGCGGCCAGGCGCCGCTCGCGCTCCGCGAGCACTTGCTTCAGTTGCTCCGCGAGGGACGCTGGCGGACCTAGCCCATCAGATTGAATAATAACTCGCTACTGTATAACCGCGCGCATAGAGAACGGGACGGAAAACTAACATAGCGAATTGATTGAAAACTGAGTGTACTGCCACCGCCCGTAGTGCCGTTTATTGTCGACAACTTTATTGGAATTAAATTAAGGCCGCATGTCATCCCATTCTGGCCGCGAGCAGATTATACCATAGATGCAACCTTTAAGACTCAACTAAGCTGTCGTTACAGGCGTGACGAGAAAATGTTGGCCAGCGACATAAATTAAATTTTATAAGTACACTTTTATGTTATCTATAGCCCCTACCTAACAGCCAGTACGCGACTACTTTTAAAAGTGCTATCTCATACTCTGTTCGACTTTCAAAATATATGGACCGGGAGTAACGCGCGCAAAAATGCTTTTTTTACTGTCGATTTATTATTCAACGTGGTAAGCTTGTTGTTGCATCTACGTAGTTATTATTTAATCTGTTGCATGCTACTAATACAATATTGTATGTTGAGGCCTATGTTTTAAGCTCAAGTCGTTATTACAGGACGGTATTAAGCACATTCACATGGGTATTCCAAACAGTTTCTCGAAACTGTGGGTAAGTCTGTTATGAATTGGACAGGTTAAAACATAAATTTTGGATATTACATAAGATGTACTTACGAAAAATAAAACAATACGTACGTACATCTATTGTAATCAATGAATAGCACATCTACAATGATGCGTAAAGCTATTAGAAAACATTATATATACCCGAGAGAGGATGATGTCTATGATCTCTAGAGTACACGGCGTCGTCGGTAGTGCTGCCTACAGAACTGCCACAGCTCTGACGTGTGTCGCGATGTTGCTGTGACCATAACGCAAACAATATATTATTTTGTATAAAAATACAGTTTTTCAATAAACTAAACCCCTAACCTGAAGAAGTAATCATAACTCTTGATCCTATATCATCTTCTGTCATCAAATTCTAGACCCTAGACTATAAAGTCGCGTGAGAGAAGGGCCTAGAAGTTAATAAATAGGAAAATATAGACACAAGGCTCTAAACGCTAAAATATCGATCGAGTGTTGCATTGGACAACTGGACCGACAGCAAAGAGCCTCTACTATATGTTAAGTATTCCACCTTTATTACGAACAATTCAATGCACACTTAAATGCTCTACTTCTGGTCGCAAATGGCTAGGCTACTAATACTATGAAGATACTATATAAATACTAGTTGATTACGCATAATGGACCGTTTTTCAGTCTAAATGCGGAAAAAACCCTTCTACTAATATACTAGTTGATTGATTTTAGGCTTTCATATAATATTTAAAAAAATACATTTGTTTGGTGTATTGCTTCAGTAAATCAGTTTTCATTTACTATAATAATTTATATTTAAAATTACTCAAATAGTAAAAACAGTAACATATATATAAAAATAAAAACAATACTTACAGAGCTAACGTGAGGTGGTCCTCCCGAGGTTGATTCACTTAACGATTCATCTGCTGAATCATTGTATGAATCATCGAGCCCATCATACTAGAAATAAATAATTGAAAATTCAGTTACAAAAACTACAAGTTGTGTGCTATTTTTGCTTAAAAAAACAATTAAGTAATACAGATTTTCTTATCATTCGAAAATTTATTTTGTCTGTAATGTGTCCGTCGTCCGTCCACAAAGATAAACAGTTTTACATAAGTATCCCTATAACACTTGAGAAGTACGCAATGAAAAAAGTCACGTTAATTTTACCAAATACGCCCGTTTGGGCCGAGGTAGTCCACTACTTTGTTGTAATAGTGAGACCAGAGAGAGGTTATGTAGCACGTAGTTTATAAATAACCCGA